>CM065701.1:1726608-1751608 GCA_017654935.2 Phymorhynchus buccinoides | reverse complement strand
CCTACCATCGACGCCATTTTGTCTCGACTGAAACAACGAAGTTCTACGCTTGTTGCCGTTTCGACACAGTGTGTATTCTTCAATCCCTGTTGTAGGCCTACTAAGTTAAATAGTCTGCTTCAGTTCAAGATATTTAGAATACAAAAAGTGGATCGGATTTGCAATTATTATACACTTATAAATGTCTCCATTACATTAAAAAAAAGAAAAAAAAGAAAAAGGAACGTACACTCACAAAACTTTAAAAAAAATGTGGCCTTGCGCAGTATCGAACTCACAGATCCGACATGCTGCAACATTACGAGGCACGCATTATACCATTGTACCAAGGAACCGTCATACGATGAGGAAACATTTTATATATTTATACATTCGACAATGGAAGATTAAATCGGTTGTGAATGGATGAAGCAGTGCGCGGAATAAGATTTTCACTTAAATTCAAAGCTGAAACTGTCATATAATTGATCTTAATGAATAATGCTTGTGCTGATAGGCACCTTTGAACATTGCAGAACGTGTTCGCTAATCATTTAAAAACTTAAATACAACGTTTGTCAGGATATGTGGCAATAAAAAAGATGACCATCACCTACAATTATAGGCGTGCAAAACGCGCATGGGCTTCTTTCCCGTGGGCGTTTTTCCCCGTCACAGTCAGCTAATTCATTTCAGTCTGTGTAGCTGACAATCACAGTGTTGTTAAAAAAGAAAAGTATCGTTCAAAAGCCCATAGAATAAGCTTTGTATAAATATAAAAATATGGAGGTAGTTTGCTGTTGTTGGTTTTTTTATTTTAACTTTTCCAAGGACAGAAAATGAAAAAAATGAAAAAAAGAACGTCAACAAATATTCAAAAACTCATATTATTGACCACAACATCATGAAACTTAAATATGAGGTATTTTAAAAGACGTGCAAAGGAACATGGGCAAAATTTAACTGAAATTTGCTTCATTTCATGAGATAATTGGGGTGGGCTTCTTACCTGCCCATGGGCTTCTTACCCTGGTAGGATGCGCTTTTTACCCCTCTTTCCCCTATTGTGGTGTGTTCACTCACAAATAAAAGCAGCCTTCATTTTGTGCTCTGTTCTGAACCACGATTTGGTATTCAGGGAGAGTGGGTTGTAATGCTAGTAGACATTGGAAAACCAATTGGAAGACCTGCTCTAGAAATGACCTTCTTTTTCATCAGACATCTATACTTATATGTCGTCTTTTGTTTATCATTTAGAATTGACTTTATTTGGGATAGTTTTAATCACATTGATTACTAACGATTAACTTTATATTCTTTTCACAGCATATTTAATTTCATTTTTAAAGAGAGAAACTTGCAACACACTGATGCTACAAGTACTACTCAACACTCCAGACAATGTTAATCTTTTACCAGGATTCTCCCATTTAGTAAGATTAGTATTAATACTAGCGTATTTGTAATTATGAAAAGTATATCGCTAAAATGTTTGTATTTTTAGAATATATGGATTATTTTAAACATATTCATTTCTTAGAAGGACTAAAACCGCGTTACTAAAAGAACAAATCTCATAAAACTGTCAACAAAAAAGTATTAAGGGATATAACTCTTGACGTGAGTCCCATGGAAAAATAAGGGTGGGGGTGAAAATGTGTATGGTGTTCAGTTAAAAAGCACGGTAATATACTGTTTTTTGTGTGTTTAGTATTGAGAATATACATTATTTCATCCATTATAAAAAAAAACTAGAATAACTTCATCGTTGAGTTTCTTTCTAAAGGTATGTGAACAATAACATTTAGGGAAATATGTGTCAAAACGGCAACAATTTTCCTAAATTTCCTATTGACTAATTTATATTTCCTTACCATTTGACATAGATTCTGATACTAAATAGGTTGCAGTATCAGGCAAGATGAATTGAAAGTTTTTAATAACTTAAGTGTATGAAAGGTGTCCAGTTTTCAGTAGACCTGATTTTACCCGAAAATGGTCCAACCCCCCACATTTCGACCATGAATTACAAGAAAAGTAGCACGGTGACCCTGTATTTTCTTTTCAGTTTTGACCTTCGAAGTATGTGTAGATCCTATGACAAAAGTCTTGATCATTTGTCATCGTGGGAAGTAAAAGGCGCGTATCCCCTTAAAGGCCCTGTCTAACAGAGCACCAAATTTGGCGGAACAACCTCTTATCATACACAGGACCCCTGACCTAACAATCATTTTATAAAAATCGACACAGCTTTTTAATAAAACGGTAAAAACTGACTTTGACGCAGTTTGACACACCCTCACATTGGAAGCAATTAAAAGACGTCCATGTTTGTTGGGAGTCCCAAACCATAATATCAAGCACTGCCATTGTTTGGCAGTCAGTGCAGCAGTGTGTCCCTTTGTCGCATTTGTTTTCTTTTGGAGATGCAGACAACGGAATGTTGTGTTTTTTATTTTGACAAAGCAATCATCCACAGGCTATGAGAGCATGAGGATAAGATCTGCAAGTAAGTAAACTGTTTCGATGACGATGTGCGAAATTTAGATCTAGTCATGATAATTCTACCAAAGTAGTGTTTGCAAACGTCGAAACAATCTTCTTCTCTGGTCTAGTATCAGTAGTATGTCTGATTGAAATAGATCGAATTGACTACAAATAGTTATGTAATGAGTAACAACAGCTTAGCGCATTTGGCACTGCAGTGTGAGCACTCTTGATGTGTTAAGAAAAAATGGATAGATTCCGTTCGAATATCAGTGCGTTTTTTCAATGGCTAAACTTTGTGTCTGATAAGTGAAGACAGTGAACAATTTAGAGCTGCTACAGACGTTTTACGCAGTATAAATATAGAGCATTTCAGTCTAGACTTGTTATATAGGAAGGTTTAACCCAATTATATCTAGAAAAGTGTCGTTCTAACACTGTAACAGTGCCTTAGTTATCTAGACTAGTGTGGTAAGGGTCAAAGGGGGGTAATTTGTAGGATAGGGGGCAGGGCGAGAATGGGTGCGCGTGCATGTATGAATGACGCGAGAGAGAATGAGAGGCGGGAATGATGCTTGTGTGACGCTGGAGACGCTGGAGAGGACGGACCAGGCTGCAAGATGGGGACTAACTGGAAGGCAATGTGAAGAGGTGGCCACGACGAGGAGGCGAGGTGAGGATGTAGGTGGAGGTAGATAGTAGCGGGGTTGGGATGGGAGGGTAGGGGGAAGTTAAGAGTAGGGATTCACTAAAATGGCGTCACCGACAAAATAATATCGTAGGGGGGGGGGGGGGGGGGGGGGACTCTAGAAAAAATTAACGTCTGCTTCATCAAGCAGCTTCAAGTTCCACATAATTATTTTCGATCGTAATTGAAAGTTGTTTTGAGTAAGAGGTTGCTAAAGTATTGGAAACGTACTTTGTTTAGAATAATTTATGGAGAGGATTTGGGTAAATTAAGGAATGGGAAGTTTGTAGAATGTATTCAATTTTAATTAGTCTAGATCTAAATATTTTGGGCAGACGGTCGTTTAGGATTTTCGCGCGTTAGTGTAGTGATTTTGGCACTACAAGGGCGACCTCGTTTTCGATTGGAATAAAACAAAATTACTAACTTCTTTGGCATTGAGTTCTTTTCATTTTGTAGGCTAAATAGTAAAGGGGGAGGGAATACTTCAATATAGTACGAGTTTATTTTGGATTTTAATGGAAGGGAGAAGTTTGCAGGTAGTTGAAGATCTATGAAAAGAGTGCAGGGAAAGAAGAGGTGTTGGTGAGACAACAGTGGAGAACTGGCAGGGAGAAAAAGGAAGGTGGGTCAACTGTGAGTAGGTTGACCCATTCGTTTTTGTCTTTTTGATATTTTGTTCAATTTCGTTATTTTTTGCTGCATTGTTTTGTGAACTGTGATTTGTTTCCAAACTCAACTAGATTAATTTAAAATAAATAAATAATAATTTATTACCATGGTGGAATTATAAAAATGTTTCTTAGACATGCTCTTGAACCTGTATAGGATCATGTGGAGTGTTATTAACATCAGTGGACTATGATTAAGGGTGACATAGATATAACTGGGGTCTAGCCACCTGGTCACCTGCATCTTGTGTTGAGATTTGTTTTGTTTTCTTTTGGGAATGGAAATAAAATAGATTTGTTTTCTTATCTTTTGGGAATGGGCAGTCTCAGAGCCATTGATTCGAGGCAGTACCCTTTGACTCGGCTTGGTTTGCCGGGTTTGAGGGGGGCCTTGAAATCGCGGGCTCTTTTGGGGGAAAAAAGAAGATTAGGGTGGCAAGAAAGGTTGGGAAGGAGGGGGGAATGGAAGGGTGGTTTGGGAATAGGCTGTCTTGGAGCTATTGATTCGAGGCAGTACCCTTGACTCGGCATGGTTTGCCAGGTTTAAGGGGGGCCTCGAAATCGCAGGCTCTGGGAAATAAAAGGGGTCCAAGGTGAAGGAAAGGGGGGAGGAGGCTTTGGGAAAAGGGAAGGGGGGGGGGGGGAGGCTTGGGGTGTGGCTAGTAATTTTGTTAGTTTGGGTTCTCTTCCTGTGGATTCCTTTGTAGAGGGGTCAGCAGCGTAGGAAAAGAGAACTTTTAAGATTTATTTTCTTTTATTGGGGTTGTGCCCTTTTCTGGATGGTATTATTTTAACCGTTGAAGGATTAACCATACTATGGTTTGTGGAAGGATTAACCATACTATGGTTTGTGGAAGGATTAACCATACTGGGTTTGTGGAAGGATTAACCATACTATGGTTTGTGGAAGGATTAAGCATACTGGGGTTTGTGGAAGGATTAACCATACTGGGGTTTGTGGAAGGATTAACCATACTGGGGTTTGTGGAAGGATTAACCATACTGTGGTTTGTGGAAGGATTAACCATACTGGGGTTTGTGGAAGGATTAAGCTTGGACTACTGGAACTTTTCACTAGTATGAGTGGAAGTTTTAAAATATAAGATCTTTGGTGTTAAATTTTTCTTTTGGGTAGGGGGAGAGGCGGTATTGCCTCTATACCTAATCCATTGTCTGACCGCAGTTCCGGTTTACATCATCATTACTTGAATTTTTACTTCTCTCTGTAACTCGTCAGCTCTTTACGAGTGAGATTAAGATAAGAATTGGCCGTTCAAGTTTTTATCTAAGCAAGTATTTCTAATTTATATTGGGACGTGCACCCTGGTATAACTAACTAATTTTTATCCAACTCCAAGTTGATCATAAACAAACTATGTATGTTAGTTGTCCTCTAAAAACAATTTAAAAAATGTTTTCCACTCATGATCCTACACATGAAAATAATAAGCTAAAGAGCAAATAAAATTTAGTAAACATTAATATTTGACAGCACATTCCACTATGTTTTAGCAATCAAAAAGGATGGAGTCTCCTTTATTGAGTGCACTTCAGCTAATGAAGGCTACTTTCTATAATATTTATTACCCTGGGCTTGTATCTCAAGGTTTTTTGGGATATATCTGATGCTTTGACATGAGTCCTAGTTAGCAACAGGGTATAAGATAGATGATGTGAGTAGCAATTATGTTAATTATGTTTTTTTGTTTTTTTTGTTCCCTGAAATGATTATTGACATACCTGATAGTTGTTCGTATTGGGGCAAGTGTGAGTAGGGCTCACGAGCATGGAAGGGCATCCATGGCGGGAGACTATTTACCGGCTTTTGAGGGAGGAGAAGGAGGAGGATTAGGGTTAGGAGGAACACTTAGAGGATTTAGAGGATGGGAGGCATATAATTAAACTAGTTCAATCTTTTTCGAACTTATCAGATAACGGGGCCACTTGATTTAATTGGGAATCAGGGAGAGTTTTCGGCTGGTTATGATCGATAAAGGTTGTTGCCCCAATTAAAAGTAAGATGTTACGCATGGAACGCAAGGGGTGAATGTTAGCAAAATGGAGATCTTACTAAGATAATGCCATGATTAGAGCAGGATGAGAGGATGAGGAAAAGTCGGCACAGGTAGAAGGACGGATGAAAGAGACTCCATGGGGAAAGTGGAGACAGGGAGGAGAAGAAGGCGAGATGGGAAGACTGTCATGTTTAATGATGGCATGTCAGCTGGGGAAGCTACAGAATGAAAAGGCACAAGTGGGAAAAAGGAGGGAGGGATGTTGGATCCAACACAATTGGGGAGGGGAGGTTTAACAGAAATTGTGCATTTTTTGGCTCTGCTCCGGTGCATACCAAAGTTTGCATTATTTATGTCTATTGAGGAGGGGGGAGGTCATAAGTGTTGGATAGTGGATAGTAGTACTGTTTCATGGGCATTTGAAGAACGATCTGAAGTTAGTAAGAATACTGTGACCATGAGTTTTAACTTACACGAGAACAACATTAAGTAACTCAATATCATTCTAAATTTTAGTAGAAGCAGAAGGGTCTTGGCTGGGGATATTTTCAGATGTTTTCCACCGGAGTGATAACACGTGGGTGTAACCCTGACTAAGATTACCTGTTCAGTTAGCTGTTCGCCTGGCAAGTGTGGGTAGTGTCGCTCTCACAGCCGGGGTCTGTGAGTCCACACAGAAGGGGTTGGTGTCATTCTTGAATGCTGTTTTTGTTGTCTATTTGTTGATGAAAAATTGATTGTAAAGCGCTTTGGGCTCATCTGAGGTAAAGTGCTATATAAATGTACAATTATTATTATTATTATTGTCTATCTCCCCCATTGGGAGAAAAAGTAAATCAGCACATTTTCTTTTCTTCTTTTCAGAACACAAATCATAAAGTTTAAAGTAATTGAGTTTGTTTCTTGGGTTCACAAAACATACATTGGATACCACATTTTTCTTATCAAAGCAAATTATATATATACATAAGAGGAAAATTTTAATGGTGTGTTTGTTTTTTCTTTTTAAGTTTTTGATCGTTTTTGTATATATAGGAGAACATCATTCTCTTGTAGAATGTGTTTTTTGCTCAGGTTGGCATCCACTGGACAGTCAAATTGCAGGTCAATCATGCAAACTGATGAGATCTTCTTAAGATCGAAACAGCTGTCTTTGCATAAGGCACTGTCCCTCCCCCATTCGGAGAAAAAGTAAATCAGCATTTTTTTTTTATGAACACGAACATTACTCAAAGTTAGCTTTAACTGGCTTTGTTTCTGAGGTTCACAAATAAAGACATTGGACACAGAAAAGTTTTATCAAAGCAAACTATATATATGTGTCCAATGTCTTTATTTGTGAACCTCAGAAACAAAACCAGTTAACGTTAACTTTGAGTAATGTTCCATGTTAAAACCCCCATAAAAAAAACCAATGTTTGTGTTCATAAAAATATATATATAAATTGTGCTGATTTACTTTTTCTCCCAATGGGGGAGGGACAGTGCCTTATGCAAAGACAGCTGTTTCGATCTTGAGAAGATCTCATCAGTTTGCATGGCTGGCCTGCAATTTGACTGTCCAGTGGATGCCAACCTGAGCAAAAAACACATTCTACAAGAGAATGGTGTCCTCCTATATATACATAAACGATCAAAAACTGAAGAAGAAAAAACAAACACACCATTAAATTTTTTAAACACGGAACATTACTCAAAGTTAACGTTAACTGGTTTTGTTTCTGAGGTTCACAAATAAAGACATTGGATACAGAAAAGTTTCATCAATTCAGCATTTCAAATGCAACAACTTTTTAGTCCTACAGAGTTGTGTGGAGTGGGAAGTTTGGCTTGTGCGGCTGTTATCTTTTTGTATTATTTGATTCATCTGTCCTGCACAGCTCACCATCTGATGGTGATCGTTGGTCTATAGGATTTATTGCTTTGATAAAACTATTTAATGCAGTTATGGCAATATTGAATGTCTGAGTTCATCACTAAAGCTTTGACATTTTCACGAGATGTTTTGCTTACAATTGAGAAAGTCTGTCAGATCTAAGGGAACATAACTGATACTGCGTTGTTAATATTTTCAGCTGCTTTTTTGCAGCTTGGTCTCCCCATTCATTTGCTGATATTCCACAATGAAAAGGCTTCCAACAAAAAATAACAATAATGCCTTTCATAGAAGGAATGTGTATTGTATGATGAATTTAAATTATTATGTCAAGACACATACACAAATTGGGAGACTCGACAGCATACAATACTGCTAGGAATCAGCACATATCAAGACTTGGACGTTATTTATAGGAACGTTTAAAATGAAATCCAAAGACTGAAGCATAGCAAGTAATTCAGCGCTACATATAGACAACTGTTTACCAAGACAGAATAACTTTTCTACTTTTAAGCTAGAAATTATGAAAGCTGCTCCGGTGTTATTATCATCAAAATGAGTCTGATCAATATCAAAGATAGCTTTTGACTGTTCCCATTTTGGAATGGGTGAAAATGTGGGGTTTTTGGCAGTGTTAGTTTTTGTATCCATTTTTGTATCCCTTAGAAGATCTGAGGAAAACGAATAAATAGATTTTGTGGATTGTATATTTTGTGCACGTTTTCCAAAATCCTTTTCCGATTTTAAACCATACTTCTTCTGAGTAAAAATTGGTTTGAGAAAAACTCTTCAAAACAAATTTTGAAACAGATGATCTTCAAAGTTCTATGAGAGGTAAGACTCCCACTTCGCTATTTGTCCGTATGTTTGTGTGGGAACCCCAAGAGCAATTTTGTAAGCTTTGCAATCAGTACTCTGAAGATTGCTCTTAGGCTTATTGAGCACGTAGTCTTACCCATTAAGCCTATTGGGTAAAGTTTCTTGCTCATTTAGCTAAATGCGCAGATTAAGCATATTGGACACGACACATATAGGTTGGTGGCCTTTGTAATTAAAATATTTGAGTCATTTGAGTCTGTCTGTCTGTCTCTTTATTTATCTTTCTCTTTCAATGAATTAATCAAAGTTCTGTGATGTAGTATTGTTTAGTAGCTCTTAGATATGTTTTTAAGAACTGCATTTTGCATGTGTCTTAATTAAATGGTTACAATCTGCAAAGGGACCAACTGTGTAAATGACTGACACAATTTCTGAATTTTGTCTGCAGTGATCATTCACAATGGACAACTTCAGTTCAAGCTATTCCACGTTGGGGTTTACCAACGACTCAAATGGATTCATAACAACAGATCCGACCACCACAACAACAAGCTTATCCACAAGCACAATGCTGATAATTGCACAGCTGCATGTCATCTCTGGTTGGCTGTGGGCAATCTACCCACCTATTATTCTTGTGTTTGGCACCTTTGGAAACCTCATGATCATCATCATCATGTGGAGAATAAAGTCCGCTGAATCTGCCTTCAACATCTACTTCATTGGTATTGCTGTTTGGGATTTAATACTCCTCTGCACAAACGTTCTTGGTCAGTGGCTAAGGTACACATTTTCCATAAGAATAAATATTCTGCATAACATTGGTTGTAAAATCTACATCTGGCTTTACACTGGGGGTGGCACGATTAGTGCTTGGTGTCTGGTCTGTATGACTGTACATAGAGCAATGTCTGTGGTGTGGCCACATCGTGTTAACGTACTGTGTACACGGCGAACTGTTCTTCTGCTGGTCATAGGAGTCAGTGTTGTTTTTTCAGCACTATATTCACATTATCTGGTCGGATATGGCAACGTTTACCGGAACTGGATAAAAGGGTATGTCTGTACTTTAAGTGGTAACAAACATTACGCATACTTTATCAAAAAAATATTCGTCTACATAGAATTGTCAGTTTATTGTCTCCTACCATTTATTTTTTTAGCTTTTTCTAACAGCATTCTAGTGTGGAAACTCATCACATCAGTGAAAGCAGCCGGCAGACAACTTGCCCAAGGAGACTCTAACCAAATTCAGGCTCGTGAGAAAGCAACCAGGTCTGTCACTTTGACCGTTATTGTCGTGTCTCTAATGTTTTTGGTTTTGACTCTACCAGCTTCCATTGATTATATTGTAAATTATGTCGCAGTTAGCAACCGAAAAATATCTGAATACACGTGGGCCCAGAAAGTTATGATAGCGACTATAACTGTTCTTTTCAGTCAAACTAACAGTGCTGTAAATTTCTACCTGTATTGTCTGACTGGTAAACGGTTCAGGGAGGAGTTCCTCAAGGTGCTGTGTTGGTGGAGGGGCAAACGACAACGTGGTGACTCAAAGTGAGGACAGATGTCCCGGGCCACCTTACTTCTATTAACACTTCCCCGACGGACCCTGCTGAGCAACGGATCCGCCATCAGCCGGCTGCTTCGCCTAGCTTTACAACCGTTGGCGACGGCCCAATTTGGGCATTTTTGTCATTTATTTTACAACACTTACTGCATTAGTAAGCGCATATTGCTATACATCAATGGAAAGACCACAACTTAACTTTACTCTGGTATCATTTTCAAAGATATTATCAGAACTATCACACCACAGTTGTACTTGAAATAACATAACCGAAAGACACGGGAAAATAGTTTTGTTGCACTACTAGCAGGTGTTGTGTGTGTGTGTGTGTGTGTGTGTGTGTGTGTGTGTGTGTGTGTGTGTGTGTGTGTGGTGTATGTGTGTGTGTGTGTGTGTGTGTGTGAAAGAGAGAGAGAGAGAGAGAGAGAGAGAGAGAGAGAGAGAGAGAGGAGAGAGAGAGAGAGAGAGACAGAGAGAGAGACAGACAGAGACAGAGAGGGCATCGTCCCACTCTACTTCATTAGTAAAGCTTTGTGTAGGCTGTAGTGAGCGCGTCTGTGTGTGTGTGTGTGTGTGTGTGTGTGTGTGTGTGTGTGTGTGTGTGAGAGAGAGAGAGAGAGAGAGAGAGAGAGAGAGAGAGAGAGAGAGAGAGAGAGAGAGAACTCAAACTCAAACTCAAGCTAAAAAATGTTTTAATGTCAGACCTCCGGCCTATAACATTGAGGGTGCGCATATACACACATAATGTAATAAATGAAAACAGGACAAATGTGAATATTCTTTCACTTAGCACTAGCATGTTATCCAAATAAATTTCATAATGCATAAGTTCATGTATCAACTGACATAAGTTCATCTCTTTTTTTAAACGCATAAAATATAAACATGGCAACATGTCTAGTTATGAATGTATTTTCATTGGCAAGAAGGCTTTTTAATTCAATGGGATAGTTGTTTCTAAATTGATTATGTTTGAAAATATACTTGCCTCTTAGCTCTTTATAAGATATGGATTTTCAGAGGTGTGGTTAGCGGGAGGGGTTGTAAATATAAAAAGTTCATTAGCATATTCAGGCAACGGATGATAGACTGTTATAAACAAGACTGGAACAGTAAATTGAGTTCTAGTGACCGTTTCCTTACTTATCGAACGTTCAAACTTCTTCTACAACCTGAACACTTCCTTATTCAACTAACAATTAAGAAGTTCAAGGCTTGTTTCGCTCAGTTTCGACTGGGCGTAAATGATTTGCGAAATAAACGCTTCGACAAAAATATCCCCAAAACCTGTCCATTCTGCGATCAAATAGAAAACGAGTTGCACTTCTTGATTCATTGCATTACCTATAAAGAGTTTGTTTTTTGGTTTTTGTTTTTGAATTTTTTTTAAGAGAAGCAAGTTGTTGTTTTTTATTTTATAAAATCTAAGTTTATAGCGATAAAAAATATTATTTTAAAAGATATTTAGCAGTTTGCTTTTTACATGTCTGGCAGGGAGAGGAAATCTATGATTAAAACCCCCCAGGGCTACAGTTAAAAACAAATTATATTGTGCTCAAGGAGCTTTATTTATAAAAAGTTTAAAAAGGAGGCAAGGGCCTTCATAACATTTTATACAATATTTACATTTAAGTGAAAGGTTAAGGTCCGCTATACAAGCTTAAGTGACCAGAGGGTCACAGAACCTAGCGTTTAAAAACAGGTTTTTATTGTTAAAAGAAAAACACCCTTTAACTTAATACAGAGCAGCACTAGACTGATGTAGGGTTACTCTAAATATTACATGATCAAGTGATCACGGAGTGCCCCAGTTTAAAAGAACTATTAAAAAAGTTTGTCTGTGCAAAAATATATACATCAGAGTTCTGTACATATGTTTGTGACTTTATCTGGTTTAATTAGGTTTTTATTTTTAATGACAAGTAAAAAATGGTTTATTATGGTTAAATTTAAGATCCCAATTGATATAGGATATGTTTAACTTAGTAAACTTGCTATAAATTTTATGAACGTCACTAAAATATATTTTGACCAAAGTCTTCTGCTTTAGTTGTTAAAACGAACATTAAAAGGATTTTATCTGGTGCATTATAAGTAGTTTTAAATTTATAAACATTAAAAATGGTTTTAAGAGTTACCATTAAAATTTAGTTTGTTATGTTTTATTATCTAGTAGTGAGGCTATTTTTCCTCTTTCCTTTATTTATCGGTAGGGGCTCTAGCTCCTCCAATGTGTATCATTAAATTGAGTAGTACTTCCGTGTGCTACCTACATATACCCAATAGGTGTACGAAGTAACATCCCGAAAATAATTTTATAAGAGGCTGTATCGGTTTCACCTTTATGTATATAGTTATATCTAATTCTAACTAAAAGTATTTAATAAATTAAGTGAGGGGACACTCCGCCAGAGGCCACTAGTTATGTTAAATATTACTTGGGTATTCTTTTTTAATTTCTTGCTGGTTAGTTGTTTTAAGGTTATGGTTAAGGATTCCCTTCGGTTAGGGGCGTTGCCTCGGGTGCGTCGCCAATAGGAGCGACCACCCGGAGGTGTCTCAGGCTGGCAAGAGATACCCATCTGTCACCATCCTGAGAGACCCAGCCAAAGTCTCTCCTCCTCTTCCAAAAAGGAAAAGAAAGAAAGACGATGCTCCACAACTACCAGGGTTTCTGCACCTGGGTCGCACCCGACATCCACCTCCGGGGGAGGGACTAAAAGAAAAAATGTCATGGGGAGGTGTGTCTGTGTTTGAGGGAAAATGTGATCTGTTTGCTTTGTTAAAAACGGGCCAAGATGGGACGGAGCTGGGGAGGGGGAGGATGCCGATCCGACCCAAGCACAGAGTCCCCATTAAACTTAATTGTAGTTTTAGATCATTAATTATATTAAATTTTTAAATGACGCCTGGCCAACTGTCTCGGCAAGCCAAGTAATAGGAAACCAACCTAAGTTATAGTGTTTTGTTAAAATGTTCTTTTCGTTATATAACAGATTGTTTTGTTTAAATTTTTGAAGGGTAGGTTGTAGTTCTGTTTTTATTTGATCACAGGGATTGAAAATATGTTTAAGATTGAGAATTTCCCCACAATGGCAGGGGGTGTTTTTGAATGTGCAGTAGATTGAATCTGTGTAAAATCTGAAGATTCTGTTTTGAATTTTATATGGGACAGGTAGAAAAAGTCCTTCTTTGATGAATTTCATATACCAGGAGTGGGCTGCGGAGTAGGCGTCCAACTCCTCAGCCCACCTCTGGAATGTACATCGTTTCAAATGTTTTTTGATTTCAGAAAGAGATAGTTTTAAATTAACAGTTTGACCTATATTTTGTTCTGCTGCCATTTTGGCTGCTTTGTCTGCGAGGTCATTTCCTTTTAATCCCAAGATGGGAAGGGATCCATGTTATGGCTAGGTCAGTGCCTTTTATTATTATTTGATTTATTAGGTTTTTTATTTCCTGAATAATCTTAGTTCTATTATTAGAATTTCCTTGCAGGGCTTGTATGGAAGACAAGGAGTCTGTAAGGATTGTGGCTTTAAAGGGAGGATTTGGAAAGTCATTTAGGAAAGAGCAGGCTTCGAGAATGGCCCAAAGTTCGGCGCTAAAAATTGAAATTTTATAATTTAGACAAAAAGATTTAGTTATATTGATGGCTGGAATGGTAAAGGCACAGCCTATCTGTGATTCGGAAATCTTTGATCCATCTGTATAAATTAGGAGTTGATGTTGAATATTATAAAAAAAATTCTTTGGACGCAACTGAAAGTAAATTTGGTTGATCTGTTTTTGAGTAGGACTGGTGTAGTGAAGTATCGAAGTCTGCGGATTCCCATTCCTAATGTGGAATGGGATATTTAGGGTAGGTTTCTATGTAATCTATTCCCAGGCCTGCCATGGAAAGCATTTCCCCCGGGAAGTATGTCCTAGTGCGGTTGCAGTAACTTCCTCTGTGATTTTATTGGCTTTTGTTGATGATAAGTTGCTGATGATTTGTAAAAGGGGTCCTTCGAATTCTGCTGAAAAGCCTTTCCAGCTTGAACTGATTTTGTGGTTTTGCGTAAAGTCTGTGAGAAATGCTGTGTGTTTTTAATTCATTAGGTGTCGAGGGGAGCCACCACCACTGAACGCACATAAAGAAAGTTTTGGAGTTTGCAAATTCCGTGGTACCTCTATAAGGGCTGAACTCTTAGGGCTATAAGTTCTTGTATTTTGTATCGTCTTTTCGTATTTATTTTTTTGGAGTACTGAACTACCCTTGAACAATTTCCTGCCATAAAAAATACCGAAGTTACTAAGAGCGTACTGCGACTAATATCTTGTGTTACAGTAGGCAAAAACTTGTATTAATTGTGCCCAATTGCCTGGGAGGAAAATAATGTTTATAAAATTTACTGCTTTTGGGTTTGTTGCCTTTTTACATTTTTACAGAAGATCTGCAATATGTGGGGACCAATTTAAAATGAGCAGAGGTACGGCAGAACCCCTTAATAATAAATCTCACTTTATATTTTGCCATGATGCTTTTTTTGGCCTACCAAATATTAATAATAGGTGTCTTTTTGCTTAAATAATAATAGCGAAAACCACTGACACCAGCTCCACTCGCTACATTGTCCGGGTGAACAGCGGCGGAATATCGCAGTTATATCCTTCAAAGTAGTCTACTACATCAGATTTGTAGTTAGCTTGATGGGGCACGTACTCCTAAATATACTCAGGCAAGTGGCTCTTAGACTCCCTTTGTAAATGCCTACTGACAAACAAAAATGGCTATGTCGTCAGCATCCTGGGAAATTTTGACAAGTTTTTTTTAATTTTAAATTTAGCAATGTCATGAATCATGACATTAAAGAGAGTTGGGGCGATGAATTGCTGCCTTGTGGGACCACAAAATCAGACCTCACAACCAAAAACTATCCCCCATGTCCACCTGGTTGTATTTTTGGACATGGATGCCTCCCACGCCCACTAATTGTAACTTATTGACTATTCAGTCAGTGCGTGATCGGTTTGTAATGACAACTTTTGTCTCTGACACAGTTTAACACATTTGGCCCTGACTACCAGAGCCTTATGCTGACTTATCTAACACCCCTAACACCTCCCATGCCTGACAGAGTTTGCTCCGCCCCTTTATAATCAAAAGATAGGATGGCGAGAAACTTTTCGCTGCGTCGTTGCATTGCAAAAGCATTTTTTTTGACATAGGAGGTATACTCTTATTACCTGTTCCATGCAGCATCTATGTTTCCGAAAAACCTGCCTGGAACTTTGGGGGAAAAGGCGTGAGTGGAATAATAGTGGCCTGGAACTTTGGGAGTAACGTTTCTTTTTTCTAGAAAATATTTTCCAGTCTGCTGTGGGCGTTTTTAAACGGATACGACGTTGTAAATTTTACCCCGAATGAGGGGTGAGGGAAATGGTATGTGGTTAGCTGCGGGGTCCCTAGCCGTTTTCCCCGGTTTTTTCCAGGCTTAAGGATTCCCCACTACTACGTTCGGCCGTCAGCCATCCAAGCTTGTGGGACTTCCCCTCTTCCCAGTGCATCTGTATAAAAATTATGCAAAAACTGTAAGAAAAGATGGGGGCAATTTCTTTAATGCGAGTGTAGGAGAGATGATATCTTCACATGCCTGTTGCTTTATTAGGTTTTGACAATAATAATTGTGACTGCAAGCAAAGCTCGGTAGTCTTCAAGCGTGCATTACTGGTTTGTCTACTGAATTATCCATGGGATCGGGAGTTTTTTCCCCGTACTGACCTCTTCTAAACGTGTTACTTTTCTTTTCTATGTCTGTGGTGTCAGAATAATTTCCTATCTCCTTCTCATTCCGACCCACACGCTTGTCGGCCGGAAGGAAGTTCTTACTCGACTGGAGATATTGCAGCCCCGGCCACTAATACCCTAGTGGATTTTCCCAGGGCGGCAAGGGAAATAGTGGGTTGGGGTAGGCTTCCTCCATGAACCTGAAATCGTGTTCTCTGCCTAGAGTTTTTTTTTTTCCCCCTCGGGGATGTTTTTTGGGTTTGGTTGTGAACACCTTCACCAGGGGGTCACTTGACCCCCTTTCTCCCTTCTGGACCTCTTTTTTTCTTCCTGGAATGAACCTGGTGTGAAGGACCGCCATTGCTCCTCAACACACGAACGTGAGGAATAACACATCATTCAGAAACAGTGGTTTTTTGACCCATCAGAAAAGCAGCTCGTTTTTTCTGGAAGAGCATGGTGGGACTCTTGGTTCACTCTCTCACGGAACAGTTGAAAAAGGAACAGGAATTGTTTGCTCGCTTTTGTTTTGGGAAGCCCCAGAGCTAGATTACTAGAGACACATAACTAAAACTGAAACAAATCCACCTGTGCCTTGCCATTCGGGTCTTACTGGCCCCCCCCCCCCCCGCCCCCCCCCCCCCCCCTCGACCAATGTTCCCTAAGCAAACACAACACAGAAACAACACACAAATATCAAAAATCTCTCTACACTATCTACGAATTACGTTAAGAGCAATCCTTACAAAAACTCTACACAAACAAACACAACCAAAACATACATACGTATAGCATACAGCATCTAGCCTATCTACACAAATATATTAAAAAAGCGTTGTAGAGACCGCACATTGAAACATCAACTGCAGTCAGTAAATACAATTTGTAGAAGAGAATGCATGCGCTGATGTGAAACAAAATAATATAGATCTACTGGTAAACAAAACATCCTGGTAGCCATAAGGAAGGTCAATTGTGGTCGTTCAGTGATCTACAAAGTTTAGACATGACTTTTTTTTGTTAGTATTGTTTGTTTAGTGCTCTTAGAGAGCCAGGTAAAAAATAAAAAAAAAGACAACCCAAAAGAAACAGCCACGGGGCGACAGTAAGATCAATTTATTCACTACTACAACACTAACACTATCCTCAACTAAACCCTGATGGATTAGAATCTTACAAGTTCAACAGTTGCCGAATTTCTACTCAGCCAATTTTCGCCACCGCGGGGCACTATTGGTGGTTACATTAGTGCTGACTTAGTCCACACAAAGCCTTTGAAAAACAAAAGACTTATCTCTACTATGCAATTGTTAAAAATGTGAATAATTATACTTGTAGTACAGAATAAAAGACGACTATTGAACAAGTAGGCCTACATGTATGTCATCATCATCATCATGCTAAGCCTCCAAAGTCAATGATTTACTAGATCCAAAATACTGTCACCGCTCAACTCAATGAGTGAAGCAGTCCACCGTTCTACATGCTGTGAATCACAATTACATTACATACTTATTTACTCAAACAAAACGTTTAATTAATGAATAAAATAAAAGCACGAAATAGGCCTACCTTGTCTTTCTTTGAGTCAGCCGCCATCTTGAAAGAAGGAGAGACACACACTCTCTAGACTTAGAGAACGTCATAGTCTAGATAATGCGCGCGCATCCGCGTGTGTGTGTGGTTTTTTTTTCCAGCGAAGCAATCTGCTGGGTGGTGTGTGAAGTCCGTAACACTCGTTGCGTGCAAAAGTGTAAAAGTGGGATATTTCGCTCAAACTCGCTGTGGACGTATCTAGGGCCTTTGTCCATTCTTAACAAAGCAGAAGTATTAAAATTACTGGGTTTCAGATTTTGTGACCGACAATTGTTTCAACCGGGAAATGTGTACTAAGTGTTTACTATGCTGAAACCTGGTAGTAGAGTTCGCACGCGCGCACGACACGAGCACAAACACGCACACACCACACGCACCACAACGCACACACACGCACACACAGGCACATGGAATGTAAAAAAGCTTTGTAAAGATTAATCCTTTTATCCGCAATAAAGATCATTTTGACTTGACATGACTTGACTTGAAAAACAACAACACACACAGACACAAACACGACACAAACACACACACGCACACACACATTCACAAAAACACAATGCACGAAAGAGCATTGTGCAAGTATGCACTCATACTCACACACACATTTATCTAGCATCTTCTTTGAATAGAACACAGAGGACTGTAGTGGACGTGTCAGGTGGCCCGGAACATCTGTCCTCACTTTGAGTCACCACGTTGTCGTTTGCCCCTCCACCAACACAGCACTTTGAGGAACCTCCTCCCTGAACCGCTTACCAGTCAGACAGTACAGGTAGAAATTGATGGCAGCGTTTGTGTCCAAGAGACACACAGTAAATGCAGTTATAAGGGATCGCTTGGCACGATCAAAATAAGACGTCCTTTCGTAAGTTAGTTCAAAAAATGTTAGAATGTAAGTAATGGACGCTGGCAGAGTCAACACAAGGAACACTACAGACACAACAGTAACAGTCAAGGTCACAGCCTGGGCTGCTTTCTCACGAGCCTGAATTTGTTCAGAGTCTCCTTGGGCAAGTTGTCTGCCGCTGCTTTAACTGCTGTAAGAGTTTTCCAAACCAAAATGCCTTGAATATAGCCAAGGCAATAGTGGTAAACACTATAAATTAGAGTTCTATGTCAACGAAGTATATTTTCAGAATGAAGTGTAACGTAAACGTCTATCGTTACCATTAAACGTATTCATATTACATCCAGGGAAAGTATTGTATTTTTATATCCCAACCGGTAATGTGCAGTAGTGCAGCAAAGAAGACAGAGATTCCCTGGACATGGCGGGTAGCAAAGGAGCAGTTTTCGCGCGTGTACCATACGTTAACAAGATGTTGCCACGGACACAGAGAGACATTGTCCTGTGTACAGTCATACAGACCCATACCCAAGCACTGATCAGTTGCGCCCCGGTGTACGCCAGGTGTAGATTTTACAGCCAACATTATGTAGATTGTCTCTTCTAATTCGAAATGTGTACCATCGCAACCACGGTCCAAGTTATAGAAGTGTAGAGAAATTCATGGTACCAGAACAGCAATGGCTAAAGAAGTGTCGGGGATGTTGAAGGCAGATTCAGCTTGACTTCATTCTCCACATGATGATCAGGATCATGATGTTTCCAAAGGTTGGGGTGCGCGAAAATGAGAACAACGTAAGAACACCTCCCTCCACAACCACACTTGAATGATATTAAGAAGATTCCACTAACTGCTGTGTATCTATCGCTAGTAGTTGACAGATATACCTGTAGTGGAAATCATTCCAGTTGTTGGAAAAAGTATGTTCGACTACTACTGTACTAGAACGTTAACCATGGTAACTAGTCCCTGTAAAATATTTATGTTAGAGCTGTTACAACCCTAGGGGAAGACGGGGTAAAAGGGAGCGCATGGGCGGGTAAGAAGCCACCCCAATTATCATCATGAAATGAAGCATTTAGTCTCATTTTGCCCATGAGACGAGCGTTACGGTGTCTAGCATTCGTCTCATGTGCAATTTGACATATAAAATTTTCTTTATTTCATGAGATTTGGGTGGGCTTCTTACCCGCCCATGCGCTTTTTACCCCGTCTTCCCCTATTTTCATAATACGATTCATTATTTATTAGAGAACATTAGGTTTTTATGATGTGAAAACGATAACGTGTAATTCAAAACACACAATTTAATATGCAAAAGACAAAGACAGTTTACTGGCGTAATTTTAATTACGTGTGGTCGAAAAGATTGAACGATGGAAACGTCAATAGAAATACGCCCCATAACGTACAAAATGTGGTTGGAATCCTGGTTCTAAACGGAGAACCATGAATCGATTGCCCCTTTCTGTTCTACAAAAGAATGCCTTAATTTATAGAGGAAAACTGGCTCTGATCACAACCAATGTGCATTAAGCCTGTAACATGGGGTTTAGGGTTACATGTTGAACCAAGCCAATGTACAGTTAAGCATGTAACCTCTCGGGGTTAGGGTTACATGTTGAACACAGCCATGTAACATTAGCACTGTACCTAGGTTTTGGGTTACATGTTTGAACACAGCCAATGTACATTAAACATTAACCTTAGTGGTTAGGGTTACATGTGAACACCAGCCATGTACATTAAACAATGTAACCTAGGGGGTAGGGTTACATTTTGAACCAGCCAATGTCATTAACATGTAACATAGGGTTAGGCTACAAGTTGAACACAGAGCCAATGTACATTAAACTGTAACCTAGGGTTAGGGTTTACATGTTGAACACAGTCAATGTACATTAAACATGTAACTCGAGGGTTATGGTTACATGTTGAACACGCCAATGTACATTAAAGACGGATATGTACCTAGGGTTAGGGTTATATGTTGCACACAGCCAATGTCTCATTACACATTAACATAGGGTTAGTGTTACATGTTTCCTGTACATTGGCTGTGTTTATCAATGCAGAATTGCTTCCCACCCACCGGGGAAAACCAAACGTGGCTGAGATCGGCAGCAGAAGATGAGGCTGCTTTTATAGTGACTGATCCCACCACAATACGTCATACACAATGATGTAGACTTCCTCGTCACACTGTAGCGCGGTGTCAGCCCTGCTGTAGATCAACTAAGCACAATTAAAACCTTGCATATATTCTTCAATTCTCCAATATGTCCGACCATTGACAACTAAGGACCAAACCAGTGCACGTGCTCATGGGTCAGTCCCCATAGTTTCATTGTTTGTGGTTTGACACCAAATGCTTTAAGTGTAGCCACACCTTATTTAAGCAGGCAAGCAAAACACACATATCACACACGACCACCACACACACACAACGCACACGCACACACTGTGGCTCACGGCGAGCACTTTATGCGCCGCGAGAGGGCGAGAGAGAGAGAGAGAGAGAGAGAGCGAGAGAGAGAGAGGAGAGAGGAGAGAGAGAGAGAGCGACTACCCCTACACAGATCCGTTTTAAAAATTAACAATAAACTAACCTCTTCAAATAAAGACACAGCAGATGTCCTAGCAGATTACTTTTGCCAAGCAGTCAGTCCCCTACATCCCTTTTCCCTTTCCGGAACAGGAACGTGATTACAAACCCCAAAACTAGACAAGTCTACAAACAGATTCAAATGTGATCCTGCTCCTTCAAGTATGCCGAGCTCGCTATGGTCCCTACGTTTAATAAGAAAGTAAACAAAGCTACCGGAAGTGGGATCCCATCTCTACGCCTGAATAAAAACAATTCCCCATCAGTTATTCAATATCCTCCATCTTTTTTAGTCCAGGTGTTTGGCTGAGGGGGGTGTCCCCTCAGGCGTGGAAAGAAAGCGCAAGTTAATTGGGATCACTGAAAACCTGGGACACCAGACAGGATCCACAGAGCTTTCCTACCTTTCTCCCTAATCCCTCCCACCTGGGGAAGGTGTCATAGAGAACGTAAAACAGCATGATTGGAATACTTTTTGCACAAAAATAATATTCTCCCTACTTTTCCCGGCAGGCTTCAAGAAAACCATAGAAGAGCTGCATGGAACAAGTTTGTAAGCTAACCTCCCAGGTCAGAAAAGCAGTTCTGTCGGAGAAAAAGGGTTCTTGCAACCTTTCTTCGACATAAAGAGAGCCTATGACTTCTGTCTGGCATGGAGGTTGCTCCAAAAAATTAGCGACCTTGGCATAGAGGGAAATATGTTCAATTTTATTCGTTCCTGATCCTTCATAATCGCAACAGACTGTCAAAGTAGCCAGGCACTCTCCAGAAACCCATAGCGTAGACAATGGGGAGTTTCGCAGGGCGCATGAATGTGTGGCGCCAACATATGTTTTAACCTCATTGTCTGTGCATGATATGAAGTCTATGTCTTTTAAAGGAACACTATTTCGCATGTACGCTGATGATAGCTATTTGGACTCTTACCTCCAGACGAAATATTCCCATCACTTGAAAAATGTTTCAAACAACTCAGAAGTACACTACAGTCATAGCCAGTTTATCTAGGGAGAATGGCTTTACCCTTTCCCAAAATAAATGTGAATTTATTGGTTTTTTCAACACTACTTCAAATAAATTTATTCTCATCTAGAATATTCTTGGGATGAAGGTTCAATTCCATTCCTCAAGGTAAGTTTTTTTGTGGGAGTGGTACTTGTTTAGAATTACACAGCGCAGTGCATATAACCTATTGACTTTCTTTTAGTTGAACGGGTAACTGTTCACATAATGCATTTGTTTCCTATTTTCCTTTAATTATAATTTTGTTCTAAGTTTTATTATTGGTTTTATAATCATTCTAGTATTAAAGTTTTATGAGTTTGTTATGTTATTCATGATTTAGTATTTAGTCTTTTTACTATATTATTTGGCGCTTGTAACTTTGATACATTGTGTTCATGCTCAACGGTCGGCAGTCTGGCTGGGGGATTCTGCCATGTTTTTACTGAGAGAGTAAAGTTTGGTTAAACAGAAGACTGGATCTCGTGTTGTTTGTATGAGCGAGACAACGAGGAACATACTGTCCTCAAATTTAACATGGTCACGCATCTCTCACACAACCCATCAAGAAAGCATCTAGGGCCCTTAGACTTCTTAAAGTTATTTCTAAGGAATGGGCTGGGTGGGTAGATCAAATTTTTTTAACGTATTTGACCCGAACTTTGGGCAGAAGCCGCCTACTTACGGTATGGAAGCTTTTTCACTATGTTTAAATCCAATTTAAACGGCTGCAAGCCGTAGAAACTAAACGTTAAAAACGGCCCTTGGGTATACGCACGGTAATTGGCCATCAACTATTTAGTGGGTATAGAAGATGTTTGATTTGAGCTTCCTCTGGATCACTATAACGGGAAAGCTACATGTGTGCCTCCAGCTTGAATAAGACTTTTTTCCCTCCAACAGGGTTCTACTGAAGAGTTTTTTGACGACTATTTAAGAGTCATCTAACATTATTTGACGAGAGTAAAAAACGCATGCAACCTCGTCTATTTGTTAAGACTGTTGACTGCCAGGTCTCATTTACTAAGAAACCTTTTTGATAAGGCCGGTATGGTCGGGGAAGAACTGAAGTAAGTCACATCCAAGACACAGTGATGATTTTTCCGCAGTGGGAACGGTCAAATAGGCGATTCTATGTACCTACTTTGTGCACCAACCATTCTCAAACAAACCGATTTAAATTTGCTTACCATAGGCAGCAAAAGGAAAAAAAAGCTGGCCGTTCAAATTACCTACCTGTTGTATACAGATGGCTCTAATAAATCGATCAACACAGGAATGCGCTTTTTCAATTCCATCCCTGACAGAATTTCTAATGTTTTTCAAATTACATGACTAAATCTCCATTTTTAGCGCAGAACTTTGGCCATCCTGGAAGTTGTCACTTATATACATACTTTTCCTAAAGAACACCGTCAATGTGGTTGTCCTGACGATTCCTTATCCTCTGATGAAAAGCTCTGCATGGCACATCAAACTTAGATTTGGAGTAATAATATGAAATACGCATGTTATACATCATCAAAACTTAAAGAGTAATATCGCAGTGACATGGAAATCCCGTCCCACGGGGTGGTGAATCAAAGGAAATGACCTGCCAACCGGTCGGCTAAGGCCGCGGCGGCTGGTCGGGAAGGGTACCTCTATTACATTGGTATTCTGTGTTTAATGAAATTAAAAACATTTTGAGAAGGCTCAAAGCCACAAAACTGTAATGGAAACAAGAACTTGAAACATACACGTTAACCAGGGACGAAGATAGCCAGATCGAACGTAAAGGCGTATTCCTCCATGTCCTGTTTGCTATTCAAGGGGCATTAATTTTCAGGCTAAGAACAATTCTATTTTATCAAAATTTCACACACTCCTAGACTTTGCCTATGCTAGGCAATCATTGATATTGAACATCTATTTGATTCATGTATTTTACCATTAATACGGAACTAGCACCCGTTTTCACATAAATTAAACATTACAAGATCTCCTTCAATAAAGTCCTCTATTCTTAGAAAGATGCGAGGGATGGGCCCCTCGGATCTGGTTAGCATATGGAGGGGTGTGGGTCCAAAACAACTTTTGGACATCTCTTCTAAAAATTAAGCTCGCCTTTTAAAAACACAATGAACCTTAAACTTTGATAGAAGTTTCCAATTCTTAAACTGCTACGTATTCGCGTTTAGGCTTTAAATTAGCTTCAGCCCCCCCCCACCCCCCCCCCCCCCCCCCCCCCCAGCTTAAGTACTCTGTTCGCCGACGGCCTGTACTGCTGGTATGGAGAGGAGGGTCCCTCTCCCTCCTCCCTCCGCGCAGACATACAGGAATCGAAGCACCCTCCTTAATATATTTTTTATAAATGTATAAACTTAGTATTACACATTTTTTAAACCCCTGCCCTGACTATCAGCTTGTGAAACAGGTAGTGGGGGGGGGGGGGGTGGGGGTGGTGGAAGGGATAGGTCTACCGTTTGTTCCACCCTCTCCTGTAAATAATAAGATCTGCTTTCCACGCTGTATAGATTTCCCATCTTTTTAACAAGTGTCCCCGGCGCCTCAGCCTCATATGTTGTGCCGAAAAGGGGGGGAGGGGGGGGGGGGGGGGGGGGGGGGGGTTTTGGAGACAAAGGTGACAACTTGACTCAGAATTTTAACTAGTCCGACAGGGACCCATTTAAATTTTAAACCCCCCAGCTTATGGTTTCGGGTTTATTGGAAACCAACATGACCAGCTTGTCGGATATCTGATTTTATAGTGTGGCCGTGGTGCGGCAGGACTTAGGTGCCGTTTGATCCTACGGTAAACGAATGTAGTATGAATTTTTTTTAATCTCGCTTTGGAATAAAATATATGTATTAAGGACTATTCCCACTTCAGGTGACAGACCTTTAAGCGATTTTTAACTAGTTTTTGGTAAAGGTCAGATGTGCCCGCCCCCCCCCCCCCCTTACATTTCTCGGCTATCGCTCGCATTTTCATAACTTTCCTTGTCTTTACCAAACATTAAGCTCTCTTTTAGGAACAGTTTTAGCTAATAACCTTTTTGGAATACATCGGGGGGGGGGGGGGGGGG
>CM065701.1:1701986-1726108 GCA_017654935.2 Phymorhynchus buccinoides | reverse complement strand
CACATCTTGACCTTTACCAAAAACTGTTAAAAATCGCTAAAGGTCTGTCCCCTGAAGTGGGGAATAGTCTATATACATATATTTTTATTTCCAAAGAGAGATTTTTAAAAAAAATTCATACTACATTCGTTTACCGTGGATCAAACGGCACCTAAGTCCTGCCGCACCACGGCCACACTATAAAACATATATCCGAAGCTGTCATGTTGGTTTCCAATAAAACCGACACATTAAGCTGGGGGGTTTAAAATTATAAATGGGTCCCTGTCGGACTAGTTAAAATTTGAGTCAAGTTTGTCCCCTTTGTCTCAAAAAGGCACAAACATATGAGGCCGAGTCGCCGGGGGACTTGTTAAAAAGATGGGAATTTATACAGGGGGAAAGCAGATCAAACAGGAGAGGGGGAACAAAGCGGAGACCTATCTCCCCCCCCCCCCCCCCCTACCTGTTTCAAAGCTTATAGTCCGGCAGGGGTTAAATGTGTAATACTAATGTTTACTACATTTATAAAAAATTTATTAAGAAGGTTGCTTCGATTCCTGTATGTCTGAGCGGAGGGAGGGAGGGAGAGGGACCCCTCCTCTCCATACCAAACAGATACAGGGCGTCGCGAACAGAGTCCTTAAGCGGGGGGGGGGGGGGGGGGGGGGGGGGGGGGGGGGGGGGGGGGGGAAGCTAATTTAAAGCTAAACGCGACTACGTAGCAGTTTAAGAATTGGAACTTCTATCAAAGTTAAGAGTTATTGTTTTTAAAAGGCGAGCTTAATTTTTAGAAGAGATGTCCAAAAGTTGTTTTGGACAACTCCTCTGCCAACCAGATCAGAGGGGCCCATCCCTCGCTACTCTTTCTAAGAATAGAGACTTTATTGAAGGCGATCTTGTAATGTTTAATTTTATGTGCAAAACGGTCTAGTTCCGTATTAATGTAAATACATGAATCAAATAGATGTTCAATATCAATGATTGCCTCGCATAGGCAAAGTCTAGGATGAAATTTTGATAAAATAGAATTTGTTCTTAGCCGGAAAATTAATGCTTGAATAGCAAACAGGACATGGAGGAATAAGCCTTTACGTTCGATCTGGCTATCTTCGTCCCTGGTTAACGTGTATGTTTCAAGTTCTTGTTTCCATACTTTGTGGCTTTGAGCCTTCAAAATGTTTTTAATTTCATTAACACAGAATCCAATGTTAATAGAGGTACCTTCCCGACCAGCCGCCGCGGCCTTAGCCGCCCGGTTGGCCAGGTCATTTCCTTTGATTCCACAGTGGGACGGGATCCATGTCACTGCGATATTTACTCCTTTAAGTTTTAGCTGATGTATAACATGTCTTATTTCATATATTATCTCCAATCTAAGTTTGATGTTGCCCTGCAGAGCTTTCACAGAGGATAAGGAATCTGTCAGGACAACCACATTGATCGGTGTTTTAGGAAAAGTATTTATATAAGTGACAACTTCCAGGATGGCCCAAAGTTCTGCGCTAAAAATGGAGATTTTGTCATTTAATTTGAAACATTTAGAAATCTGTAGGGATGGAATTGAAAAAGCGCATCCTGTTTGATCGTTTATTTTAGAGCCATCTGTATACACCAGTAGGTAATTTTGAAGGCCAGCTATTTTTTCTTTTGCTGCTATGGTAAGCAAATTTAAATCGTTTTGTTTGGAGAATGTTTGGTGCAAAGAGGTATCATAGATCGCCTCTTCCCGTTCCCACTGCGGAAAATCATACTGTGTTCTTGGAGTGACTTCCTCCAGTCTTATACCGGCCTTATCAAAAAGGTTCTTAGTAAATGAGACTGGGTCAACAGTCTTAACAAATAGACGAGGTTGCTTGCGTTTTACTCTCGTCAAAATAATGTTAGATGACTCTAAATAGTCGTCAAAAAACTCTTCAGTAGAACCCTGTTTGGAGGGAAAAAAGTCTTATTAAGCTGGAGGCACAATGTAGCTTCATATAGTGATCCAGAGGAAGCCAATCAACATCTCTATACACTAAATAGTTGATGGCATACCGTGGTATACCCAAGGCCGTTTTTAAAGCTTTAGTTTCTACGGCTTGCAGCCGTTTAAATTGGGATTTAAACATCGTGTAAAAAGCTTCCATCCTGTAAGTAAGGCGGCTTCTGACCAAAGTTCGGGTCAAATACGTTAAAAATTTTGCATCCTTAGCCCAAGCTTCCTTAGAAATAACTTTTAAGAAGTTAAGGGCCCTAGATGCTTTCTTGATGGTGTGTGAGAGATGCGCTGACCATGTTAAATTTGAGGACAGTACTGTTCTCGTGTCTCGCTCATACAAACAAACACGAGTATCCAGTTCTTCTGTTTAACCAACTTTACTCTCTTAGTAAAAACATGGCAGAATCCCCCAGCCAGACTGCGACCGTCTTGCGCATGACCACAATGTATCAAAGTTACAAGCGCCAAAATAATATAGTAAAATACTAAATACTAAATCATGAATAACATAACAACATACATATAAACTTAAATACTAGAATGATTATAAACAAATAATAAAACTTAGAACAAAATATAATTAAAGGAAAATAGGAAAACAATGAATATGTGAACAGTACCCGTTCAACTAAAATAAAGTCAATAAGGTTATATGCACTGCGCTGTGCTAATTCTAAACAAGTACCACTCCCAAAAACTTTACCTGAGGACTGGATTGAACCTTCATCCCAAGAATATCTATATGAGAATAAAATTTATTTGAAGTAGTGTTTGAAAAAACCATAAATTCACATTTATTTAGGGAAAGGGTAAAGCCATTCTCCCTAAGATAACTGGCTATGACTGTAGTGTACTTCTGATGTTTGAAACATTTTTCAGTGATGGAATTATTTCGTCTGGAGGTAAGAGTCCAAATAGCTATATCATCAGCGTACATGGAAATACGTGTTCCTTTAAAAGGAATAGACTTCATATCATGCAGCATGATGTTAAAACAATGTTGGCGCAATTATGCTGCCCTGCGACACTCCCATGTCTACGCTATGGGTTCTGGAGAGTGCCTGGCCTACTTTGACAGTCATGTTGCGATTATGAAGGAAGGAACGAATAAAATTGAACATATTTCCCTCTATGCCAAGGTCGCTAATTTTTTGGAGCAACCTCCCATGCCAGACAGAGTCATAGGCTCTCTTTATGTCGAAGAAGGTTGCAAGAACCCTTTTTCTCCGACAGAACGCTTTTCTGACCTGGGAGGTTAGCTTACAAACTTGTTCCATGCAGCTTCGATGTTTTCTGAAGCCTGCCTGGAAAGTAGGGAGAATATTATTTTTGTGCAAAAAGTATTCCAATCGCTGTTTTACGATTCTCTCATACACCTTCCCCAGGTGAGGGATGAGGGAGATAGGTCGAAAGCTCTTGGGATCCTGTCTTGGTTTCCCAGGTTTCAGGATCCCAATAACTTGCGCTTCTTTCCACGCCTGAGGGACCACCCCCTCAGCCCAACACCTGGACTAAAAATGATGGAGGATATTTAGAACTGATGGGGGAAGTTGTTTTATTAGGCGGTAGGAGATGGGATCCCCTCCGGTAGCTTTGTTTACTTTCTTTATTAAACGTAGGGACATAGCGAGCTCGGCATACTTGAGGGGAGCATTGATCACATTTGAATTGTTTGTAGACTTGTCTAGTTTTGGGGTTTGTAATCTACGTTCCTGTTCAGGAAAGGGAAGGGATGTAGACTGACTGGCTTTGGCAAAAGTATCTGCTAGGACATCTGCTGTGTCTTTATTTGAAGAGGTTAGTTTATTGTTAACTTTTAAACGGATCTGTGTAGGGGTCGTCTCTCTCTCTCTCTCTCTCTCTCTCTCTCTCTCTCTCTCTCTCTCTCTCTCTCTCTCTCTCTCTCTCTCTCTCTCTCTCTCTCGGCGCATAAGTGCTCGCGTGCGCACAGTGTGCGTGTGCGTGTGCGTGTGTGTGTGTGTGAGTGTGTGTGATATGTGTGTTTGGCATTGCCCTGCTTAAATATAGGTGTGGCTACACTTAAAGCATTTGGGTCAAATACCACAAACAATGAAACTATGGACTGACAGAGCACTTGCACTGGTTTTGTCCTTAGTTGTCAATGGTTGACATATTGGAGAATTGAACAATATATGCAAGGTTTTAATTGTGCTTAGTTTGATCTACAGCAGGCTGACAGTTTTACAGTGTGACGAGGAAGTCTACATCATTTGTGTATGACGTATTGTGGTGTGATCAGTCACTATAAAAGCAGCCTTCATCTTCTGCTCCGATCTCAGCCACGTTTGGTTTTCCCCGGTGGGTGGGAAGCAATTCTGCATGATAAACACAGCCAATGTACATGAAACATGTAACACTAACCCTATGTTACATGTTTAATGGACATTGGCTGTGTTCAACATATAACCCTAACCCTAGGTTACATGTTTAATGTACATTGGCTGTGTTCAACATGTAACCCTAACCCTAGGTTACATGTTTAATGTACATTGACTGTGTTCAACATGTAACCCTAACCCTAGGTTACATGTTTAATGTACATTGGCTGTGTTCAACATGTAGCCCTAACCCTATGTTACATGTTTAATGTACATTGGCTGTGTTCAACATGTAACCCTAACCCTAGGTTACATGTTTAATGTACATTGGCTGTGTTCAACATGTAACCCTAACCCTAGGTTACATGTTTAATGTACATTGGCTGTGTTCAACATGTAACCCTAACCCTAGGTTACATGTTTAATGTACATTGGCTGTGTTCAACATGTAACCCTAACCCTAGGTTACATGCTTAATGTACATTGGCTTGGTTCAACATGTAACCCTAACCCTATGTTACATGCTTAATGCACATTGGTTGTGTTCAGAGCTCAGTGTTTTCTCTATAAATAAGGCATTCTTTGTATCACAGAAAGGGGAATCGATTCCATGGTTCCTCCTTTAGAACCAGGATTCCAACACATTTTGTATGTTATTGGGCGTATTTCTAGTGACGTTTCCATGTCAATCTTTTCGACACACGTAATTAAATTATGCCATGTAACTGTCTTTGTCTTTGCATATTAAATTGTGTGTTTTGAATACACGTTATCGTTCTTTCACATCATAAAACAATGTTCTCTAAAAATAATGAATCGTATTATGAAACATAGGGGAAGACGGGGTAAAAAGCGCATGGGCGGGTAAGAAGCCCACCCCAATTATCTCATGAAATAAAGAAAATTTCAGTCAAATTTGCCCATGAGACGAATGCTAGACATTAACGCTCGTCTCATGGGCAAAATGAGACTGAAATTTGCTTCATTTCATGAGATAATTGGGGTGGGCTTCTTACCCGCCCATGCGCTTTTTACCCCGTCTTCCCCTAGTGGTTGTAACGCTCTAACATAAATATTTTACAGTGACTATTTACCATGGTTAACGTTAGTCCAGTAGTGTCGACATCACTTTTTTCCAACAACTGGAATGATTCCACTACGGTATATCTGTCAACTACTACCGATGATACACAGCAGTTAGTGGATCTTCTTAATATCATTCAAGTTTGGTTGTGGAGGAGTGTTCTTACGTTTGTTCTCATTTTCGGAACCTTTGGAAACCTCATGATCCTGATCATCATGTGGAGAATGAAGTCAGCTGAATCTGCCTTCAACATCTACTTCTTTGCCATTGCTGTTCTGGATACCATGAATCTCTACACTTCTATACTTGGACAGTGGTTGTGGTACACATTTCGAATTAGAATAGACAATCTACATAATGTTGGCTGTAAAATCTACACCTGGCTGTACACAGGGGGCGGCACGATCAGTGCTTGGTGTCTGGTCTGTATGACTGTACACAGAGCAATGTCTGTGGTGTGGCCACATCGTGTTAACGTACTGTGTACACGGCGAACTGTTCTTCTGCTGATTGCAGGAATCTCTGTCTTCTTTGCTGCACTCTACTCACATTACCTGGTTGGATATAAAATACAATACTTTTCCTGGATGAATATGAACTACTGTTTAATGATTAACGATAGACGTTACGTTTACTTCACTGAAAATATATTCGTTTACATAGAACTCTTAATTTATAGTGTTCTACCATTCATTGCCTTGGCTATATCCAACGGCATTTTGGTTTGGAAACTCTCTACATCAGTTAAAGCAGCCGGCAGACAACTTGCCCAAGGAGACTCTGAACAAATTCAGGCTCGTGAGAAAGCAGCCCAGGCTGTGACCTTGACTGTTACTGTTGTGTCTGTAGTGTTCCTTGTGTTGACTCTGCCAGCGTCCATTACTTACATTCTAACATTTTTTGAACTAACTTACGAAAGGACGTCTTATTTTGATCGTGCCAAGCGATCCCTTATAACTGCATTTACTTCGTGTCTCTCGGATACAAACGCTGCCATCAATTTCTACCTGTACTGTCTGACTGGCAAACGGTTCAGGGAGGAGTTCCTCAAGGTGCTGTGTTGGTGGAGGGACAAACGACAACGTGGTGCCTCAAAGTGAGGACAGATGTTCCGGGCCACCTGACACGTCCACTACAGTCCTCTGTGTTCTATTCAAAGAAGATGCTAGATAAATGTGTGTGTGAGTGTGAGTGCTTCCTTTCACATGCTCGTTCGTGCGTGTTTGTTTGTGAATGTGTGTGTGTGTGTGTGTGTGTGTGTGTGTGTGTGTGTGTGTGTGTGTGTGTGTGTGTGTGTGTGTGTGTGTGTCAAGTCAAGTCAAGTCAAGTCAAAATGATCTTTATTGAGGATAAAAGGAATAAGCTTAAAAGCTTTTTTACATCCTCTGTGTGTGTGTGTGTGTGTGTGTGTGTGTGTGTGTGTGTGTGTGTGTGTGTGTGTGTGTGTGCGTGTGCGTGCGCGCGTGCGTGTGGAACTCTACTACCAGGTTTCAGCATAGTAAACACTTAGTAAGCACACGGTTTCAAAAAAATGTCGGTCACAAAATCTGAAACCCAGTAATTTTAATACTTGAGTTGATTAAGAAGGGAAAAGGCCATAGAAACGTCCACAGCGAGTTTGAGCGAAAGATCCCACTTTTACACTTGTGCACGCAACAAGTGTTACGGACTTCACACACCACCCAGCAGATTGCTTCGCTGGAGAAAACCACACACACACACGGGGATGCGCGCATCATCTAGACTATGACGTTCTCTAAGTCTAGAGAGTGTGTGTCTCTCCTTCTTTCAAGATGGCGGCTGACTCAAAGAAAGACAAGGTAGGCCTATTTCGTGCTTTTATTTTATTCATTAATTAAACGTTTTGTTTGAGTAAATAAGTATGTAATGTAATTGTGATTCACAGCATGTAGAACGGTGGACTGCTTCACTCATTGAGTTGAGCGGTGACAGTATTTTGGATCTAGTAAATCATTGACTTTGGAGGCTTAGCATGATGATGATGATGACATACATGTAGGCCTACTTGTTCAATAGTCGTCTTTTATTCTGTACTACAAGTATAATTATTCACATTTTTAACAATTGCATAGTAGAGATAAGTTTTTTTCAAAGCTGTGTGGTACTAAGTCAGCCACATTAACGCCAATAGCTGCCGTGGCTAAATGGCAGGTAGAATCGGCAACTTTTTGAACTTGTAGATCTAATCCATCAGGTTAGTTGAGATAGTGTAGTAGTGAAAAATTGAGCTCTACGTCGTGGCTGTTTCTTTTTGGTTTTTTTTTACTTGGCTCTAAGAGCACTAAACAACAATACTAACAAAAAAGTAGTCTAAACTTAGATCACTGAATCACAATTGACTTGGTACCAGGATGTTTTTTTTACTAGATCTATATTATTTTTTTCACATCAGCGCATGCATCTCTTCTAAAATTGTATTTTACTGACTGCAGTTGATGTTTCAATGTAGCGGCTTAGGAACATGTTGAGGGGGGGGGGGGGGCGTAAGACCTATTGGCAAGACAGGTGGATTTGTTTAGTTATGTGTCTTAGTAATCTAGCTCTGGGCTTCCCAAAACAAAAGTCGAGCAAACAAATTCCCTGTCTCCTTTTCCAACTGTTCGTTGAGTGAGTCGAACCAAGAGTCCACCACTCTTCCAGAAAAAACGCTTTCTGTGGGTCAAAAATCCACTGTTTCTGATGATAGTGTATTCCTCACCTCGGTGGAGGACAATGCGTCCTTCAACCAGGTTCATTCCAGGAAGAAAAAAAGGTCCAGAAGAGAAAGGGGGTCAAGTGACCCCCTGGTTGAAGGGTTCCCAGACACCCAAAAAACATCCCCAGAGGGGAAAAAACTTAGGGACGATTTCAGGTTCATGGAGGAAGCCTCCAACCCACATTCCCCTCCGCCTGGGAAATCCACTAGGAGTAATAGTGCAGGGGCCTATCTCCAGTCGAGTAAGAACCTTCCTTCCGGCCCACAAGCGTGTGGGTCGGATGAGAAGGAGATAGAAATTACTTCTGACACCACAGACATAGAAATAGAACACGTAGAGTCAGTATGGGGAAAAACTCCTATCCATGGATAATTCAGACACCATTAATGCACCGCTGAAGACTACCGAGCTTGCTGCAGTCATTAATTCTATTGTCAAAACTAATAAAGCAACAGGAGAAGATATCATCTCCTACACTCTCATAAAGAAATTGCCCCCATCTTTTCTTACAGTTTTGCATAATTTTTACTACAGATGCTGGGAAGAGGGCGAAGTCCCACAAGCTTGGAGGGAGGCCGAAGTAGTGGGGATCCTTAAGCCTGGAAAACCGGCTAGGGACCCCGCAAGCTACCACCCCATTTCCCTCACCCCTCATCTGGGTAAAATTTACGAACGTATCGTAAAACGCAGACTGGAATATTTTCTAGAAAAAAATAACGTACTCCCAAAGTTCCAGGCAGGTTTTCGGAAACATAGATGCTGCATGGAACAGGTAATAAGACTAACCTCCTATGTCAAAAAAGCTTTTGCAAGACGCAGGAAAGTCCTCGCCACCTTCTTTGATATTAAAGGGGCGTACAACTCTGTCTGGCATGGGAGGTTGTTAGATAAGATCAGCAGGCTCGGTATTCAGGGCAACATGTTTAACTTCATACAAAGTTTCATTACAAACCGCACACTGAAAGTCAAAGTGGGAGCATCCATGTCCAAAAAACACCAGGTGGACATGGGGGTCCCACAAGGCAGCATCATCGCCCCAACTCTCTTTAATGTCATGATTCATGACATTGCTAAATTAAAATTAAAAAACTGTCAAATTTCCATGTATGCTGACGACATAGCCATTTGGTCGTCAGCATTTACAAAGGGAGCTAAAGCACTTGCAGTATATTTAGAGTCCCATCAAGCTAACACAAATCTGATAGTAGACTACTTGCAGAATAACGGATTCGCCTTGTCCCCGGACAAGTGCGAGTTCATGTGTTTTCGCTATTATTTAAAGCAAAAAGACACCTTTATTAATATTTTAGGCCAAAAAAGATTCATGGCAAATAAAGTGAAATTATTAGGGGTTCTGCTTACCTCTCATTTAAATTGGTCCCCACATATTGAGCATCTTTGTAAAAAGGCAACAAAAGCAGTAAATTTTATTAAAATTATTTCCTCCCAGGCATGGGCACAAAATACCAAGTTTCTTGCCTACTTAACACAAGCATTAGTCCGCAGTCGCCTAACTTATGGCATGGAAGTGTTCCATAGTACTCCAAAAAATACACTACAAAAACTACAAACTACAGAACTTAAAGCCCTTAAATCAGCCCTTAGATTACCACGATTTGCAAACTCCAAACTTCTTTATGGTTCAGTGGGGTGGCTCCCCCTCGACTACCTAATGAAATTAAACACAACAGCATTTCTCACTAGACTTTACGCAACAAATCAGTTCAAGCTTGAAAGCTTTTCAGCAGAATTCGAAGACCCCTTTTACAATCATCCAACTTATCATCAACAAAAGCCAATAAAATCACAAGAAGTCTGCAACCCACTAGACTATTCCCGGGAAATGCTTTCCATGGCAGGCCTGGGAATAGATTACATAGAAACCTACCCTAAATATCCCATTCCACATTGGGAATGGAAATCCGCAGATTTCGATACCTCACTACACCAGTCCTACTCAAAAACAGATCAACCAAACTTACTTTCAGTTGCGGCCAAAGAAATTTTTTTATAATATTCAACATCAACTCCTAATTTATACAGATGGATCAAAGATTTCTGAATCGCAGATAGGCTGTGCCTTTACTATTCCAGCCCTCAATATAACTAAATCTTTTTGTCTAAATTATAAAATTTCAATTTTTAGCGCCGAACTTTGGGCCATTCTCGAAGCCTGCTCTTTCCTAAATGACTTTCCAAATCCTCCCTTTAAAGCCACAATCCTTACAGACTCCTTGTCTTCCATACAAGCCCTGCAAGGAAATTCTAATAATAGAACTAAGATTATTCAGGAAATAAAAAACCTAATAAATCAAATAATAATAAAAGGCACTGACCTAGCCATAACATGGATCCCTTCCCATCTTGGGTTAAAAGGAAATGACCTCGCAGACAAAGCAGCCAAAATGGCAGCAGAACAAAATATAGGTCAAACTGTTAATTTAAAACTATCTCTCTGAAATCAAAAAACATTTGAAACGAAGTACATTCCAGAGGTGGGCTGAGGAGTTGGACGCCTACTCCGCAGCCCACTCCTGGTATATGAAATTCATCAAAGAAGGACTTTTTCTACCTGTCCCATATAAAATTCAAAACAGAATCTTCAGATTTTACACAGATTCAATCTACTGCACATTCAAAAACACCCCCTGCCATTGTGGGGAAATTCTCAATCTTAAACATATTTTCAATCCCTGTGATCAAATAAAAACAGAACTACAACCTACCCTTCAAAAATTTAAACAAAACAATCTGTTATATAACGAAAAGAACATTTTAACAAAACACTATAACTTAGGTTGGTTTCCTATTACTTGGCTTGCCGAGACAGTTGGCCAGGCGTCATTTAAAAATTTAATATAATTAATGATCTAAAACTACAATTAAGTTTAATGGGGACTCTGTGCTTGGGTCGGATCGGCATCCTCCCCCTCTCCAGCTCCGTCCCATCTCGCCCGTTTTTAACAAAGCAAACAGATCACATTTTCCCTCAAACACAGACACACCTCCCCATGACATTTTTTCTTTTAGTCCCTCCCCCGGAGGTGGATGTCAGGTGCGACCCAAGTGCTGAAACCCTGGTAGTTGTGGAGCATCGTCTTTCTTTCTTTTCCTTTTTGGAAGAGGAGGAGAGACTTTGGCTGGGTCTCTCAGGATGGTGACAGATGGGTATCTCTTGCCAGCCTGAGACACCTCCGGGTGGTCGCTCCTATTGGCGACGCACCCGAGGCAACGCCCCTAACCGAAGGGAATCCTTAACCATAACCTTAAAACAACTAACCAGCAAGAAATTAAACAAAGAATACCCAAGTAATATTTAACATAATTAGTGGCCTCTGGCGGAGTGTCCCCTCACTTAATTTATTAAATACTTTTAGTTAGAATTAGATATAACTATATACATAAAGTGAAACCGATACAGCCTCTTATAAAATTATTTTCGGGATGTTACTTCGTACACCTATTGGGTATATGTAGGTAGTACACGGAAGTACTACTCAATTTAATGATACACATTGGAGGAGCTAGAGCCCCTACCGATAAATAAAGGAAAGAGGAAAAATAGCCTCACTACTAGATAATAAAACATAACAAACTAAATTTTAATGGTAACTCTTAAAACCATTTTTAATGTTTATAAATTTAAAACTACTTATAATGCACCAGATAAAATCCTTTTAATGTTCGTTTTAACAACTAAAGCAGAAGACTTTGGTCAAAATATATTTTAGTGACGTTCATAAAATTTATAGCAAGTTTACTAAGTTAAACATATCCTATATCAATTGGGATCTTAAATTTAACCATAATAAACCATTTTTTACTTGTCATTAAAAATAAAAACCTAATTAAACCAGATAAAGTCACAAACATATGTACAGAACTCTGATGTATATATTTTTGCACAGACAAACTTTTTTAATAGTTCTTTTAAACTGGGGCACTCCGTGATCACTTGATCATGTAATATTTAGAGTAACCCTACATCAGTCTAGTGCTGCTCTGTATTAAGTTAAAGGGTGTTTTTCTTTTAACAATAAAAACCTGTTTTTAAACGCTAGGTTCTGTGACCCTCTGGTCACTTAAGCTTGTATAGCGGACCTTAACCTTTCACTTAAATGTAAATATTGTATAAAATGTTATGAAGGCCCTTGCCTCCTTTTTAAACTTTTTATAAATAAAGCTCCTTGAGCACAATATAATTTGTTTTTAACTGTAGCCCTAGGGGGTTTTAATCATAGATTTCCTCTCCCTGCCAGACATGTAAAAAGCAAACTGCTAAATATCTTTTAAAATAATATTTTTTATCGCTATAAACTTAGATTTTATAAAATAAAAAACAACAACTTGCTTCTCTTAAAAAAAATTCAAAAACAAAAACCAAAAAACAAACTCTTTATAGGTAATGCAATGAATCAAGAAGTGCAACTCGTTTTCTATTTGATCGCAGAATGGACAGGTTTTGGGGATATTTTTGTCGAAGCGTTTATTTCGCAAATCATTTACGCCCAGTCGAAACTGAGCGAAACAAGCCTTGAACTTCTTAATTGTTAGTTGAATAAGGAAGTGTTCAGGTTGTAGAAGAAGTTTGAACGTTCGATAAGTAAGGAAACGGTCACTAGAACTCAATTTACTGTTCCAGTCTTGTTTATAACAGTCTATCATCCGTTGCCTGAATATGCTAATGAAACTTTTTATATTTACAACCCCTCCCGCTAACCACACCTCTGAAAATCCATATCTTATAAAGAGCTAAGAGGCAAGTATATTTTCAAACATAATCAATTTAGAAACAACTATCCCATTGAATTAAAAAGCCTTCTTGCCAATGAAAATACATTCATAACTAGACATGTTGCCATGTTTATATTTTATGCGTTTCAAAAAAGAGATGAACTTATGTCAGTTGATACATGAACTTAGGCATTATGAAATTGATTTGGATAACATGCTAGTGCTAAGTGAAAGAATATTCACATTTGTCCTGTTTTCATTTATTACATTATGTGTGTATATGCGCACCCTCAATGTTATAGGCCGGAGGTCTGACATTAAAACATTTTTTTTGAGCTTGAGTTTGAGTTTGAGTTCTCTCTCTCTCTCTCTCTCTCTCTCTCTCTCTCTCTCTCTCTCTCTCTCTCTCTCTCTCTCACACACACACACACACACACACACACACACACACACACACACACACAGACGCGCTCACTACAGCCTACACAAAGCTTTACTAATGAAGTAGAGTGGGACGATGCCCTCTCTGTCTCTGTCTGTCTCTCTCTCTGTCTCTCTCTCTCTCTCTCTCTCTCTCTCTCTCTCTCTCTCTCTCTCTCTCTCTCTCTCTCTCTCACACACACACACACACACACACACACACACACACACACACACACACACACACACACACACACACACACACACACACACACACACACACACACCTGCTAGTAGTGCAACAAAACTATTTTCCCGTGTCTTTCGGTTATGTTATTTCAAGTACAACTGTGGTGTGATAGTTCTGATAATATCTTTGAAAATGATACCAGAGTAAAGTTAAGTTGTGGTCTTTCCATTGATGTATAGCAATATGCGCTTACTAATGCAGTAAGTGTTGTAAAATAAATGACAAAAATGCCCAAATTGGGCCGTCGCCAACGGTTGTAAAGCTAGGCGAAGCAGCCGGCTGATGGCGGATCCGTTGCTCAGCAGGGTCCGTCGGGGAAGTGTTAATAGAAGTAAGGTGGCCCGGGACATCTGTCCTCACTTTGAGTCACCACGTTGTCGTTTGCCCCTCCACCAACACAGCACCTTGAGGAACTCCTCCCTGAACCGTTTACCAGTCAGACAATACAGGTAGAAATTTACAGCACTGTTAGTTTGACTGAAAAGAACAGTTATAGTCGCTATCATAACTTTCTGGGCCCACGTGTATTCAGATATTTTTCGGTTGCTAACTGCGACATAATTTACAATATAATCAATGGAAGCTGGTAGAGTCAAAACCAAAAACATTAGAGACACGACAATAACGGTCAAAGTGACAGACCTGGTTGCTTTCTCACGAGCCTGAATTTGGTTAGAGTCTCCTTGGGCAAGTTGTCTGCCGGCTGCTTTCACTGATGTGATGAGTTTCCACACTAGAATGCTGTTAGAAAAAGCTAAAAAAATAAATGGTAGGAGACAATAAACTGACAATTCTATGTAGACGAATATTTTTTTGATAAAGTATGCGTAATGTTTGTTACCACTTAAAGTACAGACATACCCTTTTATCCAGTTCCGGTAAACGTTGCCATATCCGACCAGATAATGTGAATATAGTGCTGAAAAAACAACACTGACTCCTATGACCAGCAGAAGAACAGTTCGCCGTGTACACAGTACGTTAACACGATGTGGCCACACCACAGACATTGCTCTATGTACAGTCATACAGACCAGACACCAAGCACTAATCGTGCCACCCCCAGTGTAAAGCCAGATGTAGATTTTACAACCAATGTTATGCAGAATATTTATTCTTATGGAAAATGTGTACCTTAGCCACTGACCAAGAACGTTTGTGCAGAGGAGTATTAAATCCCAAACAGCAATACCAATGAAGTAGATGTTGAAGGCAGATTCAGCGGACTTTATTCTCCACATGATGATGATGATCATGAGGTTTCCAAAGGTGCCAAACACAAGAATAATAGGTGGGTAGATTGCCCACAGCCAACCAGAGATGACATGCAGCTGTGCAATTATCAGCATTGTGCTTGTGGATAAGCTTGTTGTTGTGGTGGTCGGATCTGTTGTTATGAATCCATTTGAGTCGTTGGTAAACCCCAACGTGGAATAGCTTGAACTGAAGTTGTCCATTGTGAATGATCACTGCAGACAAAATTCAGAAATTGTGTCAGTCATTTACACAGTTGGTCCCTTTGCAGATTGTAACCATTTAATTAAGACACATGCAAAATGCAGTTCTTAAAAACATATCTAAGAGCTACTAAACAATACTACATCACAGAACTTTGATTAATTCATTGAAAGAGAAAGATAAATAAAGAGACAGACAGACAGACTCAAATGACTCAAATATTTTAATTACAAAGGCCACCAACCTATATGTGTCGTGTCCAATATGCTTAATCTGCGCATTTAGCTAAATGAGCAAGAAACTTTACCCAATAGGCTTAATGGGTAAGACTACGTGCTCAATAAGCCTAAGAGCAATCTTCAGAGTACTGATTGCAAAGCTTACAAAATTGCTCTTGGGGTTCCCACACAAACATACGGACAAATAGCGAAGTGGGAGTCTTACCTCTCATAGAACTTTGAAGATCATCTGTTTCAAAATTTGTTTTGAAGAGTTTTTCTCAAACCAATTTTTACTCAGAAGAAGTATGGTTAAAATCGGAAAAGGATTTTGGAAAACGTGCACAACAAATACAACCCACAAAATCTATTTATTCGTTTTCCTCAGATCTTCTAAGGGATACAAAAATGGATACAAAAACTAACACTGCCAAAAACCCCACATTTTCACCCATTCCAAAATGGGAACAGTCAAAAGCTATCTTTGATATTGATCAGACTCATTTTGATGATAATAACACCGGAGCAGCTTTCATAATTTCTAGCTTAAAAGTAGAAAAGTTATTCTGTCTTGGTAAACAGTTGTCTATATGTAGCACTGTATTATTTGCTACGCTTCAGTCTTTGGATTTCATTTTAAACGTTCCTATAAATAACGTCCAAGTCTTGATATGTGCTGATTCCTAGCAGTATTGTATGCTGTCGAGTCTCCCAATTTGTGTATGTGTCTTGACATAATAATTTAAATTCATCATACAATACACATTCCTTCTATGAAAGGCATTATTGTTATTTTTTGTTGGAAGCCTTTTCATTGTGGAATATCAGCAAATGAATGGGGAGACCAAGCTATGTTCCCTTAGATCTGACAGACTTTCTCAATTGTAAGCAAAACATCTCGTGAAAATGTCAAAGCTTTAGTGATGAACTCAGACATTCAATATTGCCATAACTGCATTAAATAGTTTTATCAAAGCAATAAATCCTATAGACCAACGATCACCATCAGATGGTGAGCTGTGCAGGACAGATGAATCAAATAATACAAAAAAAGATAACAGCCGCACAAGCCAAACTTCCCACTCCACACAACTCTGTAGGACTAAAAAGTTGTTGCATTTGAAATGCTGAATTGATGAAACTTTTCTGTATCCAATGTCTTTATTTGTGAACCTCAGAAACAAAACCAGTTAACGTTAACTTTGAGTAATGTTCCGTGTTAAAAAATTTAATGGTGTGTTTGTTTTTTCTTCTTCAGTTTTTGATCGTTTATGTATATATAGGAGGACACCATTCTCTTGTAGAATGTGTTTTTTGCTCAGGTTGGCATCCACTGGACAGTCAAATTGCAGGCCAGCCATGCAAACTGATGAGATCTTCTCAAGATCGAAACAGCTGTCTTTGCATAAGGCACTGTCCCTCCCCCATTGGGAGAAAAAGTAAATCAGCACAATTTATATATATATTTTTATGAACACAAACATTGGTTTTTTTTATGGGGGTTTTAACATGGAACATTACTCAAAGTTAACGTTAACTGGTTTTGTTTCTGAGGTTCACAAATAAAGACATTGGACACATATATATAGTTTGCTTTGATAAAACTTTTCTGTGTCCAATGTCTTTATTTGTGAACCTCAGAAACAAAGCCAGTTAAAGCTAACTTTGAGTAATGTTCGTGTTCATAAAAAAAAAATGCTGATTTACTTTTTCTCCGAATGGGGGAGGGACAGTGCCTTATGCAAAGACAGCTGTTTCGATCTTAAGAAGATCTCATCAGTTTGCATGATTGACCTGCAATTTGACTGTCCAGTGGATGCCAACCTGAGCAAAAAAGACATTCTACAAGAGAATGATGTTCTCCTATATATACAAAAACGATCAAAAACTTAAAAAGAAAAAACAAACACACCATTAAATTTTCCTCATGTATATATATAATTTGCTTTGATAAGAAAAATGTGGTATCCAATGTATGTTTTGTGAACCCAAGAAACAAACTCAATTACTTTAAACTTTATGATTTGTGTTCTGAAAAGAAGAAAAGAAAAATGTGCTGATTTACTTTTTCTCCCAATGGGGGAGATAGACAATAATAATAATAATAATTGTACATTTATATAGCGCTTTACCTCAGATGAGCCCAAAGCGCTTTACAATCAATTTTTCATCAACAAATAGACAACAAAAACAGCATTCAAGAATGACACCAACCCCTTCTGTGTGGACTCACAGACCCCGGCTGTGAGAGCGACACTACCCACACTTGCCAGGCGAACAGCTAACTGAACAGGTAATCTTAGTCAGGGTTACACCCACGTGTTATCACTCCGGTGGAAAACATCTGAAAATATCCCCAGCCAAGACCCTTCTGCTTCTACTAAAATTTAGAATGATATTGAGTTACTTAATGTTGTTCTCGTGTAAGTTAAAACTCATGGTCACAGTATTCTTACTAACTTCAGATCGTTCTTCAAATGCCCATGAAACAGTACTACTATCCACTATCCAACACTTATGACCTCCCCCCTCCTCAATAGACATAAATAATGCAAACTTTGGTATGCACCGGAGCAGAGAGCCAAAAAATGCACAATTTCTGTTAAACCTCCCCTCCCCCAATTGTGTTGGATCCAACATCCCTCCCTCCTTTTTCCCACTTGTGCCTTTTCATTCTGTAGCTTCCCCAGCTGACATGCCATCATTAAACATGACAGTCTTCCCATCTCGCCTTCTTCTCCTCCCTGTCTCCACTTTCCCCATGGAGTCTCTTTCATCCGTCCTTCTACCTGTGCCGACTTTTCCTCATCCTCTCATCCTGCTCTAATCATGGCATTATCTTAGTAAGATCTCCATTTTGCTAACATTCACCCCTTGCGTTCCATGCGTAACATCTTACTTTTAATTGGGGCAACAACCTTTATCGATCATAACCAGCCGAAAACTCTCCCTGATTCCCAATTAAATCAAGTGGCCCCGTTATCTGATAAGTTCGAAAAAGATTGAACTAGTTTAATTATATGCCTCCCATCCTCTAAATCCTCTAAGTGTTCCTCCTAACCCTAATCCTCCTCCTTCTCCTCCCTCAAAAGCCGGTAAATAGTCTCCCGCCATGGATGCCCTTCCATGCTCGTGAGCCCTACTCACACTTGCCCCAATACGAACAACTATCAGGTATGTCAATAATCATTTCAGGGAACAAAAAAAACAAAAAAACATAATTAACATAATTGCTACTCACATCATCTATCTTATACCCTGTTGCTAACTAGGACTCATGTCAAAGCATCAGATATATCCCAAAAAACCTTGAGATACAAGCCCAGGGTAATAAATATTATAGAAAGTAGCCTTGATTAGCTGAAGTGCACTCAATAAAGGAGACTCCATCCTTTTTGATTGCTAAAACATAGTGGAATGTGCTGTCAAATATTAATGTTTACTAAATTTTATTTGCTCTTTAGCTTATTATTTTCATGTGTAGGATCATGAGTGGAAAACATTTTTTAAATTGTTTTTAGAGGACAACTAACATACATAGTTTGTTTATGATCAACTTGGAGTTGGATAAAAATTAGTTAGTTATACCAGGGTGCACGTCCCAATATAAATTAGAAATACTTGCTTAGATAAAAACTTGAACGGCCAATTCTTATCTTAATCTCACTCGTAAAGAGCTGACGAGTTACAGAGAGAAGTAAAAATTCAAGTAATGATGATGTAAACCGGAACTGCGGTCAGACAATGGATTAGGTATAGAGGCAATACCGCCTCTCCCCCTACCCAAAAGAAAAATTTAACACCAAAGATCTTATATTTTAAAACTTCCACTCATACTAGTGAAAAGTTCCAGTACTCCAAGCTTAATCCTTCCACAAACCATAGTATGGTTAATCCTTCCACAAACCACAGTATGGTTAATCCTTCCACAAACCCCAGTATGGTTAATCCTTCCACAAACCCCAGTATGGTTAATCCTTCCACAAACCCCAGTATGCTTAATCCTTCCACAAACCATAGTATGGTTAATCCTTCCACAAACCCCAGTATGGTTAATCCTTCCACAAACCATAGTATGGTTAATCCTTCCACAAACCATAGTATGGTTAATCCTTCAACGGTTAAAATAATACCATCCAGAAAAGGGCACAACCCCAATAAAAGAAAATAAATCTTAAAAGTTCTCTTTTCCTACGCTGCTGACCCCTCTACAAAGGAATCCACAGGAAGAGAACCCAAACTAACAAAATTACTAGCCACACCCCAAGCCTCCCCCCCCCCCCCTTCCCTTTTCCCAAAGCCTCCTCCCCCCTTTCCTTCGCCTTGGTCCCCTTTTATTTCCCAGAGCCTGCGATTTCGAGGCCCCCCTTAAACCTGGCAAACCATGCCGAGTCAAGGGTACTGCCTCGAATCAATAGCTCCAAGACAGCCTATTCCCAAACCACCCTTCCATTCCCCCCTCCTTCCCAACCTTTCTTGCCACCCTAATCTTCTTTTTTCCCCCAAAAGAGCCCGCGATTTCAAGGCCCCCCTCAAACCCGGCAAACCAAGCCGAGTCAAAGGGTACTGCCTCGAATCAATGGCTCTGAGACTGCCCATTCCCAAAAGATAAGAAAACAAATCTATTTTATTTCCATTCCCAAAAGAAAACAAAACAAATCTCAACACAAGATGCAGGTGACCAGGTGGCTAGACCCCAGTTATATCTATGTCACCCTTAATCATAGTCCACTGATGTTAATAACACTCCACATGATCCTATACAGGTTCAAGAGCATGTCTAAGAAACATTTTTATAATTCCACCATGGTAATAAATTATTATTTATTTATTTTAAATTAATCTATTTGAGTTTGGAAACAAATCACAGTTCACAAAACAATGCAGCAAAAAATAACGAAATTGAACAAAATATCAAAAAGACAAAAACGAATGGGTCAACCTACTCACAGTTGACCCACCTTCCTTTTTCTCCCTGCCAGTTCTCCACTGTTGTCTCACCAACACCTCTTCTTTCCCTGCACTCTTTTCATAGATCTTCAACTACCTGCAAACTTCTCCCTTCCATTAAAATCCAAAATAAACTCGTACTATATTGAAGTATTCCCTCCCCCTTTACTATTTAGCCTACAAAATGAAAAGAACTCAATGCCAAAGAAGTTAGTAATTTTGTTTTATTCCAATCGAAAACGAGGTCGCCCTTGTAGTGCCAAAATCACTACACTAACGCGCGAAAATCCTAAACGACCGTCTGCCCAAAATATTTAGATCTAGACTAATTAAAATTGAATACATTCTACAAACTTCCCATTCCTTAATTTACCCAAATCCTCTCCATAAATTATTCTAAACAAAGTACGTTTCCAATACTTTAGCAACCTCTTACTCAAAACAACTTTCAATTACGATCGAAAATAATTATGTGGAACTTGAAGCTGCTTGATGAAGCAGACGTTAATTTTTCTAGAGTCCCCCCCCCCCCCCCCCCCCCCCCCCCCCTACGATATTATTTTGTCGGTGACGCCATTTTAGTGAATCCCTACTCTTAAACTTCCCCCTACCCTCCCATCCCAACCCCGCTACTATCTACCTCCACCTACATCCTCACCTCGCCTCCTCGTCGTGGCCACCTCTTCACATTGCCTTCCAGTTAGTCTCCATCTTGCAGCCTGGTCCGTCCTCTCCAGCGTCTCCGCGTCACACAAGCATCATTCCCGCCTCTCATTCTCTCTCGCGTCATTCATACATGCACGCGCACCCATTCTCGCCCTGCCCCCTATCCTACAAATTACCCCCCTTTGACCCTTACCACACTAGTCTAGATAACTAAGGCACTGTTACAGTGTTAGAACGACACTTTTCTAGATATAATTGGGTTAAACCTTCCTATATAACAAGTCTAGACTGAAATGCTCTATATTATAGTCTACTGCGTAAAACGTCTGTAGCAGCTCTAAATTGTTCACTGTCTTCACTTATCAGACACAAAGTTTAGCCATTGAAAAAACGCACTGATATTCGAACGGAATCTATCCATTTTTTCTTAACACATCAAGAGTGCTCACACTGCAGTGCCAAATGCGCTAAGCTGTTGTTATTCTCATTACATAACTATTTGTAGTCAATTCGATCTATTTCAATCAGACATACTACTGATACTAGACCAGAGAAGAAGATTGTTTCGACGTTTGCAAACACTACTTTGGTAGAATTATCATGACTAGATCTAAATTTCGCACATCGTCATCGAAACAGTTTACTTACTTGCAGATCTTATCCTCATGCTCTCATAGCCTGTGGATGATTGCTTTGTCAAAATAAAAAACACAACATTCCGTTGTCTGCATCTCCAAAAGAAAACAAATGCGACAAAGGGACACACTGCTGCACTGACTGCCAAACAATGGCAGTGCTTGATATTATGGTTTGGGACTCCCAACAAACATGGACGTCTTTTAATTGCTTCCAATGTGCTTCCAGGTGTGTCAAACTGCGTCAAAGTCAGTTTTTACCGTTTTATTAAAAAGCTGTGTCGATTTTTATAAAATGATTGTTAGGTCAGGGGTCCTGTGTATGATAAGAGGTTGTTCCGCCAAATTTGGTGCTCTGTTAGACAGGGCCTTTAAGGGGATACGCGCCTTTTACTTCCCACGATGACAAATGATCAAGACTTTTGTCATAGGATCTACACATACTTCGAAGGTCAAAACTGAAAAGAAAATACAGGGTCACCGTGCTACTTTTCTTGTAATTCATGGTCGAAATGTGGGGGGTTGGACCATTTTCGGGTAAAATCAGGTCTACTGAAAACTGGACACCTTTCATACACTTGAGTTATTAAAAACTTTCAATTCATCTTGCCTGATACTGCAACCTATTTAGTATCAGAATCTATGTCAAATGGTAAGGAAATATAAATTAGTCAATAGGAAATTTAGGAAAATTGTTGCCGTTTTGACACATATTTCCCTAAATGTTATTGTTCACATACCTTTAGAAAGAAACTCAACGATGAAGTTATTCTAGTTTTTTTTTATAATGGATGAAATAATGTATATTCTCAATACTAAACACACAAAAAACAGTATATTACCGTGCTTTTTAACTGAACACCATACACATTTTCACCCCCACCCTTATTTTTCCATGGGACTCACGTCAAGAGTTATATCCCTTAATACATTTTTGTTGACAGTTTTATGAGGTTTGTTCTTTCAGTAACGCGGTTTTAGTCCTTCTAAGAAATGAATATGTTTAAAGTAATCCATATATTCTAAATATACAAACATTTTAGCGATATACTTTTCATAATTACAAATACGCTAGTATTAATACTAATCTTACTAAATGGGAGAATCCTGGTAAAAGATTAACATTGTCTGGAGTGTTGAGTAGTACTTGTAGCATCAGTGTGTTGCAAGTTTCTCTCTTTAAAAATGAAATTAAATATGCTGTGAAAAGAATATAAAGTTAATCGTTAGTAATCAATGTGATTAAAACTATCCCAAATAAAGTCAATTCTAAATGATAAACAAAAGACGACATATAAGTATAGATGTCTGATGAAAAAGAAGGTCATTTCTAGAGCAGGTCTTCCAATTGGTTTTCCAATGTCTACTAGCATTACAACCCACTCTCCCTGAATACCAAATCGTGGTTCAGAACAGAGCACAAAATGAAGGCTGCTTTTATTTGTGAGTGAACACACCACAATAGGGGAAAGAGGGGTAAAAAGCGCACCATACCAGGGTAAGAAGCCCATGGGTGGGTAAGAAGCCCACCCCAATTATCTCATGAAATGAAGCAAATTTCAGTTAAATTTTGCCCATGTTCCTTTGCACGTCTTTTAAAATACCTCATATTTAAGTTTCATGATGTTGTGGTCAATAATATGAGTTTTTGAATATTTGTTGACGTTCTTTTTTTTTTTTTTCATTTTCTGTCCTTGGAAAAGTTAAATAAAAAACCAACAACAGCAAAATACCTCCATATTTTTATATTTATACAAAGCTTATTCTATGGGCTTTTGAACGATACTTTTCTTTTTTAACAACACTGTGATTGTCAGCTACACAGACTGAAATGAATTAGCTGACTGTGACGGGGAAAAACGCCCACGGGAAAGAAGCCCATGGGCGTTTTGCACTCCTATAATTGTAGGTGATGGTCATCTTTTTTATTGCCACATATCCTGACAAACGTTGTATTTAAGTTTTTAAATGATTAGCGAACACGTTCTGCAATGTTCAAAGGTGCCTATCAGCACAAGCATTATTCATTAAGATCAATTATATGACAGTTTCAGCTTTGAATTTAAGAGAAAATCTTATTCCGCGCACTGCTTCATCCATTCACAACCGATTTAATCTTCCATTGTCGAATGTATAAATATATAAAATGTTTCCTCATCGTATGACGGTTCCTTGGTACAATGGTATAATGCGTGCCTCGTAATGTTGCAGCATGTCGGATCTGTGAGTTCGATACTGCGCAAGGCCACATTTTTTTTAAAGTTTTGTGAGTGTACGTTCCTTTTTCTTTTTTCTTTTTTTTTTAATGTAATGGAGACATTTATAAGTGTATAATAATTGCAAATCCGATCCACTTTTTGTATTCTAAATATCTTGAACTGAAGCAGACTATTTAACTTAGTAGGCCTACAACAGGGATTGAAGAATACACACTGTGTCAAAACGGCAACAAGCGTAGAACTTCGTTGTTTCAGTCGAGACAAAATGGCGTCGATGGTAGGGCCTAGCATGGTGCGTTGGGAGAGTGACGGTGACTTTTCAACTTAGAGAGGGGGGGGGGGGAGTGCGCTTTTTACCCGACCTGGGGTGCGCGTATTCCCGACTACGGGGCAAAAAGGGCACCTGTAATATGTTTGCAAAGAAAAAGCATTTTCTATCAAAATCCTTTGTTTTTTTCGCCTAAAAATTCAT
>CM065701.1:1694486-1696986 GCA_017654935.2 Phymorhynchus buccinoides | reverse complement strand
AAGTGGGTGTTAGTGTGTTGTTTAATGATTATATGCAATGCATTCTCTAAAATGTATTCATTTTCATAGAGATGTACGGTGAGGATGCGTGGGCCAGTTTGTTAGAAATGTTTTGTACGAATGGTGAGTGAAAAGCGCATTGAGTTGCTTTGCAAGATTATGCGCTTTTTAAGCATTATTAATTATTTTATTATTTTATAGGTAAAGGTGCAGTCAAGGTCGCCGAATGTCTATTTTGGACATCTTAGGGAGTGCAACTGGATACTTTATACTATATGTTTTGTTGTGTTGGCTAGGAGCCGAACTAGTGGCGTTGCTGCCACTGCGCACTCACTTCGATCTCTATATTTGACGTTCTAGGTCTAGGTGGTAGTTCTCGCTCTCACTACTAAGTGCGCGGGGGGGCAGGCTATAGTCGCGCTTCCCTATAACGACTGCAATAACTGTTGACTATAACAAAAACCAAGAGTTGTGAGCGACAAAATGTGATTTCGCGCTACATGAGGCACATTTGTCGCTTTTAGCGGACCCTTCGCGGAGGTGTGCATTTTGGTCAGCGATTTTGACTGCCTGGCGACAAAATGTGATTTTTTAGGCCTATCAAAATGTGACTATTTACGTCACTTGTGCGTAACTTGTGAGAGAATGTTGTCATTAAACAGGGTGCCCAAATGGGCATGTTTTGTGATGTGGGCTAGGCTGGAATGTTGAAGAGAAAAAAAAAAAACATCCTCATTGCTTTAGAGCATAAGTGAAATGTATTTGTATGCAGGTATAATTATGAACAATAGTATGTATATTAACGTAGTACGTCAGAAAAAATTGATGAGTATGCCTTTTGAGAAGCCAGAAACTTCTGCTAGCGGCACTTTGAAGGCGGGCAATTTCAGATGTTCGCAGTCAAGAGTTGTCACTATTGTAAGGCGAAGACAGGTGTGCTAGGTGTGTGGTTACTATTGTAGTCATTTTGTTTTTAGGTATTATGGCATATTGATTTTTAGTCTAGAATAGGGGCTAAGCTTAGTTAACATACATTGTTTATGCATTAATTTTGTGGTGTGCGGGCACTTAGTTAGAGGCGCCAATGAAGTTGCCCGTGCAAAGGTAATAACAGCCTGTGTCTTTGTTTAGTAGTTTTACTGCACACATAATTGTGTGCTATGGCCTCGCACTGTATGTTTTTGTTTATTCACTCTTCGGAATGATTGTACTGTGAGGGCTTACAGCAAGCGTGCTGATTTGTGGCTAAACCAGAATGGTTTGCCAAAATGGAGGTAATATTAGAGTGTCATGATGGTGATACTTAACTTTTTGATGTGATTGGCTCAGTATGTCAGGTGATATGAAATAGAAGTTGGATTGGGTTAGCCACAATTGTTGAGTTTTTTTGCAGACCTTATAGAGGTTGGTTTTGTAGAAAAGAACTCACTCTTTTTCACTTGCTTCTTGGCTGAGGGAAGGACAGCAGGGATCGGATTGGAGGCCCATGGTGTTGTGTTTTCTGTTCTAGCGGGATCCCCACTGATTTGTGCTTGGTGTTTTACTTTTCCTGTGGTAATATGTGATTGCAAGAAAAGACGAGAATAGTTTTGTGGGACCTTGCTGGAATTCATTGTGAGGTAAATATATGTATAATTTGAAAATAATAATGGAAAGTTGAATTGCCTTCCTTCTGTAATTTCTCCAATCGATCCAGGCAGCTTTTCCTTTTGTTACCCCAAAGGGGGTTAAATTGCAACATGATTCCTTGAACATAATTTGCGATCAGAACGAAGTTGTTCTGATCTAGATACACTGACTTGAGCCTCAGGATGTGGCATGCCCTGAGGAGAACGATGTTCGCTTCCCTCTCAGTATTTCATACTCTAATGGGATTGAATATGGATTGAAAGAAAACAGCTGATGAGCTTTTATTTGTGAGTCCTTTAGTTTATAGGAAGTCTTTAGTGGCTAACCCTTGAGAAATAGAAGAAAATATATTGTGTACGTTTGACTCAGTGAATACAAGTTCCATTGAATATAAATTTGTAGAATAAACATTTTGTCTTGCCAAGCAGACACGATTGCTGGAAAAATACTATAAATTTTTGTTCACGAAATTTTTTTCAAAAAGAACATTTTCTCAAAATGATTTACTTTTTTATTAAGAAATTCTTCGCCACATACACACAAAACATCCGTCCAAATATGGTCAAAATTGAAATAATTTAATTTCATCAATCAAAATATACAAGACCAATATTACCACATCATTTGTTTTCCATACTCCCTCCCAAATGGAAACTATTCCAACATCAATAACATAAGTATATACATCATAATAAAATATTTTCCATTCCCTCATAACCTTCATCCAATTGTTACTTCTCTATGCAAAATCATTAAATATAACATGCCTTCATTTATATTTTGTGTTTGAACTCAAAACACAGTTACACATGTGTGCTTACATGATGCAACAAAATTCACATTTAAAAGTGGCTGTAGTGAAACAATTAAT
>CM065701.1:1641874-1693986 GCA_017654935.2 Phymorhynchus buccinoides | reverse complement strand
GCAGCAGCGCACAGCAGGTTGTACCTGCTGTAGAAGGCTCAGCTTCAGTTTCTATGACCTCGCCGCGGTTCGTCAATCGAAGATGGTCCTATTATCACCGGACCGTTTCTCAAGATGAATGCTGGTAAGTGGGAGGAAGCCCTGCTCAGGATGTGTCTGTTATACACAACCGCAGCAGCAGCAGCAGCTCAGCACAACGGGGACTGCTGCATCCGACAACAGCACAGCACAGGCCTGCTCCAGAACGAGGGACCGCTTTCATCTTCGTCCAACCGACGTCGCCTGATGCCAGTGACGCGGAACGTTTTTTCCCAGGAGCGACTACTCTCGTCCGGTCCGCTATCGTGACCAGGGGAGAGTACGCCCCGGCCCGCTTACCGGACGTGGAAGAGTTCTTCCCCTCCTCCTCTTTCTCTCAGGGCGCGGGGCGGGGTGTGGGAGGGGGCAGCGGTGCGGCGGCAAAGACAGCACTGCAGCACCGTACAGAGGACTCGCACCAGAGTCTGCGGAGACAGGACCTCCGTGTGTCTACAGGAGCCCCTCTCGTGGCGGTGTGTGTCAGTGCTTCTGCTTTGCACAGCATGCTTGTCTGTCTGTCCGTCTGTCTGTCTGTCCTGTCTCTTTGAACGGCATGATTGGATTCGGTGATAACGCATTTCAATTGAGTTCTTTGTAAACAGATTGTTTTCATTTCATTAATTCCGGATTGTCCCTTGTCTGCTGGTTTTATTTTTCTTACTTATATTGTTATCAACTATGCTGCCCACAAAACGTTCGGAACCCTTTCAAATTGCGCATGCTTGGGATATGCTTTAGCTTCAAACGCGTCCATGTGGGGCTTAAAACTTTGCACAAGAATTATGCTTTACCGAGAAAGCAACATTGTTGCGACCTCTATGGTTTCTATGGTAACGTGAGTTTAAAACGCCTGTAATCCAGAAAACTACAACAAATTTCGTGCCATCAGCATTTTCTGCATTATTGATTTGCGCACATGGTACTCGTCACAATGTTGCAGGAAGCTTAAAGAATGCTCAATACGTCCTTTCTTAACAGAGAGATATGAAAGTATTGGCTTAGTTTTTCGGAATTGTGCCAAAGTTGGTGTTTGGGAACTGGGAAACCTTAGCATAGCTGCAGGATGGGAGGCTGTGCAGGAAGGTGGTCACCAATTCACGTATTAATTGTCGGTCAATTATTAAGGCTGTGACGCGGTTCCCGCACAGCCTCACCTTCCTGTGCCAGTCCAGGGCTCTCCCTACATCCAAAAGGCTCCATTTCCTGCGCAGCCATCATGACTCAGTTGAAGCTTCCTGCTAATATGTGATGAGTACCATGTTGCACAAATCACTCCATGGAAAAAATGCTGATGCACTAAATTTGTTGCAGTTCCTCGATTTTGAGGCGTTTTTAAACTCACGTTACCACAGAAACCAATGCCGACCGCGAAACCATTTTTGCTTTCACTAAAAGGCCATATTTCTTGTGTATGTGACTTCCAAGGTTTAAGTTCTGGACGCCAAGCGTTTTGAAGCTACAAGCAAATAGCCAAAACATGAGTGTAAGTGTTCCCTAACATTTTTGCTGTTGTTTTTTGCTTTTTTGTTTGTTTACCAATATCAACATTTACTACCTCATACTCTCTCTCTCTCTCTCTCTCTCTTCTCTCCTCGCTCTCTCAAGACGTTCTCTCTCCATCTCTCTCTCCTCTCCCTCTCTCCTGCTCCTCTCTCTCTCTCTCTCTCTCTCTCATGAAAAACACGGCAAAAGACATGGGCACACACACCGTTCTCAAGATTGTTCCCTGTCTTTTGGTGGGCATTTTATTTTTGTTTGTTGACACTTTTCGTAGGTTTGTTGTAAAATGTACTCTAACATTTTGTTGAAAAATGTACCCTAACATTTTGTTGGAAAATGTACCCTAACATTTTGTTGGAAAATGTACCCTAACATTTTGTTGGAAAATGTACCCTAACATTTTGATGGAAAACGTTCAGACTCCAGTGTCAGTTATAAACAATGTTCGCACCACCTGTTATTTTAGGGGGGAAATCAGTTATCATTTTGGTTATCGTATGTTTACGTTTATTTTGAAAGTAGTCTGTCCTGTTTTGGGAGGGAACGGGGTGGGGGGGGGGGGGGGGGGCTGCATATGCTTTTTCTTTTGAAACCAATATCATGGTTAAGTTTGCAGTCTGTCAGTCTGAGCGATGTCCTTTTGTTCTTTACAGACGGAGTCTCCCCCATCCTCCACCCCCTTCCACCCATCACTACACACACCACGGCCAACCTTCACACCCAACCCCCCAGCACCCCCTCTACATCCCCAGCCTCTCTACCCCACCCTCCACCGCCACCACCCCGACCTCCACCCGCCCCTCACTCCCCTCCCCTTCCTTCCCCCTAGCTCCCCGCACCCCCTCCCCAATCAGTCCTTCCCACGCAGCCACCCTCTCTCTCGCTGCGACAACGGGCGATGCCGATCAAGGAGCGGATGATGATGATGATGACGCCCCGATTCTTCGGCCCGACCTCACCCCCACTCGCACCAAAACTCTGAGGAGGGAGTTCAGCAGAACGGATCGTCATAGAGGAGGGGGGAGAGGAGGAGGGAGGAGCAGCCGCAGCCCTAGCCTAGGGCCCGTAGAAAGAGGCGGGAGGAGGAGGAGGAATAGGAGGAGGAGAAGGGGTGGGCAGGGGAAGGGGTGTGGCTGCCCCGGCCGCCGGGGAGAGCCCCAGTCACAGCCCTAGTCCTGCGGCTTCTTGCTCCGCGTCTGCACAGCCCAGCCCCGCGGCATCCCCACACCATCACCACCATCTTCTTCATCATCACCAACAGCAGCAGCAGCAGTGGGGTGTTGCTGCAGCAGCCTCCTCGCCGTTGTTGGAGCAGCACCACTCCAGGACGCAGTCCCTGCACAGGGGGCAAGGCAGGTCGTCAGCGGGGCCCGGGAGGGACGCCAGTGATCAGAACAGCGACAAGGGAGTGCTGCTGTCACCACAACGCAGCAAGGAGATCTGACCTGCTCATTGTCTTCAGAACAGCGACAAGGGAGTGCTGCTGTCCCCGCAATGCAGCAAGGAGATCTGACCTGCTTCTTTTCTTTCTGTTTTTTTGTTGGTGGTGTTTGGGTTCTTGTTTTTTATTGTTCTCCCAGGAAAATCTGTTTAACGTTCCTCCGACATGAAACAAAAATGGGACATTTGTGAGTGTATAAAAATAAAAAATAAAAAGTAAAAACAATTATTGTGGATCGATCCTGGAGGTATTGCAATACCAGGAAAGACCCATTCTCCCAGTTCTTGAAGAAGGAGAGTGTGCTGAATTGTGACAAGATGGGACGTGTTCACGTTCGTCCACCAACTGCACAAACAAGGTCCTCTGCTCAGACAATCCTACATCGGAGAAAAATAAACGGTTTAAATGTCGACATTTAGTCCAGAATATACACAACATAACAGAAATTTAAGATAATTTACGCATTGGACTGTAGAGGGGAAGTATTGTTTTTTTATTTTGATCTTGTTGGGTTTTTGCTCCTTCTGTTGCCTGCTTTTTGCTCCTTTTGCTATATTTGCTGTTTGCTGTTTTCTTGTTTGTCTGTGTTGATAAAGGCGCATTCGCCGAAATATCCAGTAGTTTTTTGTTTTGTTTCTTGTGAATAAAATAACGTCACTTTACACTTGTCGTGTAGTTGTTTGTTTGTTGTATGTTCCAGTGACGTTGCAGTCTGTTTCAGTTTTTTGTGGGGTCTTGTCAGAAATTTAAGGGATTAAAAGTAGGCCTCACGACAAGTCTAGCAAGGTCTATTAATATACGGTTAATATACAAACCCGCACAGTTCTCGAATCTCCATGAATTGAAATTCATTGAGATTCATTCATCAGAATGGATGATGAATGAAAGGTTGGTTTAACGTTTGCTCGGCTTCAAAGAGCACGTGTGGGATGAACCATCAACCAACCACTATGGAATCTCGATCTTGCGGCTTGGTGGACTTAGCCATGGTTTACTCTTAGAATAAAAGACGTTTTGGTTGAAACAGTTGAGGAAAAGAAAAGAAAAACAGTTTTGGGCACATGCCAGACGGGAAAGTGCGAAAAGTTCGGGGAAGGGGAAAGGCGGGTATTCTTCTGATTTGTTTTTACATGGATTGCTATTTGTTTTTTACTTCAGATTCTGTTTTGTTATTTTTTACGCTCGTCTAACCCCTGCCCTTGAGCAGCTAACAGAGAGTGTGTTGGGTGGAAGCCCAGTTGAGTTTTGTTAGTCCCCAGCCACCTCAGGTGGGGAGGGTGTATTACAATTGTGTGTGTCTGTTAATCTGGTTGTTGGTTGTTGTTGTTTTCTGTGCTTGTCCTTCCGCACAATATTGTTCGAACTTGTGCATAACATCACTACAAAATGTGTATGGTGGTGACTCTGCCAATGGATGGCTTGTTGTCGTACTCGCTCATATCCTTGTTTGTCTGTTGCAAGAATACCGTAGTGATGAGGCTGATAGGACTTGTAGGTCTACTCTCTTGTGTGCGCGTGTGTGTGTGCAGTCTACCGTTGGCGCGCGGGCGCGTGTGCGTGTGTGCGCTGTGTGTGTGTGCGCGCGTGATGTGTGTGTGTGTGTGTCGCCGTGTCTTAGATGGCGCGCGCGTGTGTGTTGTCAAGCTGGTTGGTGGTTTGGGTTGTTAAGTGTTCTTGTAGTGTTTGTGTCTATGTGTTAACCCTCTTTATATAAAATTGTGGACGTGTTTGTTGCACCGTTTTCTACGGGAAGAAAGACACGGCTCATTCAGGGGACCTGTGTCCATAAAAGGGTGTTTACCCTGACGGATGATCAGTTTTTGCAAGAAGAGAAAGAAAGAAAGAAAACACGTCGATGGGTCATCAAGGAAAGAACATCCCCTTTCAAGGAGATCGGATACACTCATTTTGACTCCTGGTATCCTAGAAATCAAACCATTAAAAAAACGGCGATTCCTCCTTGGCTGAGTTGCCGGAGAGAGAAGCCATTTTGTCGGGGTGGGTGGTGGCCACTCAGAGTGTTTGAAGCTTTTTCTTCTTTTTAGTGCATTAAAAAAAAAAAAAGGAGGAGCTTATTCCTTTGTTGTGAGCGAAAAACTCCTTTAGATAAACTGTAAATAAAAAAAGGCTTGTAATGTGGAAATTTCGTTATTTGGTCAAAACGACTCAGGCGGTCATTAATTTTTTAAAAAAAAGAGAAGGCAACATGCCTTCTTCCTTCTAGGCAAATGCCTTTTCTAGGCAACAGCCCCCTTCGCTTTCACTTGAAAGAATTTTTTACTTCCAGACACCTCCGCCAATGAGGAATCGCCGATTTGACGGTTCGAATTATAGAAAACCAGAGCAAACACTTTAGTGAGTATTGCGATCTCTGTAAAGGTATGTTTTCCTGGTGATCGATCTCCGTATTTCTTGCCAAAACAAAATATCATTCGTTCAGGGTTTTTTGCCCCTCTGCCCCTTGCTTGCCCCTATTAATAAGGGTTCTGCCACGATAGGAGATAGGACGTTATAGGACGTTATACAAACTTCAAAAGTTAATTTTTCTGTGTTAAAATCAATCATAAAATATACATTTACTCGAATAATCGTGATGCATGATCCGTGATGCAAATGTTCATATTTGTAGCCTACTCTTTCAGGGGAGGGTGTGGGGGTGTGCTTCTTGCTACAGTCCCTCGGTTTGTTTACGTTCAAGTTTTAGTTCTGTGTTAGGCCTGCCTACTACTAGTATAGTTTGGATTCTATTTTCATGTTTGTAGCCTACTCTTTCAGGGGAGGGTGTGGGGGTGTGCTTCTTGCTACAGTCCCTCGGTTTCTTTACGTTCAAGTTTTAGTTCTGTGTTAGGCCTTGTTTTATTGCCCCTACTACTAGTATTATAGGTTTGGATTTTCAAGTTATCCTATGTAGACACCTCAACCAAATAGCCGGCGCCCGCCCGCGTAAACCCCTAACTGTGGTTCGGTGCAGTCCCTAACTGCGTGTATCAGCGTATGTTACTAAATTGACATACTTTCTTTCCTTTTCTTCTTCGATCGCTAAGGACAGTTTCCTGTCAGTATGAGCGCAGATGCGTCAGGCTGCCGTTATGCGCCTAACTAAGAAATAGTTAGGCCCAGCAAGTCCGACTTCGGCTTGAGGAAATCTTTTTGAAAGTGTTTCTTGGGGAAAAAAAAGGCAGGAGAATGGACCCGGTAAGGCAGAAAGATAGTAGATGACAGTAAGCAAAGGGAAAAGGCAGAGTCAAAGAGAGTGGCAGATTAGAGGAAGTTACAAGCACAGAACTTCCAGAAGGTGGGGAACTATGGCATACAAAAGACCCCCCGGTATCCCCACGGGGGATTTTCAGTAGGTTAGCTCGTTACATTTCTCATAATTGAAATAACAAGTTACAGTGCCCGTGTAGACTACGGGTTCAATTGATTTTTAAGTTGAGCATTTCTAGCTAAATGTAATGTTCAGTAAAAGTTCAGCGACCTGAAATGTTTCTATCGAGTGAGTTGGACACTTCGAGAGAGCTTTGACATTGGTTGTTCCCGTTGAGATCATTCAGACCGACTATGCGCAGCGCACCTGTGTGACCTTGAATCGTACGTTCTACAGGGTGTTATCGTTTAGATATATTAAGACTGTCTTTATTTTTTTATATGTGTATTTTAGACTGTGTGTGTTGTTATTGTTAGGCTATGCAATTTATACTTTTCAGTATACCACCAAACTGCTGCTTGGTGAACAAGTATTATAGTACTTCCTTCCTCTTAATAACCCCCCCCCCCCCCCCCCCCCCCCCCCCCCCCCCCCCCCCCCCCCCCCCCCCCCCCCCCCCCCCCCCCCCCCCCCCCCCCCCCCCCCCCCCCCCCCTCCCCCCCCCCCCCCCCCCCCCCCCCCCCCCCCCCCCCCCCCCCCCCCCCCCCCCCCCCCCCCCCCCCCCCCCCCCCCCCCCCCCCCCCCCCCCCCCCCCCCCCCCCCCCCCCCCCCCCCCCCCCCCCCCCCCCCCCCCCCCCCCCCCCCCCCCCCCCCCCCCCCCCCCCCCCCCCCCCCCCCCCCCCCCCCCCCCCCCCCCCCCCCCCCCCCCCCCCCCCCCCCCCCCCCCCCCCCCCCCCCCCCCCCCCCCCCCCCCCCCCCCCCCCCCCCCCCCCCCCCCCCCCCCCCCCCCCCCCCCCCTCCCCCCCCCCCCCCCCCCCCCCCCCCCCCCCCCCCCCCCCCCCCCCCATCCCCCCCCCCCCCCCACCCCCCCCCCCCCCACCCCCCCCCCTCCCCCCCCCCCCCCCCCCCCCCCCCCCCCCCCCCCCCACCCCCCCCCCCCCCCCACCCCCCCCCCCACCCCCCCTCCCCCCCCCCCCCCACCCCCCCCCCCACCCCCCACCACCCCCCCTCCCCCCCCCCTCCCCCCGTATTTCTCTGATAACTCCAGTTCGGAAAGTCATGTTGTCTTTTTTTTAAATTTCAAATTGTGTCTTTAACTGCTCTTTGTTGGTAAATGTGTGTGTGTGCGTGCATACAGGGCTGTGTTTAGTCATCACCTATATCCTCTTTGTCAAGAACAAAATAAAAAGTTCGATCTTGATCTCCCCCCCCCCCCTCTATGATGGAGGAGGGTTGCTTTGTCGACTGCTTGTCTTCTTTGTTATTGCTGTTGGTCATTTACCTTTCATGTGAGGACCCTCTCTGTTCTGCGAGACACACGCTCTGCATGCGTACATGGTTCATGTGCCGAGAGAGAGAGAGGGTAGAGATACCAACGAGAGTCAGCGATGGAGCAGTATCAGACGGGTGGGGGGGGGTGTGGTGGGGGGGGGGGGGGGGGGGTGGGGGTGGTTCGGGGGGGGGGGGGAGGGGGGGGGGGTGGAGTGGGGGGACATGAGAGTATGAGAGGAATTCGTAGAGGGAGTATATGTTCAAGTAAGGCGAGGTGGCTTGATAGTAATGCATGCTTATGCTAATTGTTCTTCAAACGTGAGTTCAACAAATGTTGAAGCTCTGGTCGTTGAACAAATATCGTGTAAGTTCATATAAGGAGAACAATCAAACAACAGACAACAATTAAAACTGTTAATTAAATCTTCTACCGCACAAATTAGATTTTCGTTAGGACATTAAATCATGGCATGCTTCTTGTTACCACTTTTCTCTTTGGGTGAACACTTCTAGTAGTTTGGAGGCTATGCGTGCTGCAATGACAATGACGGCCACGACATGTTTGAAATACAGTAATGCGTTTTCTTTTTTTTGGAACAGTATCTATAACACACACCATTTAAACCCTCTCGACAGCCAATTTTTTGTTGTTACTTGTGTGAACAAATCAGGGCATTACACAAACACCCCTAAACCACATATGCAAGCAGACCAGCGCACACACTATACAAGCATAAAAAAAAGCACACACAAACGCATGCATGCACGCACACACATATTAATTATCTGATGTTCTGTGACGATGGATTAATTCATTAGCTCATGTCCAACTTTGCAATGTGAATGCTTTATGAATTGTTAGTGCTTCGACAGATTTACATGATAGATGGTCAGTGAATTATCTTGACTAACGAGCCATTGGTGATGAGCTGAGGACTGTCTTTTCACATTTTCGTGTTCATTTGTTGTTTTGGTGTGCCTTTCTCAAACGAGCGATTCACGAGTATCTTAGAGATGACGTGAGGGGCTGAGGATTGGTGGCACAGGCACATGGACATTAATATTCCTCCTTACAATATAAATCTGTGTTCCGCAGGCCATATGGCCACAATGGGTACGTTTTTCCCAGTTTTCAATTGAGCTCTAGCGGAGGCTGACACATTCCGATTTTGGAAGGTGAGCGCAGAGGCGAAAAGTTTATTTGGGAAGAGGTATATGTACTGGGGTGGAGAAAGAGGTGCAGGCCTGAATTGGCCCAAGACGTGTCATGAGCGCATATAGTAGCAGTACGGGACAACAGCATGAGGAAACAAGTACAGTGAGAATGGGGCGGACCCAAAGAATTCAGAAAGACGTTGTAGATGACACAAAGGAAGGGAAAGGCAGGTGAATGGGCCAAAATGACAGGAAGAAAGCGGATGCCACAAACTCAAAAAAAAACAGGAGAATGGGCCCAAAGTCCTAAAGATAGCAGAGGAACACAAAGCAAGGAAGAAGGACAGAGGAATGAGGCCAAAAGTCAAAAAGAGACAGCAGTATGACACAAAGCAAGGAACAAGGCAGCGAGAATGGGCCAAAAGCAGAAAAGATAGCAGATGACACAAACAGGAAGAAAGGCAGGAGAATGGGCCAAAAGTCAAAAAGATAGTAGATGACACAAAGCAAAGGAAGAAGGCAGGGAGAATGGGCCAAAAGTCAAAAAGATAGAAGTAGATAACACAACCAGACAAGGAAAACAAGACCAGAGAAGAATGGGCCAAAAGTCAGAAAGATTAGCAGATGACACAAAGCAAGGAAAAATGCAGGAGAATGGGCCAAAAAAATTCAGAAAGAGAGTAGATGACACAAAGCAAGGAAGAAGGCAGGAGAATGGGCCAAAAAAGTAAAAAAAGATAGTAGATGACATCCAAAGCAAAGAACGAGGCAGAGGAGAATGGGCCAAAAAGTAAGAAAGATAGTAGATGACACGAAGCAAAGAAAAAAGTGGGCAAGGAGAATGGGCTATTAAGTCAGAAAGATAGTAGATGATGACACAAAGCAAGGAAGGAAGGCAAGGAGAATGGGCCAAAAAGTTAGAAAAGATTGTGGATGACACAAATCTAAGAAAAAAGACAGGAGAATAGGCCAAAAGTCAGAAAGATAGAAAAAGAAAAATATGACAGAAAGCAATGGTAAACGGCAGAGTCAAAGAGAGTGGCAGATTACAGGAAGCTACAAGCACAAAGAAACTTTTCCAGATAGGTGGGGACAAACTAATTTGTACGAAAGAGCCCCCGGTATCCCCACGGGGATCATGGACACACACTACAAGGCAAATAATTGAGGCTGCTCTTTAAAATGTTTCGGTCTGATTTGGGGGGGGGCACTTGTATGGGAGTCAAAACAACCTGGTCACAAGAAAAAAAAACAAAGATTTCTTTACGAGGCTATTTTTAAGTAGAGAAAAACCGGCAATGAAACACCTCGTTGATGTTGTTTGACCCACATTAGGTGACATTTTTTATTGTCCGCCCCCGCCCCCATCCAGAAGATCGAACACAGAGATTACGTTTTTATCCATACTAATATATATCATCTTATAATTAAAAAAATATCTAATCGTAAAATTATAATAACCACTCCCGGGACGACGAACGGAGCCCCAATTTTAATAAGGTCCTTCCCCCCAGGCAGGTCGAGGAGAGGGGAGGACGTAAAGAGAAGGCCCCTCTAAAATTTTTCATTCATTCAAATTTACCATCACAAAAATCCACCCGTGAGTTTTGACAAACTACGCTGATCTGGTGGGTCTTTAGGAGAACACCGCAAAAAACAAAAATGTTAATGCATAAAAAACTGAACTAAGCAGGAAGCAAATCAGAACGTTGGCCACAAGGCAACATTTTTGTTCAGAGAGATGCTTTTTTTTAATCTATGGTAACAAGGATCCATGTAGGAAAGGGATTTCTTTCTTACCATTTAGTCCACACTTTAAATTATTCTTAAAACATGCACAGGGGGACCCAACCCCCATGACAAACAGAAACAAGCCACAACACAAACAAAAACCCACCCCCCCGTAAAAAAAGGTTTACAACAAAAGACGTGTCTTATTATTGCTTGCTCTGTGTACAATTCCAATTAGTCTTGTATGGTTTGAACAAATATTCTTGATGACTAGTTCTTAAACCCTATTGATATATGTGTGTGTGTGTGTGTGAAGAGAGATGAGGGCATTGGTTTTTTTGCCGGCATGCGTAGTGCATGTGTGATCAATAAAGTGGTTGCGTGGATGCAGGCGAGTTTTCAAATCTGACTATTTACTTGTTCATAGACTAGGCCTTATTATTCTCCAGTGTTGACTCGTTACACTGTACCTGCAAACATTCACTACATGTGGGTGGGACACCCTCATTTCTTATCATTACAGATGAAATAAGGTGGTTCTGTTCCCAGCTTTTGAAAATGTATGTACTTTTTTTTTTAATCATGAACTTTTATGAACAATTTATACCCAATTTTCCTGTGTGAAATCTCCACATTTAGAGTTGGATCGTTTATTTCACTGTTCATGGCAAGTTGTGTATGTTGACACTTTTCATACTCCAGTTTTTGAAATCCTTCATGGCAAGTTGTGTATGTTGACACTTTTCATACTCCAGTTTTTGAAATCCTTCATGGTAAGTTGTGTATCAGTTGACACTTTTCATACTCGTTTTTGAAATCCTTCATGGTAAGTTGTGTATCAGTTGACACTTTTCATACTCCAGTTTTTGAAATCCTTCATGGTAAGTTGTGTATCAGTTGACACTTTTCATACTCCAGTTTTTGAAATCCTTCATGGCAAGTTGTGTATGTTGACACTTTTCATACTCCAGTTTTTGAAATGGTAAGTTGTGTATCAGTTGACACTTTTCATACTCCAGTTTTTGAAATTTTCATGGTAAGTTGTGTATCAGTTGACACTTTTCATACTCCAGTTTTTGAAATTTTCATGGTAAGTTGTGTATCAGTTGACACTTTTCATACTCCAGTTTTTGAAATCCTTCATGGTTTGTGTATCAGTTGACACTTTTCATACTCCAGTTTTTGAAATCCTTCATGGTAAGTTGTGTATCAGTTGACACTTTTCATACTCCAGTTTTTGAAATTTTCATACTCGTTTTTGAAATCCTTCATGGTAAGTTGTGTCTCAGTTGACTTTTCATACTCCAGTTTTTTTAATTGTAAGTGTTGGATGGACATGTCACAGTACAGTGTAGTAAACTATGGATTTTAGAAATGTACAGTTGAAGTGTTTGACATTTGGTACTGACGTATGAAAACCGACGGCAGTGCAGTACAGTGGGTTTGTGTCTGAAAAAAACTTATAACGCAATAAAATTTCTTTTTTTCTCTACTACTTATTATGCTGTGTTGGCTCGGTGCTTTTAGTTTGTGCAAATGTGTGTGTGTGAGAGAGAGAGAAACACTGAACACTGAAAAACTTTATTTTACAAGGATAAAGATTTTAGGCGAAGCCTATTCTTACTAATCGAGAGAGAGAGAGAGAGAGAGAGAGAGAGCGAGAGAGAGAGCGTGTGTGTGTGTGCATCCATGCATGTGTTAGTGTGTCTGAACATGTGCGCCTGTGTAGGTGTAGATGTGTGCACAAATGACCCCAAACGGGCCCAAGGCAACACAGTCAACAGGGAAACACCACCCAGTCCCACATCACAACAGCCTCAGCACCGAAGTTGAAACCAAGGCAACAGTCAACAGGGAAACACCACCCAGTCCCACATCACAACAGCCTCAGCACCGAAGTTGAAACCAAGGCAACACAGTCAACAGGGAAACACCACCCAGTCCCACATCACAACAGCCTCAGCACCGAAGTTGAAACAGTGTATTCATCAACACATTAATTTTTCACATGGTTTCAGTCAGTCATATCAACTCAACACAGTTGTTCACACTAACTCTCCATCTTCCATTTCAGTCCATTCCGTGCAACCTTTTCTTTTGCCAAACAGACACGCCGCTCAAACAACAACGAGAAAGGTTTCTACTTATGTAACTTTCAGAAAAACACTGAAATCATCCATTCATCCGTCCAATTTTCCAAGTTTACGTTTCAAACATGATTTTGTTTTTCTCAGTAATGCTACATGAATGTGATCTGAGCAAACTATCGTAATGAAAGCTCAAGAATATGATCGTTACAAGACAGACGACATTATGAAAAGGGTGAAGGCTAGGCAAGAAGATCATAAGGAAAGAAACCGTTAAGAACATATTTATTATACATTTCTTCTTACACCACAGGGGATATGACAATCTTGAGAGCGGTTAAAAAAAAGGCAGCCCAACATTTGGACATGCTTCATATTAGAAGCGATCTGCACATTGTAAGCTACAATAATTCAGTGCTAATTACAATACACAAATGAATGCAAAACAATTAGGATTTATAATTGAAATTTATAAAACAAAAAGGTAAGAAAATTATCAAAGAATTTAACAGAATAAGAGCACATACACACCACTAAATGTTTCCATATGGAAACCCCATGAATAACTACAAGAAAGGACAGAATAAGTGCATGCGTTTACGCACAGAAACTGTGTCCACTTACTTTTTCCTTTTCTTTTACAAATTTACGGGGTTTCCGTTCAGAAACAGTTGTGTGTGCATGCGCTTATTCTCCGACTTCATTACTTGAAATAATAAGAAAAGACACATGCAAGGAATAGCTTTATAATACAGTGGAACCTCCCTTATAAGACCTTCAAAAATCATCCAAAATGAGGTCTTCTAAGGGAGCGCGTTCTTATAAGGGAGGTAATTTTAATACTTACAAAGAAGGGCAATGTCTCAGAGAAGTAGGTCTTATGTGGGAGGGAGTCTTATAATGGGAGGTCTTACAAGGGAGGTTCCACTGTAGTACTTACAACGGCTTACATGGACAATGTCTGGTGGCAATGTGGCCTCACATCATCAACAGTCCACAAACATTCTTCAGTGGAAGGGTTTTCACTGGCCTTGGCTGACAGTGGACAATGTCTGGAGGCAATGTGGCCTCACATCATCAACAGTCCACAAACATTCTTCAGTGGAAGGGTTTTCACTGGCCTTGGCTGACAGTGGCACCAAGAAAACAAAAACTAACAATTTGTTATTTGTGGATTGAAAGTTAAAAAAAATATGTTAGGAAATTTTTTTTAAAATTAAACACACAACAAACAAAAACCGGTGCCGAGTTTGGCACATAATTATTTGAGGCTTTCGGGAAAAAAATGAGGAAAAATGAATAAAAGGGAAGATTTTTTTAATTTTCACAACCTGAACCACATAGAATCAAAGCATACGTCTGGAAATTTGACTTTTCCCCCCACATTAAAATTACTAATCAAAATGTTAATATAAAACACAGAACTAGAAAAAAGGCAACATATTTCACACCACAAATTCATGTGACGAAAACCTATGCATCAAGAAGACAATGAAACCATACCATAAAGAAAGGCCTATTAATTATTAAAAAAAAGTATTATTTATTAGTACTATTTTATCCTTTTTTTATCACTATAGTTTTCTTTTTTCAAAATGATGTAAATTTTAGAGATCTTGTTAATTTGTTTTTAGCTGGACAATGCTTGAGTACATTATTGCCAACTTTTGATTACCCTGATTATCTAACGATTTGTTTCTGAATATTAATTAAAGACAACAAATAGGACAACACAATATAGCCACGTAAAAACCAACATAATTGGTAGTAATAGCTTCAAACAAAAAGTCATGAAGAAGCTTAGGATTCATTACTTTCAACAACTTAACCAAACTGGAAATATGTGATCTAAGATTAGCTTACGTCAAACACAATCACTCATTTTATAACCCTTTTAGCCTTCAGAGACTATTCATGTCACCCCTGTACTTCAGAAATGACAATCTCCATTTGAGCAGAACACACGGGCTAACAGCCAGCACAAGAACAAGCCACGTGGAAGATGGAGGTTGGGCTTTTCTTTCTCATTTGTAGTAACAATGAACAGATGGTTGCTTTGTCATGATTTGCATAATGATATTCCTGAGGTGACGCATGGATTAGGAATGTTGAATCAGGACTTTTTGTTCTAATAATATGAAACGTTTCCAGTTCCAGGTACCTTTTTGTCAGTCTCATAACACTAATCATGGCAGAATGATGGTTACACGGGTGCAACTCCCCCAAATGAAATTATAATTATAAGTCACCTTCAACAACAAAGGCCCTTGAATTTCAGTTTCTTTAAGATTAATATTAAAATTATAGCCCCCATCGACAACAAAGGCCTTTGGAAGTTCTGTTTCTGGTCAAATTAAAAACACTGAAAAGAGTAGCACCCATGTGGTTACATAACAGGGCTGGGAGACCATAAAAACCATCCAATGAAGATCTACCGATTCCTCCCCCCTGTGTCCCACCGCTATGCTATATCTTGAGAAGGGCCTGTACACATTAGATCCGCAATTTGCAGGAAAACTCCATTCGCTGATGTCAGAAACAAGTGGACGGGAAAGGGGGTGAGTCACCTCCTTCACTGATGTCAGAAACAAGTGGACGGGAAAGGGGGTGAGTCACCTCCTTCACTGATGTCAGAAACAAGTGGACGGGAAAGGGGGTGAGTCACCTCCTTCACTGATGTCAGAAACATAGTGGACGGGAAAGGGGGTGAGTCACCTCCTTCGCTGATGTCAGAAACAAGTGGATGGGAAAGGGGGTGAGTCACCTCCCTCGCTGATGTCAGAAACATAGTGGACCTCCTTCGCTGGGAAAGGGGGTGAGTCACCTCCTTCACTGATGTCAGAAACAAGTGGATGGGAAAGGGGGTGAGTCACCTCCTTCGCTGATGTCAGAAACATAGTGGATGGGAAAGGGGGTGAGTCACCTCCTTCACTGATGTCAGAAACATAGTGGATGGGAAAGGGGGTGAGTCACCTCCCTCGCTGATGTCAGAAACAAGTGGATGGGAAAGGGATCCCTCCTTACTGGATGTCATAAACAATTGGATGGGAAAGGGGTGATTCACGCTCCTTCGCTGATGTCAGAAACATAGTGGATGTGGAAAGGGGTGAGTCACCTCCTTCACTGATGTCAGAGAACAAGTGTATGGGAAAGGGGTGGAGTCACCTCCTTCGCTGATGTCAGAACAAGTGGATGGGAAAGGGGTGAGTCACCTCCTTCGCTGATGTCAGAAACAAGTGGATGGGAATAGGGGGTGAGGTCACCTCCCTCGCTGATGTCCGAACATAGTGGTGGAAAGGGGGTGATCCACCTCCTTCGTGATGTCCAAAACATAGTGAATGGGAAAGGGGGTGAGTCACCTCTTCGCTGGATGTCAAAACGAAGTGGATGGCAAAGGGGGTGAGTCACCTCCTTCACTGATGTTAGAAAACATAGTGGAATTGGGAAGGGGTAGTCACCTCCTTCCACTTATGTCAGAAACAAGTGAATGGGAAAGGGGTGAGTCACCTCCTTCGCTGAATTCAGAAACAAGTGGATGGGAAAGGGGGTGAGTCCCTCCTTCGCTGATGTCAGAAACAAGTGGATGGGAAATGGGTGAGTCACCTCCTTCCACTGATGTCAGAAACAAGTGGATGGAAGGGTGATCACCTCCTTTCGCTATGTCGGAAAACAAGTGGATGGGAAAGGGGGTGAGTCACCTCCTTCCCTGATGTCAGACGAACAAGTGATGGGAAAGGGGTGAGTCACATCCTTCACTGATGTCCGAAACAAGTGGATGGGAAAGGGGGTGAAGTCACCTCCTTCGATTATTGTTTTATGGGAACGACTTTTGTCATAAAAACAACGATCAGAACTCTGTTTCTACAATTAAGCATCATGATTTAACAGGTACATCAAACAACTACAGCTTTCACGTTCATCCACACTGCAAAACATTGTAACATGTTTACTATCCACATTGCAAGAATTGTAACATGTTACTATCCACATGGGGAGTGCAGCACATTGTACATGTTACTATCCACACGGGGGGGGGGGGGGGCAAGAATCTTTTAAACCTGTTGCTATCCACATTGCAAGAACATTTAAACATGTTTAACTATCCACACTGCAAGAACGTTTAACAGTTTACTATCCACATTGCAAGACATTGTAACATTTTACTATCCACACTGCAAGAACTTTTGACTGTACTATCCGCACTGCAAGAACATTTTAAACAACATGTTACTATCCACACGGCAAGAACATTTTAACATGTTACTATCCATCCACATTGCAAAACATGTAAACATGTTACATCCACACTGCACGAACATTTATACATTTTACTATCCACATTGCAAGAAAAATTTTAACATGTTACTTCTTTCTCTGCGTTCCCAGGCCATAAGGCCCAATGGGCAAGTATGTGTCCGTTTGTCCCAGTTTTTCACTGGTTCCTCACTGCATTCCAGCCGACACATTCCGATTTCGGAGGAGTAAACTTTACATTTCACATCAAATACAAAGCTGTTAATCCCACAATAATCCATGCCGCTTCATAATTCAATACAAACTGCTAATCACACAATTAATCCAAGGCCTTCATATTCCAACTACAAAACTGCTAATCCACAAAATGATCCAAGGGCCTTCTAATTCCGAACTCAAAATTGCTAATCACTCCAAAATATCCAAGCCTTCATAAATTCAACTACAAACTGCTAATCACACAAAGCAATGAAAGCCTTCATAATTGATCCAATCTGACATATTGTCACACCATTTTTACTTCTCAACTACCTCATCTTGATTTTCTATCAGTCCTCTCGACAGTTGCACTATGGAGCATCAAACCAGTTAGCAATCAACACATAGGGGCTTAGCGCGTGATATTCTTGGTTGGGGGTAGTGAGAGAGGGAGTATATTCAAATAGCGTCCTAAGTGACCGTTCTTCACCTGCTACACATATCATTTCAATAGCGCAAGTTTCATCCACAGAAAGAGCCAATATAAAAGGTTCAAAGTTACAGAGCCGTCAAAACTTCCACACACACCCACCCTTCACACTCTTCTCTTTCTCTGAAGTCCTTTTCTGATACTACTCAATTCTTTAAAAGGGTTGGTCATCAACTATTTTTTCCAAACAACTAAAACAAATGCAACAGTTTTGCACCTGTTTTTCAAACCACATCAGAAACTGAAAAATGCATTAAATACCAGACTATTACTGTTCAATGATGCTCTGAGTCAAACAATTGTCTAATCAGTATTAAAAGAAAAAGTTTAATGCAAATACAAAAAATACAAAATAGCGCAGAGTCTAAATCAATGTTTATTCATTGTGTTTACTTTTTCATTTTATGTTTTCTTCATCATTCACTGTTGTTGGTGTTTTTTTTTCCCAAATTAGTTTATCACAGACAAGAAACAGAGAAAGATATGAAATGTTAAACTGGACAACATTATACAATCAGTATAAAGCAACAGTACGACGTGAAAAATCTGTTGGCTAACCAATTCTTTACCATCAACACATAAAAGTTTCAGTCACACACACTACCACACACCAGCCTGCTCACACACATACACTCACTTAAGCTTGCCACACCACACACAAGCGCCTGTAAATCTCACATACATTCCACTCTAAAGATTTAACCACAATTTGTATTCAAAGCCCAAATCAATTATGGATTAACATGTACGATGATGTTAAATGTTCTGATCACACAGTACAACATCAATCATGGTGCAGAATGCCTTCATGAACAAGCCTTTTCAGGGGGAAAGTGCCAAACAATATAGTTTTTCTGGTTTTAACCATTCGACGTATGATGGTGACAATTCTCCAAAATGTAAATTTCCGTTCTTAAAAAACTTTACTTTCTCTCTGAATCCTGATAATAATGTAATATTTAACACGTACGCTGGCAGTTACCCTTTTGGTGTGGGCAAAATGATTTCTTTCTCCCTCTCTTTAAAGTCTTATCATGAACATTTAGTACCCAAACAGTAAAACTATTGAACTGCCTCATCAAATCTCCCAAAACAAAAAGGGTAAGAAAAATACTCTCACACATTTCCCATTTGTCCCACATCTAGACTGACAGAGTGTGTCAGTCGGCCTGTAAAGTACAGTACCCGCACAATTTACACTCACAACTCATTGGTTTTAAACAATGCTATTTGATGGATTTTTAATACACACACAATGTGACGCACACGGAAAGAATACATTAACGGAGGATAGGATGTGGAGAGATGAATTGACACACATACGCACACAAACAAATGCACAATGTATGTGAGCTTGCACAGCCCAAACTATCATGACATTCAGATCACATGACCAAGCCCATTATGTTCACATATCCTGAGCAAAACGTTTCACCATGGAATCTAACCATAGAAAAATATCAGGATTTCTTACGTAGCCTTAGCTTACTACTTTGAAAATAATCATCATAAAACAATATAACAATGTGAAGCAACATCAGCAACAAATAATAATAATAGCATATCCGCAATACACAATATTCAATAGAGCATTGTTGTCACCTGACGGAAACATATTCGGTTACCATGTTAAAAATCGACCCTACCCTCCTCCTCCTTTCGCACATCCTCCTCCCGTCTTCTTTCTCTTTGACTTTTCCAGCCAATCCCGCCATCGTTCCTCGAGGGACTTTCTCTCACCTTGTCGGAAGTCGCCCAATGGTATATTCTCTCCCGGCAACAGGCTGACCAATCATCTCCGTCCGACGTATATTGCTACGGCAACACCACCCGTCCCGCAACGGCGCGAACTTGCTTCCAGGTGGCCCAAAGTACTCCCTTATGCCTCCTGCATACCACAGACAACCGGAGACCTTGAATCGTATGGAAGGCATCTATCTCTCTGGTCTGGTGACGTGCAGTCATGTCATGTCATGTCGCTTACAGCCCTGCAGACGAAATAACGTCAATTCTCATGGCTGTCACCATGTTTCGAATCTGATCACTTTTGCACTTGTAATGTGGCTGAGTGGTATGTTCGCTTCCAAGAACTGAGCACCATGTGGTAGGTGTATTCAGACACATGCGGTGGTCAAGAGCAGAATCAGAGTACTTGCTGGGATCTAGCTTTGCACCATGCATCCTAAAGCATTGAAACACAGAAGTCATCGATAAAACCGTCTTAGAATGTGGGCACTCACCAGATGGACATGCCATTCAATACATGCTTCCATAGAGAGACAAAGAAATGCCTCCCTTGTCTACGTTACCCGTCCAATGGACTCGATTGATCCAAAAAGCCCGGCGACAGCACCATACGTTGTAGTTCCACCCACCGACACAGACTTTTTAGACTTCAAAAAGCCAGGGCACAGCACCATACGTTGTAAGTTCCAACCGACACTGACTTTTAAATGGCTTCAAAAGCCGGTGCAACAGCACCATACGTTGTAGTTCCACTTGACACAGACTTTTAGACTTCAAAAGTCGCCTCTTGGTTCCAGGTTTAAACAATACCAAGCACTGACCTTGAAGGGAACAAAGTGAACTGGCTGTCAATCAATATGGATTCGATATTTGAAGAACCGGAGCGTCGTCATTCTTCAAATACGGAATCCTTTGATTGACAGCCAGTTTTCCACTTTGTTCCCTCAAGTCAGTCTTGGTATTGTTAAACCTGGAAGAGGCTACTTTTTGAAGTCAGTAAAAGTCTGTGTCAGTGGAACTACAACTATGGTTGGCGGTTTTGCCCGTGGGCTTTTTGAAGTCATAAAAGTCTGTGTCCGGTGGGAACTACAACGTATGGGTGCGGTTGCCCATGGCTTTTTGAAGTCGATAAAATTCTGTGTCCCGGTGGAGACTACAACGTATGGTGCCTGTCGCCCTGTCTTTTTTGGATCAAGAGTTCACACATTGGACGGGACGTAGACAAGGGAGGATTTCTTCTTTGTCTCTCTATGGAACATGTACTGAATGGCATTCCATCTGGGAGTGCCCACATTCTAAGAATGATTTTTATCGATGACTTCTGTGTTTTCAATGCTTTGACTGCATGGTGCAAAGCAGCAGCAATGTACTGATTCTGCTTTGAACCACCGTGCATGTGTCTGAATACACTACACGTGTCTTACAGTTCTTGGAAGCGAAGCATACCACTCAGCTATCATTCCAAGTGCAAAAGTGATCATATTTGAACATTGTGCACCCTGAGAATTGACGTTATTTTTGTCTGCAGGCTGTTAAGCGACATGACATGAATGACTGCACGCACACCAGAGAGATGCCCTTCCCTACGATTCACGTCTCCGTTGGTCTGTTTTGTTGCATGAGGCCATCATGGAGTGCTTTGGCGCCACCTGAAGCAAGTTGGCCGCGTTGCCGGTGCCGTGTTGGTGTTGCCGTCGCCATCTACTCGGCGAGATGATTGGTCCGCTGGTTGCCGGAGAGAATCTACATTGGGGCGACTCGCTGTGAAGAAAGTCCTTCGTGGAACTATGGGATTGGCTGGCCCAGAGGAAAGAAGACGGGGAGGATGTGCGCAAGTGGAGGAGGAGGGTAGGGTCGATTTTACATGGTCAACCGTATCGTTTCCTTAGGTTGACACAATTCTATTGATTAGTTGTGTATTGCTGATTATTGCTATTTATTATTCATTTGTTGCTGATGGGGGGCGGAAAAATTGTTATATTGTTTTTATGATGATTATTTTTTCAAAGTAGTAGGCTAAGCTACTGTAAGAAATCTGCATAGTTTTTCTTGGTTCGATTCCATGTGAAACGTTTTGCTCATTGACTAGTGACATAATGGCTTGGTCATGTGATCTGAATGTCATGCTAGTTTGCGGCTGTGCATGCTCACATACTTGTGCATTTGTTGTGTGCGTATTGTGTGTGTGCGCTCACATTGTGTGGTGTCTTAAAAAATCATTCAAATAGCTTGTTTAAAACCAAATGAGTTGTGAGTGTAAATGTGTGCTGGTACTGTACTTTATCAGGGCCGACTTGACACACATCTGTTAAGTCTAGATGTGGACGAAATGGTAAATGTTGTTGAGAGTTTTTTTTTCTTACTCCTTTTTGTGTTTGGGAGATTTTATGAGGCAGTCAAATAGTTTTACTTTTTGGGTACTAAAATGTCATGATCAGACTTTAAAGAGAGGGAGAAAGATCAATTTTTGGCAAAAGTTATAGCCTAGCGTATTTGTTTATAATATTAAGTAATTATCAGATTTCAGAGAGAAGTAAAGTTTTTTAAGACGGAAATTTTACATTTTTGGAGATTTGTCCACCATCATACGTCGAAATGGTTAAACGCAGAAAAACTATATTGTTTGGCACTGTTCTGAAAGGCTGTTCATGAAGCCTATTCTGCACCATGATTGTGTGTACTGGTGTGATCATAACATTTTACATCATGTACATGTTAATCCCTATTGACTTTGCTTTTAAATACAAATTGTGTAAATCGTTAGCGTATGAATGTATGTGAGATTACAGGCGCTGTGTGTGTGTTGTGCAAGCTTATGTGAGTGTATGTGTGTGAGCATGCTGTGTGTGGTGATGTGTGTGTGACTGAAACACTCTTTATGTGTTGATTGTAAAGAATTGGTTTAGCCAACAGAGTTTTCACGTCGTTACTGTTTCTTTATACTGATTGTATAATGTGTCCATTTAACATTTCTATCTTTCTCTGTTTTTCTGTCTGTGATAAACCTCATTTTGGGAAAAAACACCAACAACAGTGAATGATGAAGAAAACCGAAAATGAAAAGTAAACACAATGAATAAACATGATTTAGACTTCTGCGCTATTTTGTATTTTTTGTTAATTTTGCATTATAACTTTTTCTTTTTAATATTGATTAGACAATTTTTTGATTCAGAGCATCATTGAACAGTAATAGTCTGTTATGTTAATGCCAATTTTCAGTTTTCTATGTGTTTGAATACAGCAAACCGATTGCAATTTGTTTTAGTTGTTGGAAAAATATTGATGACCAACCCTTTTAAAGAATTTAGTAGTATCAGAAAGGCTTCATAGAAAGAGAGAGTGTGAAGTGTGTGTGGTGTGTGGAAGTTTTTGATGGCTCTGTAACTTTGACCTTAATATTGTCCTGATGATGAAACTTGCGCTATTGAAATGATGTGTGCAGTGTGAAGAACGTCACCTTAGGGACGCTGATTTGACTCATCTCCCTCTCTCACACCCCAGACCAAGAATATCACGCGCTAAGCCCTACTGGTTTGATTGCCTACTGTTGATTGCTCCCATCGTGCAACTGTCGAGAGACTGTAGAAAATCAAGATGATGTAGTTTGAGCAGTAAAAATGGTGTGACAATATGTCAATTGTTCATTATGAAAGGCTTTTCCATTGCTTTTGTGTGATTAGCAGTTTGTAGTTGAATTATGAAGGCCTTGGATTATGTTGTGTGATTGCAGTTTTGTAGTTGGTATTGTGAGGCCTTGATTATTTTGTGTGATTAGCAATTTTGTAGTTGGAATTATGAAGGCCCTGATTATTTTGTGGTGATTTAGCAGTTTTGTAAGTTGAATTATGAAGGCTTGGATTATTTTTGTGGATTAACAAGCTTGTATTTGATGTGAAAATGTAACAGGTTACTCCTCCGAAATCGAATGTAGTCGGCTGAATGCAGTAGGACACCAGTGAAAACTGGAAAACGACACATACGTGGCCATTGTGGGCTTATGGCCTGGGAACGCCAGAAGAAGTAACATGTTAAAATTTTTTCTTTGCAATGTGGATTAGTTAACATGTTAAAAATGTTCTTGCAGTGTTGGAGTAGTAACATGTTACATGTCTTGGCAATGTGGATATAACATGTTAAAATGTTTCTGCAGTGTGGATAGTAACATGTTAAAATGTTCTTGCACTGTGGATAGTAACATGTTAAAATGTTCTTGGCGTGTGTATAGTACATGTTTACAATGTTCCTTGCAATGTGGATAGTAACATGTTAGAATGTTCTTGCAGTGGGGATAAGTAAACATTTACATGTTCTTGCAATGTGGATAGTACACATGTAAAATGTTTCTTGCGTGTGGATATTAACATGTTACATGTTTTGCAGTGTGTATAGTAACATGTTACAATGTTCTTGCAATGTGGATAGTAACATGTTACAATGTTGTCTTGCAGTGTGGATAAGTGAAAGCTGAGTTGTTTGATGTAACCGTGTTAAATCATGAACATGCTTAATGTAGAACAGATGTCTGATCGTTGTTTTTATGACAAAAGTCTTCCATAAAAAATAATTCGAGGAGGTGCTCACCCCCTTTCCTCCACTTGTTTCTGCCATCCAGTGAAGGAGGTGACTCACCCCCTTCCATCCACTTGTTTCTGACATCAGTGAAGGCGGTGACTCAACCCCTCTTTCCCATCCACTTGTTTCTGACACAGCGAGGAGGTTACTCACCCCCTTTCCCTCCTTGTTTCTGACATCATGAAGGAGGTGACTCACCCCCTTGTCCATCCACTTGTTCTGACATCAGCGAAGGGGTGACTCACCCCCGTTCCTCATCCACTTGTTTTCTGTCTTGCAGTGTGGATAGTAACATGTTACAATGTTCTTGCAGTGTGGATAGTAACATGTTACAATGTTCTTGCAATGTGGATAGTAACATGTTACAATGTTCTTGCAGTGTGGATAAGTGAAAGCTGTAGTTGTTTGATGTACCGTGTTAAATCATGATGCTTAATTGTAGAACAGATGTCTGATCGTTGTTTTTATGACATCAGTGAAGGAGGTGACTCACCCCATTTCCCATCCACTTGTTTCTGACATCAGCGAGGGAGGTGACTCACCCCCTTTCCCATCCACTTGTTTCTGACAGCGAAGGAGGTGACTCACCCCCTTTCCCATCCACTATGTTTCTGACATCAGTGAGGGAGGTGACTCACCCCCTTTCCCATCCACTTGTTTCTGACAGCGAAGGAGGTGACTCACCCCCTTTCCCATCCACTATGTTTCTAACATCAGTGAAGGAGGTGACTCACCCCATTTCCCATCCACTTGTTTCTGACATCAGAGAAGGAGGTGACTCACCCCCTTTCCCATCCACTATGTTTCTAACATCAGTGAAGGAGGTGACTCACCCCATTTCCCATCCACTTGTTTCTGACATCAGAGAAGGAGGTGACTCACCCCCTTTCCCATCCACTATGTTTCTAACATCAGTGAAGGAGGTGACTCACCCCATTTCCCATCCACTTGTTTCTGACATCAGCGAGGGAGGAGGTGACTCACCCCCTTTCCCATCCACTATGTTTCTGACATCAGCGATGGAGGTGACTCACCCCCTTTCCCATCCACTATGTTTCTGACATCAGTGAGGGAGGTGACTCACCCCCTTTCCCATCCACTATGTTTCTGACATCAGTGAAGGAGGTGACTCACCCCCTTTCCCATCCACTTGTTTCTGACATCAGTGAAGGAGGTGACTCACCCCCTTTCCCATCCACTATGTTTCTGACATCAGTGAAGGAGGTGACTCACCCCCTTTCCCATCCACTTGTTTCTGACATCAGCGAAGGAGGTGACTCACCCCCTTTCCCATCCACTATGTTTCTGACATCAGTGAAGGAGGTGACTCACCCCCTTTCCCATCCACTTGTTTCTGACATCAGTGAAGGAGGTGACTCACCCCCTTTCCCGTCCACTTGTTTCTGACATCAGTGAAGGAGGTGACTCACCCCCTTTCCCGTCCACTTGTTTCTGACATCAGCGAATGGAGTTTTCCTGCAAATTGCGGATCTAATGTGTACAGGCCCTTCTCAAGATATAGCATAGCGGTGGGACACAGGGGGGAGGAATCGGTAGATCTTCATTGGATGGTTTTTATGGTCTCCCAGCCCTGTTATGTAACCACATGGGTGCTACTCTTTTCAGTGTTTTTAATTTGACCAGAAACTGAACTTCAAATGGCCTTTGTTGTCGATGGGGCTATAATTTTAATCTTAATCTTAAGAAACTGAACTTCAAATGGCCTTTGTTGTCGACGGGACTATAATTTTAATCTTAATCTTAAGAAACTGAACTTCAAATGGCTTTTGTTGTCGACGGGGCTATAATTTTAATCTTAATCTTAATCTTAAGAAACAACTTCAGTTTTTTTTGTATTCATCAAAAAACAAAAAAAAATTGACCACAAGCGATTTGGGGCGTTTTGAACTTGGTTGTTCTATCTTGGAAGTTTACAAAGGCAATGTAATAATTTTACAAGGCTTATCAGACTCAAACTGTCTCTGAGTCTATCATTTTAACTGTCTGTCTATCTTGTTATATCTCTCTCTTAACTTGCCCCCCTGAATCGTCCAACGGGGCTCTGCCCCTGTACCCTGCCGGGGCCATGGGTCCCTGGACCCCTGCCTTTCATTCTTTTTTTCATTTGGGGGAGTTGCACCCGTGTAACCATCATTCTGCCATGATTAGTGTTATGAGACTGACAAAAAGGTACCTGGAACTGGAAACGTTTCATATTATTAGAACAAAAAGTCCTGATTCAACATTCCTAATCCATGCGTCACCTCAGGAATATCATTATGCAAATCATGACAAAGCAACCATCTGTTCATTGTTACTACAAATGAGAAAGAAAAGCCCAACCTCCATCTTCCACGTGGCTTGTTCTTGTGCTGGCTGTTAGCCCGTGTGTTCTGCTCAAATGGAGATTGTCATTTCTGAAGTACAGGGGTGACATGAATAGTCTCTGAAGGCTAAAAGGGTTATAAAATGAGTGATTGTGTTTGACGTAAGCTAATCTTAGATCACATATTTCCAGTTTGGTTAAGTTGTTGAAAGTAATGAATCCTAAGCTTCTTCATGACTTTTTGTTTGAAGCTATTACTACCAATTATGTTGGTTTTTACGTGGCTATATTGTGTTGTCCTATTTGTTGTCTTTAATTAATATTCAGAAACAAATCGTTAGATAATCAGGGTAATCAAAAGTTGGCAATAATGTACTCGAGCATTGTCCAGCTAAAAACAAATTAACAAGATCTCTAAAATTTACATCATTTTGAAAAAAGAAAACTATAGTGATAAAAAAAGGATAAAATAGTACTAATAAATAATACTTTTTTTTAATAATTAATAGGCCTTTCTTTATGGTATGGTTTCATTGTCTTCTTGATGCATAGGTTTTCGTCACATGAATTTGTGGTGTGAAATATGTTGCCTTTTTTCTAGTTCTGTGTTTTATATTAACATTTTGATTAGTAATTTTAATGTGGGGGGAAAAGTCAAATTTCCAGACGTATGTTTTGATTCTATGTGGTTCAGGTTGTGAAAATTAAAAAAATCTTCCCTTTTATTCATTTGTTTTCCTCATTTTTTTCCCGAAAGCCTCAGATAATTATGTGCCAAACTCGGCACCGGTTTTTGTTTGTTGTGTGTTTAATTTTTTTAAAAATTTCCTAACATATTTTTTTAACTTTCAATCCACAAATAACAAATTGTTAGTTTTTGTTTTCTTGGTGCCACTGTCAGCCAAGGCCAGTGAAAACCCTTCCACTGAAGAATGTTTGTGGACTGTTGATGATGTGAGGCCACATTGCCTCCAGACATTGTCCACTGTCAGCCAAGGCCAGTGAAAACCCTTCCACTGAAGAATGTTTGTGGACTGTTGATGATGTGAGGCCACATTGCCACCAGACATTGTCCATGTAAGCCGTTGTAAGTACTACAGTGGAACCTCCCTTGTAAGACCTCCCATTATAAGACTCCCTCCCACATAAGACCTACTTCTCTGAGACATTGCCCTTCTTTGTAAGTATTAAAATTACCTCCCTTATCAGAACGCGCTCCCTTAGAAGACCTCATTTTGGATGATTTTTGAAGGTCTTATAAGGGAGGTTCCCCTGTATTATAAAGCTATTCCTTGCATGTGTCTTTTCTTATTATTTCAAGTAATGAAGTCAGAGAATAAGCGCATGCACACACAACTGTTTCTGAACGGAAACCCCGTAAATTTGTAAAAGAAAAGGAAAAAGTAAGTGGACACAGTTTCTGTGCGTAAACGCATGCACTTATTCTGTCCTTTCTTGTAGTTATTCATGGGGTTTCCATATGGAAACATTTAGTGGTGTGTATGTGCTCTTATTCTGTTAAATTCTTTGATAATTTTCTTACCTTTTTGTTTTATAAATTTCAATTATAAATCCTAATTGTTTTGCATTCATTTGTGTATTGTAATTAGCACTGAATTATTGTAGCTTACAATGTGCAGATCGCTTCTAATATGAAGCATGTCCAAATGTTGGGCTGCCTTTTTTTTAACCGCTCTCAAGATTGTCATATCCCCAGTGGTGTAAGAAGAAATGTATAATAAATATGTTCTTAACGGTTTCTTTCCTTATGATCTTCTTGCCTAGCCTTCACCCTTTTCATAATGTCGTCTGTCTTGTAACGATCATATTCTTGAGCTTTCATTACGATAGTTTGCTCAGATCACATTCATGTAGCATTACTGAGAAAAACAAAATCATGTTTGAAACGTAAACTTGGAAAATTGGACGGATGAATGGATGATTTCAGTGTTTTTCTGAAAGTTACATAAGTAGAAACCTTTCTCGTTGTTGTTTGAGCGGCGTGTCTGTTTGGCAAAAGAAAAGGTTGCACGGAATGGACTGAAATGGAAGATGGAGAGTTAGTGTGAACAACTGTGTTGAGTTGATATGACTGACTGAAACCATGTGAAAAATTAATGTGTTGATGAATACACTGTTTCAACTTCGGTGCTGAGGCTGTTGTGATGTGGGACTGGGTGGTGTTTCCCTGTTGACTGTGTTGCCTTGGTTTCAACTTCGGTGCTGAGGCTGTTGTGATGTGGGACTGGGTGGTGTTTCCCTGTTGACTGTTGCCTTGGTTTCAACTTCGGTGCTGAGGCTGTTGTGATGTGGGACTGGGTGGTGTTTCCCTGTTGACTGTTGCCTTGGGTCCGTTTGGGGTCATTTGTGCACACATCTACACCTACACAGGCGCACATGTTCAGACACACTAACACATGCATGGATGCACACACACACACACGCTCTCTCTCTCGCTCGCTCTCTCTCTCTCTCTCTCTCTCTCTCTCTGATTAGAAGAATAGGCTTCGCCTAAAATCTTTATCCTTGTAAAATAAAGTTTTTCAGTGTTCAGTGTTTCTCTCTCTCTCACACACACACATTTGCACAAACTAAAAGCACCGAGCCAACACAGCATAATAAGTAGTAGAGAAAAAAAGAAATTTTATTGCGTTATAAGTTTTTTTCAGACACAAACCCACTGTACTGCACTGCCGTCGGTTTTCATACGTCAGTACCAAATGTCAAACACTTCAACTGTACATTTCTAAAATCCATAGTTTACTACACTGTACTGTGACATGTCCATCCAACACTTACAATTAAAAAAACTGGAGTATGAAAAGTCAACTGAGACACAACTTACCATGAAGGATTTCAAAAACGAGTATGAAAATTTCAAAAACTGGAGTATGAAAAGTGTCAACTGATACACAACTTACCATGAAGGATTTCAAAAACTGGAGTATGAAAAGTGTCAACTGATACACAACTTACCATGAAGGATTTCAAAAACTGGAGTATGAAAAGTGTCAACTGATACACAACTTACCATGAAAATTTCAAAAACTGGAGTATGAAAAGTGTCAACTGATACACAACTTACCATGAAAATTTCAAAAACTGGAGTATGAAAAGTGTCAACTGATACACAACTTACCATGAAGGATTTCAAAAACTGGAGTATGAAAAGTGTCAACATACACAACTTGCCATGAAGGATTTCAAAAACTGGAGTATGAAAAGTGTCAACTGATACACAACTTACCATGAAGGATTTCAAAAACTGGAGTATGAAAAGTGTCAACTGATACACAACTTACCATGAAGGATTTCAAAAACGAGTATGAAAAGTGTCAACTGATACACAACTTACCATGAAGGATTTCAAAAACTGGAGTATGAAAAGTGTCAACATACACAACTTGCCATGAAGGATTTCAAAAACTGGAGTATGAAAAGTGTCAACATACACAACTTGCCATGAACAGTGAAATAAACGATCCAACTCTAAATGTGGAGATTTCACACAGGAAAATTGGGTATAAATTGTTCATAAAAGTTCATGATTTTAAAAAAAAGTACATACATTTTCAAAAGCTGGGAACAGAACCACCTTATTTCATCTGTAATGATAAGAAATGAGGGTGTCCCACCCACATGTAGTGAATGTTTGCAGGTACAGTGTAACGAGTCAACACTGGAGAATAATAAGGCCTAGTCTATGAACAAGTAAATAGTCAGATTTGAAAACTCGCCTGCATCCACGCACACACATTTATTGATACACACATGCACACGCATGCCGGCACAAAAAACCCAATGCTCTCTCTCTCTCTCACACACACACACACACATATATCAATAGGGTTTAAGAACTAGTCATCAAGAATATTTGTTCAAACCATACAAGACTAATTGGAATTGTACACAGAGCAAGCAATAACGTCTTGTAAACCAGGGGGGGTTGTGCATGTTTTAAGATAAAGTGTGGACTAAATGAAGAATCCTTCCTACAGATCCTTAACCATAGATTAAAAAGCACTGAACAACATGTGCCTGTGCCAACGTTCTGATTTGCTTTGCTGTCAGTTATGCATTTTTGTTTTGTTCTCCTAAAGACCCACCAGATCACGTGTCAAACTCACGGGTGAATGAATGAAATTTAGGGCTTTACGTCCTCTCGACCTGGGAAGGCACATAAAATTGGGCTCGTCCGGGATAAAAGTAATGGTTCGGCTGGGGGACAATAATGTCACCTAATGTGGGTCAAAATCACGGGTTTCATGCGTTTTCCCTCTTATAGCTGGTAAGAAATCTTGTTTTGACCAGGTTTGACTCCCATACAAATGCCCCCCAAATCAGAACGAAACATTTTAAAGAGCAGCCTCAATTATTTGCCTTGTAGTGTGTGTCCATGATCCCCGTGGGGATACCGGGGGCTCTTTCGTACAAATAGTTCCCCAACCTTCTGGAAGTTCTGTGCTTGTAGCTTCCTCTAATCTGTCCCTCTCTTTGACTGCCTTTTTCCTTGCTTTGTGTCATCTGCTATCTTTCTGACTTTTGGCCCATTCTCCTGTCTTTTTCCTTGCTTTGTGTCATCTGCTATCTTTCTGACTTTTGGCCCATTCTCCTGCCTTCTTCCTTGCTTTGTGTCATCTGCTATCTTTCTGACTTTTGGCCCATTCTCCTGCCTTTTTCCTTGCTTTGTGTCATCTGCTATCTTTCTGACTTTTGGCCCATTCTCCTGCCTTTTTCCTTGCTTTGTGTCATCTGCTATCTTTCTGACTTTTGGCCCATTCTCCTGCCTTCTTCCTTGCTTTGTGTCATCTGCTATCTTTCTGACTTTTTGGCCCATTCTCCTGCCTTCTTCCTTGCTTTGTGTCATCTGCTATCTTTCTGACTTTGGGCCCGTTCTCCTGTCTTTTCCCCTGCTTTGTGTCATCCACTATCTTTCTGACTTTTGGCCCATTCTCCTGCCTTCTTCCTTGCTTTGTGTCATCCACTATCTTTCTGACTTTTTTTGGCCCATTCTCCTGCCTTTTTCCCTGCTTTGTGTCATCTACTGTCTTTCTGACTTTGGGCCCATTCTCCTGTCTTTTTCCTTGCTTTGTGTCATCTACTGTCTTTCTGACTTTGGGCCCGTTCTCCTGTCTTTTCCCCTGCTTTGTGTCATCTACTGTCTTTCTGACTTTGGGCCCATTCTCCTGTCTTTTTCCTTGCTTTGTGTCATCTGCTATCTTTCTGACTTTGGGCCCATTCTCCTGCCTTTTTTCCCCCAAAAAATATCTTCCATATAGTTTTCTCCTTTGAGCTCCTCCGAAATCGGAATGTGTCGGCTGTATGCAGTGAAAACTGGAAAACGGACCCATTGTGGCCTTATGGCCCGGGAACACAGAAGAAGGAGAAGAATGTCCATGATGTTCCAATCCTCAGCCCCTCACGTCATCTCTAAGATACTCGTGAATCGCTCGTTTGAGAAAGGCACACCAAAACAACAAATGAACACGAAAATGTGAAAAGACAGTCCTCAGCTCATCACCAATGGCTCGTTAGTCAAGATAATTCACTGACCATCTATCATGTAAATCTGTCGAAGCACTAACAATTCATAAAGCATTCACATTGCAAAGTTGGACATGAGCTAATGAATTAATCCATCGTCACAGAACATCAGATAATTAATATGTGTGTGCGTGCATGCATGCGTTTGTGTGTGAGTGTGTGTGCGCGTGTCTGCTTGCATATGTGTTTTAGGGTGTGTGTATGCTTGCTTGTTCACACATGTAACAACAAAAAATTGTGTGAGAGGGTGTGTGTGTGTGAAATATACTGTCCCAAAAAAGAAACGCATACTTTTTTCAAATGTCGTTGCCGTCATTGTATTGCAGCACGCATATCCTCCAAACTACTAGAAGTGTTCACCCAAAGAGAAAAGTGTACAAGAAGCATGCATGATTTATGTCATACGAATTAATTTGTGGGTAGAAGATTTAATTAACAGTTTTAATGTTTGTCTGTTGTTTGATTGTTTTTATATGAACTTACACGATTTTTGTTCAACGACCAGGCTTCAACATTTGTTGACGTTTGAAGAACACATAGCATGCATACTATCACGCACTCCGCTTACTTAACATATACTCTCTCTCCTTCCCTCTCTCTCTCTGTCCCCCCCCTCCCCCCCCCCCCCCCTCTCTCTCTCTCTCTCTCTCTCTCTCTCTCTCTCTCTCTCTCTCTCTCGGCACATGAACCATGTAAGCATGCAGAGCGTGTGTCTCGCAGAACAGAGAGGGTCCTCACATGAAAGGGAAATGAACAACAGCAAAACAAAGAAGACAAGAAGTCGGACAAACCCTCCTCCATCATATAGGGGGGTGGGGGAGATCAAGATCGAACTTTTTATTTTGTTCTTGACAAAGAGGATATAGGTGATGACTAAACACAGCCCTGTATGCACGCACACACACACATTTACCAACAAAGAGCAGTTAAAGACACAATTTGAAATTTAAAAAAAAGACAAAATGAATTCCCGAACTGGAGTTATCAGAGAAAATAGGAGGGAGGGGGGGGGGGGGGGGGGGGTAGGGAGTAATACTTGTTCACCAAGCAGCAGTTTGGTGGTATACTGAAAAGTATAAATTGCATAGCCTAACAATAACAACACACACAGTCTACCCTGGAGAACGTAACGAGGTCAAGTCAACACAGATGCGCTGCGCATAGTCGGTCTGAATGATCTCAACGGGAACAACCAATGTCAAAGCTCTCTCGAAGTGTCCAACTCACTCGATAGAAACATTTCAGGTCGCTGAACTTTTACTGAACATTACATTTAGCTAGAAATGCTCAACTTAAAAATCAATTGAACCCGTAGTCTACACGGGCACTGTAACTTGTTATTTCAATTATGAGAAATGTAACGAGCTAACCTACTGAAAATCCCCCGTGGGGATACCGGGGGGTCTTTTGTATGCATAGTTCTCCCACCTTCTGGAAGTTCTGTGCTTGTAACTTCCTTAATCTGCCACTCTCTTTGACTCTGCCTTTTCCCTTTGCTTACTGTCATCTACTATCTTTCTGCCTTACCGGTCCATTCTCCTGCCTTTTTTTTTCCCCAAGAAACACTTTCAAAAAGATTTCCTCAAGCCGAAGTCGGACTTGCTGGGCCTAACTATTTCTAGTTTAGGCGCATAACGGCAGCCTGACGCATCTGCGCTCATAACTGACAGGAAACTGTCTGAGCGATCGAAGAAGAAAAGGAAAGAAAGTATGTCAATTTAGTAACATACGCTGATACACGCAGTTAGGGACTGCACCGGCCATTTGGTTGAGTGTCTACATAGGAAAATAGAATCCAAACTATACTAGTAGTAGGCAGGCCTAACACAGAACTAAAACTTGAACGCAAAGAAACCGAGGGACTGTAGCAAGAAGCACACCCACACCCTCCCCTGAAAGAGTAGGCTACAAACATGAAAATAGAATCCAAACTATACTAGTAGTAGGCAGGCCTAACACAGAACTAAAACTTGAACGTAAACAAACCGAGGGACTGTAGCAAGAAGCACACCCCCACACCCTCCCCTGAAAGAGTAGGCTACAAATATGAACATTTGCATCACGGATCATGCATCACGATTATTCGAGTAAATGTATATTTTATGATTGATTTTAACACAGAAAAATTAACTTTGAAGGTTTGTATAACGTCCTATCGGCAGAACCCTTATAGGGGCACCCTGACGAATGAGATTTTGCAAGAAATACGTCGAGATCACCAGGAAAACATCCTTTACAGAGATCGCAACACTCACTTTGCTCTGGTTTTCTATAAATCAAACTGTCAATCGGCGATTCCTCCTTGGCGGAGGTGCTGGAAGTAAAATTCTTTCAGTGAAAGAGAAGGCATGTGCCTAGAAAAGGCATGTGCCTAGAGAAGGCATGTGCCTTCTCTTTTTTAATGGCCGCCTGAGTCGCTTAGACCAAATCACGAAATTTCCACATTACAAGCATTTTTATTTAGTTTACCAAAAGGAGTTTCGCTCACAACAAAGGAAATAGCTCCTCTTTTTTTTTTTTTACTGCACTACAACGAAGAAAAAGCTTCAACCACTCTGAGTGGCCTCCACCCACCCCGTCCAAAATGGCTTCTGTCTCTGGCAGCTCCGCCAAGGAGGAATCGCCGTTTTTACGGTTTGATTTATAGGAAACCAGAGCAAAATGAGTGTTCCGATCCTTGAAAGGGATGTTTTTCTGGTGACCTCGACGTGTTTCTTGCAAAAACTCATCCGTCAGGGTACCCCTTTATGGACAAAGGTCCTGAAGACCGGGTCTTCCCGTAGAAAAACGTCAACAAACAAGTCCACAATTTATATAAAGAGGTTAAACACACACACAAGAACACACAAACAACAACAACTTGACACACACACGCGCGCGCACACACACACACACACACACACACGCGCGCACACGAACACGCACGCACGCGCGCGCGCACCACGCACACACACACACACACACACAGAGAGTAGACCTACAAGTCCAATCAGCCTCATCACTACGGTATTTGAAAACAGACAAACAAGGATATGAGCGAGTACGACAACAAGCCATCCATTGGCAGAGTCACCACCATACACATTTTGTAGTGATGTTATGCACAAGTTCGAACAATATTGTGCGGAAGGACAAGCACAGAAAACAACAACAACCAACAACCAGATTAACAGACACACACAATTGTAATACACCCTCCCCACCTGAGGTGGCTGGGGACTAACAAAACTCAACTGGGCTTCCACCCAACACACTCTCTGTTAGCTGCTCAAGGGCACGCGTAAAAATACAAAACAACTGAAGTAAAAACAAAATCGCAAGCCATGTAAACATATCAGAAGAAGACGCGCTTTCCCCTTCCCGACTTTCCCGTCTGGCATGTGCCCAAAACTGGTTTTCTTTTCCTCAAACTGTTTCAACCAACGTCTTTTATTTCTAAGAGTAAACCATGGCTAAGTCCACCAAGCCGCAAGATCGAGATTCCATAGTGGTTGGTTGATGGTTCATCCCACACGTGCTCTTTGAAGCCGAGCAAACGTTAAACCAACCTTTCATTCATCATCCATTCTGATGAATGAATCTCAATGAATTTCAATTCATGGAGATTCGAGAACTGTGCGGGTTTGTATATTAACCTTCTAACTTGTCGTAGGCCTACTTTTAATCCCTTAAATTTCTGACAAGACCCCACAAAAAACTGAAACAGACTGCAACGTCACTGGAACATACAACAAACAAACAACTACACGACAAGTGTAAAGTGACGTTATTTTATTCACAAGAAACAAAACAAAACTACTGGATATTTCGGCGAATGCGCCTTTATCAACACAGACAAACAAGAAAACAGCAAACAGCAAATATAGCAAAAGGAGCAAAAAGCAGGCAACAGAAGGAGCAAAAAACCAACAAGATCAAAATAAAAAAAACAAATACTTCCCCTCTACAGTCCAATGCGTAAATTATCTTAAATTTCTGTTATGTTGTGTATATTCTGGACTAAATGTCGACATTTAAACCGTTTATTTTTCTCCGATGTAGGATTGTCTGAGCAGAGGACCTTGTTTGTGCAGTTGGTGGACGAACGTGAACACGTCCCATCTTGTCACAATTCAGCACACTCTCCTTCTTCAAGAACTGGGAGAATGGGTCTTTCCTGGTATTGCAATACCTCCAGGATCGATCCACAATAATTGTTTTTACTTTTTATTTTTTATTTTTATACACTCACAAATGTCCCATTTTTGTTTCATGTCGGAGGAACGTTAAACAGATTTTCCTGGGAGAACAATAAAAAACAAGAACCCAAACACCACCAACAAAAAAACAGAAAGAAAAGAAGCAGGTCAGATCTCCTTGCTGCATTGCGGGGACAGCAGCACTCCCTTGTCGCTGTTCTGAAGACAATGAGCAGGTCAGATCTCCTTGCTGCGTTGTGGTGACAGCAGCACTCCCTTGTCGCTGTTCTGATCACTGGCGTCCCTCCCGGGCCCCGCTGACGACCTGCCTTGCCCCCTGTGCAGGGACTGCGTCCTGGAGTGGTGCTGCTCCAACAACGGCGAGGAGGCTGCTGCAGCAACACCCCACTGCTGCTGCTGCTGTTGGTGATGATGAAGAAGATGGTGGTGATGGTGTGGGGATGCCGCGGGGCTGGGCTGTGCAGACGCGGAGCAAGAAGCCGCAGGACTAGGGCTGTGACTGGGGCTCTCCCCGGCGGCCGGGGCAGCCACACCCCTTCCCCTGCCCACCCCTTCTCCTCCTCCTATTCCTCCTCCTCCTCCCGCCTCTTTCTACGGGCCCTAGGCTAGGGCTGCGGCTGCTCCTCCCTCCTCCTCTCCCCCCTCCTCTATGACGATCCGTTCTGCTGAACTCCCTCCTCAGAGTTTTGGTGCGAGTGGGGGTGAGGTCGGGCCGAAGAATCGGGGCGTCATCATCATCATCATCCGCTCCTTGATCGGCATCGCCCGTTGTCGCAGCGAGAGAGAGGGTGGCTGCGTGGGAAGGACTGATTGGGGAGGGGGTGCGGGGAGCTAGGGGGAAGGAAGGGGAGGGGGAGTGAGGGCGGGTGGAGGGTGGGGTGGTGGCGGGTGGAGGGTGGGGTAGAGAGGCTGGGGATGTAGAGGGGGTGCTGGGGGGTTGGGTGTGAAGGTTGGCCGTGGTGTGGTAGTGATGGGTGGAGGGGGTGGAGGATGGGGGAGACTCCGTCTGTAAAGAACAAAAGGACATCGCTCAGACTGACAGACTGCAAACTTAACCATGATATTGGTTTCAAAAGAAAAAGCATATGCAGCCCCCCCCCCCCCCCCCACCCCGTTCCCTCCAAAAACAGGACAGACTACTTTCAAAATAAACGTAACATACGATAACCAAAATGATAACTGATTTCCCCCCTAAAATAACAGGTGGTGCGAACATTGTTTATAACTGACACTGGAGTCTGAACGTTTTCCATCAAAATGTTAGGGTACATTTTCCAACAAAATGTTAGGGTACATTTTCCAACAAAATGTTAGGGTACATTTTCCAACAAAATGTTAGGGTACATTTTTCAACAAAATGTTAGAGTACATTTTACAACAAACCTACGAAAAGTGTCAACAAACAAAAATAAAATGCCCACCAAAAGACAGGGAACAATCTTGAGAACGGTGTGCCATGTCTTTTGCCGTGTTTTTCATGAGAGAGAGAGAGAGAGAGAGAGAGAGAGAGAGAGAGAGAGAGAGAGAGAGAGAGAGAGAGAGAGAGAGAGAGAGAGAGAGAGAGAGAGAGAGAGAGTATGATAGTAAATGTTGATATTGGTAAACAAACAAAAAAGCAAAAAACAACAGCAAAAATGTTAGGGAACACTTACACTCATGTTTTGGCTATTTGCTTGTAGCTTCAAAACGCTTTGCATATAGAACTTACAACTTGGCAGTCATGTACACAAGGGACAAGGCCGTACAATGCAGACAACAACGTGTCGTGATTGTCATCGGTTGCTATGGAAACGTGAGTTTTAAAAGGCGCCCAAACCCCCCACATTCTAACAATGTCAATGCATCAGCATTTTCTCTACAATGAGCATTGAACAAAATGGTACTCAGCACATGTTAGCAGGAAGCTTCAAGAATGCGTACAACTGACAAAAATATCCTTTCAAAACAAAAGAGATAATGCAATTAATTGCTGAGTCATGATGGCTGTGCAGGGAAATGGAGCCTTTTGGATGTAGGGAGAGCCCTGGAATGGCTACAGGAAGGTGTGGCTGTGCGGGAACCGCTGTCACAGCTTAATAATGACCGACACTTAATACGTGAAATTGGTGACCACCTTCCTGCACAGCCATCCCATCCTGCAGCTATGCTAAGGGTTTCCCAAGTTCCCAAACACCCAACTTTTGCTGCACAATTCTCGAAACTAAGCCAATACTTTCAATATCTCTTCTGTTAAGAAAGGACCTTATTGAGCATTCTTTAAGCTTCCTGCTAACATGTGACGAGTACCATGTTGCGCAAATCAATACATGCAGAAAATGCTGATGCACTAAATTTGTTGTAGTTTTCTGGATTTACAGGCGTTTTAAACTCACGTTACCATAGAAACCAATAGAGGTCGCAAAATGTTTTGCTTTCTCGGTAAAGCCATATCTCTTGTGCCAAGTTTTAAGCTCCAGATGTGACGCGTTTTGAAGCTACAAGCAAATAACCCAAACATGTGTATTTTGAAAGTGTTCCCTAACGTTTTGTGGGCAGCTTAGTTGATAACAATATAATTTAAAGAAAAATAAACCACAGACAAGGGACAATCCGGAATTAATGAAAAATGAAAACAATTTGTTTTCAAAGAACTCAATTGAAATGCGTTAATCACCGTAATCTAATCATGCCGTCAAAGAGACAGACAGACAGACAGACGGACAGACAGACAAAGCATGCTGTGCAGAAGCACTGACCCACACCGCCACGAGGGGCTCCTGTAGACACACGGAGTCCTGTCTCCGCAGACTCTGGTGCCGAGTCCTCTGTACGGTGCTGTCTTGCCGCCGCACGCTGCCCCCTCCCACACCCCGCCCCGCGCCCTGAGAGAAAGAGGAAGGAGGGGAAGAACTCTCTCCCACGTCCGGTAAGCGGGCTGGGGCGTACTCTCCCCTGTCACGATAGCGGACGGGAGAGTAGTCGCTCCTGGAACGTTCCCGCGTCACTGGCATCATGGCGACGTCGGTTTGTGACGAAGAGAAAGCGGTCCCTCGTTCTGGAGCCGGCTGTTGCTGCTGCTGTTGTCGATGCAGCAGTCGTTGTGCTTGCTGCTGCTGCTGCTGCTGCTGTGTGTTTTGTATAACAGACACATCCTGAGCAGGGCTTCCTCCCACTATACCAGCCTTCATCTTGGAACGGTCCGGATGATAATAGGACCATCTTCGACTGACGAACTCGCGGCGAGGTTCGTAGAAACTGAAGCTGAGCCTTCCTACAGCAGGTACAACCTGCTGCTGTAGCTGCTGCTGCTGATTCTGCTGCTGGTCATTCTGCTGCTCAGGCCCCTGGCTGGGCGCTGACTGGGAAATAGACACAGTGCGATGACCGTTCTGAAGGCTGGGAGCAGAGGCAGGGCCAGAGACAGTCACCGTTGTCGGATGGAAGTTGTTGCTGGTGGAGGGGAAGCAGGGGGGTAGGTTGTTGTTGGTGGTGGGGGTCACGGAGGTCAAGGACAGGTCATCGAACTTGGAGAAGGATGATGATGAGGGTGGGGGCTGGCCGGTGTTGATGGAGAAGAGGTATCGGTCCACGTGGTCCAGCCTCATGTGCAGGGTGCTGTACAGGTTGTAGGTCTGAGCCAGCATCTCTTCTTTGGCGTCCAGCAGATCTGACACCAAATAAAACGAATGGCAGAGGCTAGAGTTACGGGTCCGTAACTCGCATTCTCCAGGCTACGGTTACGGGTCTCAATCACGGGACGCAAAAAATGTGCGCAAGTGTCTTGAAGAACTACTAATTAACATTGATTCTAATATGTTCCTAACCCTATCCCTATCCCTATTTTAACGACACCTTGATGAGTTGATAACTTAAGGGGAAAAAGACAGTTCCTTTTTGGCAACCAGAACATCTGAAAATAAACAAACAGGTTTGGGAACTATCATCTGATTCAGAGAGTTCAGACAAATCCTGTGACCATTCAAATGATGGGAAAAGAAATGTCAGAGGAAAAAATTACATGCTTGGAACCAAAGACATTTAAGGTGTGTGTGGGGGTGTGGGGGTGGGAGTGGGTGTGATAGTTGCGTAGGTATGTGAGTGTGTGCGTGTGTGCGTGTGTGTGTATGTGTGTGTGTGTGTGTGTGTGTGTGTGTGTGTGTGTGTGTTGTGTGTGTGTGTGTGTGTGTGTGTCTGTGTGTGTGTGTGTGTGTGTGTGTGTGTGTGTGTGTGTGTGTGTGTGTGTGTGTGTGTGTGTGTGTGTGTGTGTGTGTGTGTGTGTGTGTGTGTGTGTGTGTGTGTGTGTGTGTGTGTGTGTGTGTGTGTGTGTGTGTGTGTGTCTGTGTGTGTGTGTGTGTGTGTGTGTGTGTGTGTGTGTGTGTGTCTGTGTGTGTTGTTGTTGTCGTACCCTGGCTAAAAGACTCCAGGGATCATCCCAACAGCCGAAGCACCAGTTAGGGATGAGAACATTGCGTGTGTGACCGTTTTTTGATTACCCCGCCACGTGGGCAGCCACACTCCGACTTCGGAGGATGCGTGTATGTGAACTCACCTTCTTTCAGACTGTCTCCCCTCTTGTCAAATTTCATCTTGTGTACGTAACGCAGTACGACTTTGTGCATGATGGCCTGTACACACACACACACACACACACACACACACACACACACACACACACACACACACACACACACACACACACAACACACACACACACACACACACACACACACACACACACACACACACACACACACACACACACACACACACACACACACACACACACACAAGTGCACACACATGTTGCGGTGAAATAAAATCGACCCTTTTAAATTGTACTGAAAGGATATACATAGTCTACAGCTTCCAATGGCCAGCACTGATAGAACAAAAAGGATGACAGAGAAAAAGAGAACCAGAAACACAAATACAGACTGACAGACCGACAGATGGACACATGGACACACAAACACACACACACACACACACACACACACACACGCGCATACACACACACACACACACAACACACGCACGCATGCACACAAACACACATACACACACACACGCACACATACACACACATGCACGCCCGCACACACACACACGCCCGCGCGCACACTCACGTACACATACACACACACACCACACACACGCATGCACAAACACACATGCAGTGACACACGCACACACGCATGCATACACATACGCACGCACGCACGCACGCACGCACACGCACACACACACACGCACGCACGCACGTACACACACACACACACATACATTACACACACATACACACACACACACACACACACACACCACACACACACACACACACACACCACACACACACACACACTACCTTATAATCACTGGAGATGCCTCGGTCCTCGTCCACTGTTACCCACAGCACCACAGCATCCTTCTGTGAATAGACATCTGTAAATAGACATCCACTGTTACCACAGCATCCTGTAGATAAACATCCACTGCTACCACAGCATCCTTCTGTGAATAGACATCCACTGTTACCACAGCATCCTGTAAATAGACATCCACTGTTACCACAGCATCCTGTAAATAAACATCCACTGTTACCACAGCATCCTGTAAATAGACATCCACTGTTACCACAGCATCCTGTAAATAAACATCCACTGTTACCACAGCATCCTGTAAATAAACATCCACTGTTACCACAGCATCCTGTAAATAAACATCCACTGTTACCACAGCATCCTGTAAATAGACATCCACTGTTACCACAGCATCCTTCTGTGAATAGACATCCACTGTTACCACAGCATCCTGTAAATAGACATCCACTGTTACCACAGCATCCTGTAAATAAACATCCAGTTACCACAGCATCCTGTAAATAGACATCCACTGTTACCACAGCATCCTTCTGTGAATAGACATCCGCTGTTACCACAGCATCCTGTAAATAGACATCCACTGTTACCACAGCATCCTGTAAATAAACATCCACTGTTACCACAGCATCCTGTAAATAGACATCCACTGTTACCACAGCATCCTGTAGATAAACATCCACTGTTACCACAGCATCCTGTAAATAGACATCCACTGTTACCACAGCATCCTGTAAATAGTCATCCACTGTTACCACAGCATCCTTCTGTGAATAGACATCCACTGTTACCACAGCATCCTGTAAATAGTCATCCACTGTTACCACAGCATCCTTCTGTGAATAGACATCCACTGTTACCACAGCATCCTTCTGTAAATAGACATCCGTGGACTACTGAATCTGTCTGTCTCTCTGTGGCTCGGTCTCTGTCAAGTTTTACTTTCTCGGGTTCCTCCATATGGAATTCCCTTCAGTCCGACATTAGATTATGCTCCTCTATCTCAACCTTCAAAACGAGTCTCTGAGAGACACTTACATTCGACCCTCCATGATTTTGTTTTCTTATTATTTTTCTCTTTTTGTTTTTCTTCATATATCCCGATACGCTATATTGCTAATTACGATGTCATGTATTTCACATCACTCTGTTTGTTTACTATTCTCCAACAATGTGCTAAAATTAATGTTTAAATTGTCTGCACTTTATTGCTAATTGCTACCGGTTTCATACCATAGGCTGCATTAGTTTGCCCTGTTCTAAAATGTATAGTTCTTTTATACGTGCTTCAACATATATCTGTGTGTATGTGCATGTATTCTTGCGTGTGTTGCGCGCACGTGCAGGTGTGTGCGTGTATGGTTACACGCATGTATGCCCGCACAAGTATTAACAACTATACATGCGCGTATGTAATTCTATAAATTCGTATTTCAACCTGTCTTTATCACAATACCTGCTTTGCTACCTTTATGTTCAATTATGTATGTGTAATTTTATGCCTTGCCATGTTTGTATTCTATGTTCGTATATGTACAAAGGTGTGCTACCTTTATGTTCAAATTTGTATGTGTAATATCATGCCTTGCCATGTTTGTATTCTATGTTCGTATATGTACCAAGGACAGATTGGAAGACTAGGCGTTGCCTAAAATCTTTATCCTTAAAAAATAAAGTTCAAGTTTTCAAGTTTTCAAGTTTTCTCTCTCTGACTGTCTCTGTCTCTTCCTCTCTGTCTGTCTGTCTCTCTCTGTCTCTGTGTCTGTCTTTCTCTGTCTGTCTGTCTGTCTGTCTGTCTGTCTGTCTGTCTCTGTCTCTCTCTCTCTCTCTCTCTCTCTCTCTCTCTCTCTCTCTCTCTCTCTCTCTCTCTCTCTCTCTCTCTGTGAATAGGTTTGATTCTGCATGTGTAGATGTATTTACATTTACAATGTGTGCATGTTACGATGAGTAAGCATAGTAGAACTTTGAGTGTATTACATGCATGTGTTTTCTTTCAAATAAATACAGTAAGTATGATTAGGACTGATTTTGTCATGTGTTTGTGTACTTCTGAATTTGTGCTTTTCCCAGTGTGTATGTGTGCTTACTTCTTAATTGTTGCATGTTACAAATGAATGCAGTTTACAATATTAGGTTTGATTTTGTCTTTGTAGTGTTATTACATAAGGTTGTATTTTGCATGCCTTATATATATATTACTGACAGGCAGAAGTTCTGCATACACGCATTGCAAAAATCATCAAAAATGTAAATCAGATTCAAAAAATTAATTTTACTTTGGGTAATCCTAAATCATGCAATTGTACACACAGCATGATTTAGGATTACCAAAAGTAAAATTAATTTTGAATCTGATTTACATGTTTGATGATTTATCCAATGCGTGTGTGCAGACCTTCTGCCTGTCAGTGTTTATAGCTTTGTCTCTACTCGTTTTCCTTCTTCATTTCTACTGTCATATGGGTTTGGTGCTCTCCACAGGGCTGCGTGTAAATACTTGTAGCGGTGCCATAGCCGATGAGGTTTAACCGAGGCGTGGTTACCGCTACACCTATCTGCATTAATAAAAAAAAAATCGGGACTTTACTGGTTTCGTACTGCCTCCGGGCATTGCCTCCAGTATTGTTCCCACCATATTTGTATTTACAAATGTCCCATATGTGTCTGATTCGGACCAAGAGGACGTAAAACACCATTTTCGTCCAGAGGGCTGGATGCAAAAACGCATGTCATTGCTTATTCTATTACTCTCTATATAAATAAAATTCATTCAGTTCAATTCAATTCAATTCTCTCTCCACTCACGGTACATCCGATGATGAGGTGCTTGCTGTAGGCAAAGAGGCGGAGGATGGATTTGGGGGTGGGCACGATGTTGAATGGAATGGGCAGGGTGGTCCCCTCCTCGATGAAGGAGATCCACAGCTTGGCACGTGCGAACTTCCACTCCACATCCTCACACGTCTGCAGACAATGCATGTGTTGATATCAATGAGTGAACTCACCATGACCCGAGCAAAACGGACAGCAGTAACGGGCAATGTGTCATTAGAATGCATGTGTTGATATCAATGAGTGAACACACCATGACCCGAGCAGAACGGACAGCAGTAACGGGCAATGTGTCATTAGAATGCATGTGTTGATATCAATGAGTGAACTCACCATGACCCGAGCAAAACTGACAGCAGTAACGGGCAATGTGTCATTAGAATGCATGTGTTGATATCAATGAGTGAACACACCATGACCCGAGCAAAACTGACAGCAGTAACGGGCAATGTGTCATTAGAATGCATGTGTTGATATCAATGAGTGAACTCACCATGACCCGAGCAAAACTGACAGCAGTAACGGGCAATGTGTCATTAGAATGCATGTGTTGATATCAATGAGTGAACTCACCATGACCCGAGCAAAACGGACAGCAGTAACGGGCAATGTGTCATTAGAATGCATGTGTTGATATCAATGAGTGAACACACCATGACCCGAGCAAAACTGACAGCAGTAACGGGCAATGTGTCATTAGAATGCATGTGTTGATATCAATGAGTGAACACACCATGACCCGAGCAAAACGGACAGCAGTAACGGGCAATGTGTCATTAGAATGCATGTGTTGATATCAATGAGTGAACTCACCATGACCCGAGCAAAACGGACAGCAGTAACGGGCAATGTGTCATTAGAATGCATGTGTTGATATCAATGAGTGAACTCACCATGACCCGAGCAAAACTGACAGCAGTAACGGGCAATGTGTCATTAGAATGCATGTGGATAATTTGACTGTTTGAATGCGGACAATTGAACACCATGACCCCAAAACTGACAGCAGTAACGGGCAATGTGTCACATTGAAGCACACGCTAGGCCCTTGATATCAATGAGTACACTACAAAAACGCCTCTCTTTATGTTTCTCTCTCAAAACTGGACAGCAGTAACGGGCAATGTGTCATTAGAATGCATGTGTTAATGAGTGAACACACCATCATGAACTCACCATGACCCGAGCAAAACGGACAGCAGTGTGTCATTAGAATGAATGTGTTGATATCAATGAGTGAACACACCATGACCCGATGTGACAGCAGTAACGGGCAATGTGTCATTAGTTAAAACTGGTGATAGTTTAACGTGTAACACAGGATGCCTTTCCAAAACTGTCAGTAACGGACAGTCTGTGTTCGTCTGTGTTGATATCAATGAGTTTCACCATGACCCGACAAAAAGACCGAGCCCGGGCAAATCGGTTCAGTTACGCCAGTGTTGATAAAGTAGTTCGAGTGAACAATTTGTCAAAATAGAATGCAGTGTGTTGAATTCGTGTTCATATCAATGAAGTGTCAACAATGTCTGAACACACATGACCCTCAGCAAAAAACGCTTCCTCTGTCTACAGTCAGTATCGGGCACATGTGTCTCTCTCAGGAATGCATGTGTTGATGATCTCTCTGAGAGTGAACACACCATGACCCGAGCAAAACGGACAGCAGTAACGGGCAATGTGTCATTAGAATGCATGTGTTGATATCAATGAGTGAACTCACCATGACCCGAGCAAAACGGACAGCAGTCGGGCAATGTGTCATTAGAATGCATGTGTTAATATCAATGAGTGAACCCACCATGACCCGTTCAAAACTGACAGCAGTAACGGGCAATGTGTCATTAGAATGCATGTGTCAATATCAATGAGTGAACTCACCATGACCCGAGCAAAACGGACAGCAGTAACGGGCAATGTGTCTCCTTAGAATGCATGTGGTGATATCAATGAGTGAACACACCATGACCCGAGCAAAACGGACAGCAGTCCCGGGCAATGTGTCATTAGAATGCATGTGTTGATATCAATGAGTGAACACACCATGACCCGAGCAAAACGGACAGCAGTAACGGGCAATGTGTCATTAGAATGCATCCTGGTGATATCAATGAGTGAACACACCATGACCCGAGCAAAACGGACAGCAGTAACGGGCAATGTGTCATTAGAATGCATGTGGCTGATATCAATGAGTGAACTCACCATGACCCGAGCAGTCCGGACAGCAGTAACGGGCAATCCCGTCATTAGAATCTCTCTTGTTGATATCAATGAGTGAACACACCATGACCCGAGCAAAACGGACAGCAGTAACTCTGTCATTAGAATGCATGTGTTGCCTATCAATGAGTGAACACACCATGACCCGAGCAAAACTGACAGCAGTAACGGGCAATGTGTCATTAGAATGCATGTGTTAATATCAATGAGTGAACACACCATGACCCGAGCAAACTCTGACTAACGGGCAATGTGTCATTAGAATGCATCTGTTAATATCAATGAGTGAACACACCATGACCCGAGCAGAACGGACAGCAGTAACGGGCAAGGTCTCTTTGGGTTAAAATTTGCTGTTTGGCGGACAATTTCTCATCCCCGAAAAGTGTATGCTTGAAGATCCACGCTAGGCCCTTGAATCGTTTATACACTACAACGCCTCTCCTTTATGTTTCTCTCTCGGTCTCTTCTTGTTCTCCTTGATGTCTGTTCTCTGTCTGTCTCATATTTTTATTCTCCTCTTTCTCTCTGCCTCAGTCTGTTACAACTCAGTCTACTCTGTTTAAAAAAAAAAAGTGACACCCCACCACCTGCGATGTGTTTACCCCACGTGTCTTTTCGTTTTAGCACCTCAGTAATTGTTCGACAGTTCGAGTTCGAGTCTGAGTGTCATCTTCTGTATTTCTCTCTGTCTGTCTCAGACTTATCTCTCTTCTCTCATGCACTCTCTCATCTCTTCTCTCTCTGAGGTCTTCATCGCAGCTCTCTCTCTGTCACTGATCTCCTGCTCTCACTGTCCACTCCCCCCGACCCTTGTACTCTTGGACTGGTTTCTCTCCTCTCTATCTCCCCTTTATCTCTGTCTGTATCTGTCTGTCTCTCTCGGTCTGCTCTGTCTGTCTTTCTCTCTGGTCTGTTCCGTCCACTAAACCTTCCTCCTCTGTATCTCCTCTCTCTCTCTCCTCTGGTCTCCAAGTCTGTCTCTGAGATCTCCCTCGCTCTCTCTCTCCTCTCTCTCTCTCTCTCTCTCTCTCTCTCTCTCTCTCTCTCTCTCTCGATTTGGGGTGTCCGTCATCAATGTACACGCTTATGGTTATAAAAATGTGACGAATGCAGAATTGTTATGTCCTTTTTGTAGGGAATCAGCAGAAGATGAAATCCACTTGCTCTTGACGTGCCCTGTATTGTATGATCTTCGTATACAATTCATTGCAAGGAAATGTTATGCTAATCCATGTTTGTTTACTATTCTCTTTGTTAATGGCATCAGAAAACGAAAAGACTGTACGTGGTGTGGCTCTGTTTCTTTATAAAGCTTTTCAGTTGCGAGAAGCGATTTTGTCATGAATAATTTGATTGCTAAACTGGTTACGTTTATCTTATAATGTACTTTGTATTCAGTGCGTTATTGCTTATTATGTGTAAAATGCTAGTGTCCTTTGTTCATATGGGGCTTTGGCCTTTTTGTGAATAAAAAATTCAATTCAATTCAACTCTCTCCGTCTCTCTATCTCTGCTCAATCTCAATCTGTCTCTCTCTCTCACTGCAGGGATCTAAAATCTCTCTATTTCTCCCCCTCCTTCTCCCTCTCCTCTCTTTTTCTATATATATCTGTTTCTCTCTCTTCCTCTGTCTCTTTCTCTCATCCTCTCATTAGTATATTTTCAACACCATATTATATACGACTATAGGCAGTGGAAGGGAAAGGTGTTAAAACAACAAACCCTCAAATACTTCCCTTTGTACAGCCAACCTACATCCAGTAGTTTGACAGTAAAACACTTCTGGCATAATTCATTAACGAAAATAAAAATATTAATAATATTCGTATTCACCTGGATTAACGAAAATAAAAATATGAAATAACACGAATAAAGATATTCGTATTCGTTTTCGTATATCTCTCGACCCCCCCCCCTCCCCCCCCCTCCCCCCCCCCCCCGCCCCGCCCCCCCCCCCCCCCCCCCCCAGCCCCCCCCCCCCCCCTCTTCCCCCGTGGGTATACCTGGGGGGTTATTTTTTAAAGATAAATAGTTCCCCTTGGTGCACCTTCTGGAAGTTCTGTGCTTGTAACTTCCTCTAATCTGTCACTCTCTTTGACTCTGCCTTTTTTCACTTTGCTTACCATCCCATCTAGCTATCTTTCTGCCTTCTTTCTTTCTGCCTTAAACGGTTCCATTTCTCCATGCCTTTTTTCAAGAAACAAAACTTTCAAAAACGATTTCCTCCAGCCGAAGTTCGGACATGCTGGGTCTAACCCTAAAACTGTTTCTGTTAGTTGCAGTTAGGCGCATAACGGCAGCTGATGACGCATATCTGCGCTCATAATTGACAGGAAAACTGTATCTGGAGCGATTCGAAGAAGAAGAAGAAAATGTATTCGTATTCACCCGATTAACGCATCAACGAAAATATGAATGATGCACCTGATACTCGTATTCGCATTCGTATTCACCTGGATTTCCTCAAAGGTGTTGCTCATCATGGCGATGAGCATGTGTTGATGAGGACAGAAGGATCGAAACCGAAATACCCGGCTTCGGACGAGGAAGTAGGACGCCGTACCGATTAATTTAGACGACCGTAGAGCCGATAGACCTCCACCATACCCTGGCCCGCCTTGTACTGCAGCTGTGGGGCTGAGGAGCTGCCCATGCCGAACGCCGCCCAGAACAGCGTGCCGGTGGTCTTTTTATTACGGTGCGTGGATCTTCCCCAGACTGTAGAGAGCAAAACATAGGCATACGCACGCATGCTTATACATGCAAGACACAGACACACCGCTTTCGCGCTGGCGCCGGCATACACTGCACAATGGGTGCTTACACGGACTCTCACTACTAGAACGCACGGTTCGCACGCCCACCACACACCACACGCCAACGTCACTGCACGTATACAAAAAAATAATTTGTGTGTGTGGGGGCGTGTGACTTGAAGAGGAGTTGTGAGTGGAGCTATAGGGAGGGAGATTGGGCGGGAGAGAGAAGGAGGAGGAGGTGAGAGGAGGAGAGGAGGGGGGAGGGGAGGGAGGAGGGGGCGAGGGAGAAAGAGAGAGAGAGGAGGAGAGGGAGGGGGGAGAGAGGGTGGAGACAGAGACACAGAGATATAGAGTTGGGGAGTTGGAGAGAGAGATATAAGTTTGGAGGATAGAGATAGAGAGATAGAGAGAGTAGATGAAAGAGAGAGAGAGTACAAGAGAGAGAGTGGTTAATGTAGTGAGAGAGAGTAAATGAGAATGAGAGAGAGGAGAGAGAGGATGTGAGTGAGATGAGAAAGAAGTGAATGAGAGAGAGAAGAGAGAGAGGGAGGGAGAGAGAGAGTATTATGTCAATGATCCTAAGATCAAAGGAATAGGAAATAAAATGTTGATCAATAGGCACGCGCATATGTGGTGTGTGTGTGTGGTGTGTGGGTGTGTTGTGCGTGCGTGTGTGTGCGTGTGCGTGCGTTGCGTATGTGTGTGTCTGTGTGTGTGAGCGTGAGCGCGCGCGCGTGTGTGTGTGAGAGAGAGAGAGAGAGATGAGAGAAGAGAGAGATGAGAGAGAGAGATGAGAGAGAAGAGAGAGAGAGGAGAGAATACGAATACGAATACGAATATGAATGTTTTATTGAGGGTAAAAAGGATAAGCTAGAATAGTTTCTTTTGCACCTTGCTCTCTCATTCACACATTCATACCATGCATGAAGCGAAGAAAATTTGACATAAAACAGTCAAGAAAATGGAACAAAAATCTTTCTCTTTTCTTTTTTTTTACTTTTTTTTTTTTTTTTTTTTTTTTTTTTTTTTTTTTTTTTTTTTTTTTTTTTTTTTTTTTTTTTTTTTTTTTTTTTTTTTTTTTTTGGGGTGGTTGGTGTTTTGTTTTTTTTTTTCCCTTTTTTTTTTTTTTTTTTTTTTTTTTTTTTTTTTTTTTTTTTTTTTTTTTGTTTTTTTTTTTTTTTTGGGGGGGGGTTTTTTTTCGGGCGAGGAGTTTTTTGGGTGGGGGTGTGGTTTTTTTTTTTTTTTTTTTGGGGGTTGGTGTTTTTGTTTTGGGGGGGGGGGGGGGTTTTCTTTTTTTTTATTTTTTTTTTTTTCTTTTTTTCGTGGGGGGGGGGTTTTTTTTTTTTTTTTTTTTTTTTTTTTGGGGGTGGTGACGAGAGAGAGAGAGACGAGTTAGTTATAAGAATACTAGGCATAAGGCTGATGATGACATGGCAACGTTTGTAGTGTAAAGACTCATAATTAGCACTTACTGATAACAAGATGTCCATTAGCAAATTGTGATAAGATTTTCAAGAGAAAGGAAGATACGCTAGTTTTATTTTTTAGATCATCAGGGAGGTCGTTCCACAATGTACCACCTGAAAAAGAGTAGAGGCGAGAGAGAGAGTAGGAAGAGAGAAGAGAGAGAGAGAGAGAGAGACGGGAGAGGGAGAGAGAGAGAGAGAGAGAGAGTGTGTTGGGTGTGTGCAGCGATGAGCGCGCGCTTATATTAAAAACTATGTACAGTCGCATGGCAAAGGGCATTTAGCGCGTTGCAACATGTGCATGTGTATTAAATCTTGTCGTTAACGGACAAGGGTCTCCTTTCCCTTCACCTCCCTCCGTCTCCAAATCTGTCTGGCCAACGTCTTTGTTTGTCAAGCACCATCTCTTTGGGAATCTCTGCATTCTCCTCGTATGACCTCCAACTCAGTCTCCTCATCAAAACCTCTCTTAAAACCCATCTTGTTCCTGCTGCACCCTAACATATTTGACTAGTTGGTATACGTGGTGGCACGTGAGGCGACGATGAATAAGAGTTGTGCTGTGTTTTGTGGTTGCGTGTGTGTGCAGTGGTGTGTTGTGTGTGTGTGTGTTGTGTGTATGTGTTGCGTGTGCGTGCTGTGCGTGAGGCATGCATGTGTTGGTCGCGCATACATATGTGCTTGTGTTGGTTTTGGTTTTTGTGGTTGTGTGTGCAAGCAGTGTGTGTGTGGTGTGTGTGTGTGGTGTGTGTGTGTGTGGTGTGTGTGTGTGTGTGTGTGTGTGTGTGTGTGTGTGTCGGTCGTCCTGCGTGCGTACGTTGTGTGTGAGGGGTTGGGTGATGTGGTCAGTCCGTTGCGGCTTCAGTGTTGTGGCGTTTTACTGAATGGGGTGAGAACGAGTTGGCGTCGATAAATGTGTGTGTGTGTGCTGGGTTTGTCGTGCGTGTGCGTGCGTTGCGCGCGGTGCGCGCTGCTGTGCGTGCCGTGCGTGCGCGGCGCGCGTGTGCGATGTGTGTGTGTGGGTGTGTGTGGTGTGTTTGTGTGATCGCGCGCGTGTGTGTGTGTAGTTTAGAGGAGAGAGTTGCTTGTATATCGTTGTTGCTGGTTGGTGTCATTCTTTGAATGCTGGTGTGTTGTCTGTTGATGGATAATTGATTGCTAAAGCGCTTGGCTCATCCTGAGTAAAGCGCTATATAAATTGTACTATGTATTATTATTAATTATTGGAGTCTGAACAAAAGGGAGAGCATTGCAGCTTTTCCAAGCTTGTTGGGCCACTCAGAAGAGAAAATACTTCCCTTGGATGAATTTTTTTTCTGTATACTCTGTGACACTGTCTTCTTGTTCTTCTACTTGTTCACGTTAGAAAATAACATGCGATCAACAGGTTGTGATCGTCTGGTGCTATGCTAAAATACTATAAAGCACAGATGCGGTCTCTTGTGAGTGTAATTCACGTGTTTCTTTCCTTCTCCGAGTTCCAGACCAGAAATGCAGCTCCCCTTTTGT
>CM065701.1:1584539-1641374 GCA_017654935.2 Phymorhynchus buccinoides | reverse complement strand
TGGCAAATCATTGATGTACGCAAGGAACAGGCATGGTCCAAGGACTGATCCTTGGGGCACACCCGAACAAATATCAATGCTGGTGGATCTGACACCGTTGACAACAACCGCCTGTCTTCTGGTGCTGAGGAAGTCTTCTATCCATTTGTTGAGCTTTCCTTGGATGCCACAATGATGAAGCTTGTGCAGGAACAGGCTATGATTAACCTTGTCAAAGGCCTTTGCGAAATCCAGCACCAGGATGTCAGTCTGCTTGCCTTGCTCAACATTTTCAAATAGTTCGTCAGTGATTGAGTGAACTCCAGGAGCTGTGTTTCACAGGATTTCTTCTTCCTGAACCCGTGTTGCTGGTCACACAGGATCCCGTGATCTTCCAGATGGTTCATAATGGCACTGGTGATGATATGCTCCAAGATCTTACAGGGAACACTGGTGAGGGATAGTGGTCTATAGTTTGCTGGTCACACAGGATCCCGTGATCTTCTAGATGGTTCATGATGGCACTGGTGATGATATGCTCCAAGATCTTACAGGGAACACTGGTGAGGGATATTGGTCGATAGTTTGCTGGTCACACAGGATGCCGTGATCTTCCAGATGGTTCATGATGGCACTGGTGATGATATGCTCCAAGATCTTACAGGGAACACTGGTGAGGGATAGTGGTCTATAGTTTGCTGGTCACACAGGATCCCGTGATCTTCTAGATGGTTCATGATGGCACTGGTGATGATATGCTCCAAGATCTTACAAGGAACACTGGTGAGGGATAGTGGTCTATAGTTTGCTGGTCACACAGGATCCCGTGATCTTCTAGATGGTTCATGATGGCACTGGTGATGATATGCTCCAAGATCTTACAGGGAACACTGGTGAGGGATATTGGTCTATAGTTTGCTGGTCACACAGGATCCCGTGATCTTCTAGATGGTTCATGATGGCACTGGTGATGATATGCTCCAAGATCTTACAGGGAACACTGGTGAGGGATATTGGTCTATAGTTTGCTGGTCACACAGGATCCCGTGATCTTCTAGATGGTTCATGATGGCACTGGTGATGATATGCTCCAAGATCTTACAGGGAACACTGGTGAGGGATATTGGTCTATAGTTTGCTGGTCACACAGGATCCCGTGATCTTCTAGATGGTTCATGATGGCACTGGTGATGATATGCTCCAAGATCTTACAGGGAACACTGGTGAGGGATATTGGTCTATAGTTTGCTGGTCACACAGGATCCCGTGATCTTCTAGATGGTTCATGATGGCACTGGTGATGATATGCTCCAAGATCTTACAGGGAACACTGGTGAGGGATATTGGTCTATAGTTTGCTGGTCACACAGGATGCCGTGATCTTCTAGATGGTTCATGATGGCACTGGTGATGATATGCTCCAAGATCTTACAGGGAACACTGGTGAGGGATATTGGTCTATAGTTTGCTGGTCACACAGGATGCCGTGATCTTCTAGATGGTTCATGATGGCACTGGTGATGATATGCTCCAAGATCTTACAGGGAACACTGGTGAGGGATAGTGGTCTATAGTTTGCTGGTCACACAGGATGCCGTGATCTTCTAGATGGTTCATGATGGCACTGGTGATGATATGCTCCAAGATCTTACAGGGAACACTGGTGAGGGATATTGGTCTATAGTTTGCTGGTCACACAGGATGCCGTGATCTTCTAGATGGTTCATGATGGCACTGGTGATGATATGCTCCAAGATCTTACAGGGAACACTGGTGAGGGATATTGGTCTATAGTTTGCTGGTCACACAGGATGCCGTGATCTTCTAGATGGTTCATGATGGCACTGGTGATGATATGCTCCAAGATCTTACAGGGAACACTGGTGAGGGATATTGGTCTATAGTTTGCTGGTCACACAGGATGCCGTGATCTTCTAGATGGTTCATGATGGCACTGGTGATGATATGCTCCAAGATCTTACAGGGAACACTGGTGAGGGATATTGGTCTATAGTTTGCTGGTCACACAGGATCCCGTGATCTTCTAGATGGTTCATGATGGCACTGGTGATGATATGCTCCAAGATCTTACAGGGAACACTGGTGAGGGATATTGGTCTATAGTTTGCTGGTCACACAGGATCCCGTGATCTTCTAGATGGTTCATGATGGCACTGGTGATGATATGCTCCAAGATCTTACAGGGAACACTGGTGAGGGATATTGGTCTATAGTTTGCTGGTCACACAGGATGCCGTGATCTTCTAGATGGTTCATGATGGCACTGGTGATGATATGCTCCAAGATCTTACAGGGAACACTGGTGAGGGATATTGGTCTATAGTTTGCTGGTCACACAGGATGCCGTGATCTTCTAGATGGTTCATGATGGCACTGGTGATGATATGCTCCAAGATCTTACAGGGAACACTGGTGAGGGATATTGGTCTATAGTTTGCTGGTCACACAGGATCCCGTGATCTTCTAGATGGTTCATGATGGCACTGGTGATGATATGCTCCAAGATCTTACAGGGAACACTGGTGAGGGATATTGGTCTATAGTTTGCTGGTCACACAGGATCCCGTGATCTTCTAGATGGTTCATGATGGCACTGGTGATGATATGCTCCAAGATCTTACAGGGAACACTGGTGAGGGATATTGGTCTATAGTTTGCTGGTCACACAGGATCCCGTGATCTTCTAGATGGTTCATGATGGCACTGGTGATGATATGCTCCAAGATCTTACAGGGAACACTGGTGAGGGATATTGGTCTATAGTTTGCTGGTCACACAGGATCCCGTGATCTTCTAGATGGTTCATGATGGCACTGGTGATGATATGCTCCAAGATCTTACAGGGAACACTGGTGAGGGATATTGGTCTATAGTTTGCTGGTCACACAGGATCCCGTGATCTTCTAGATGGTTCATGATGGCACTGGTGATGATATGCTCCAAGATCTTACAGGGAACACTGGTGAGGGATAGTGGTCTATAGTTTGCTGGTCACACAGGATGCCGTGATCTTCTAGATGGTTCATGATGGCACTGGTGATGATATGCTCCAAGATCTTACAGGGAACACTGGTGAGGGATATTGGTCTATAGTTTGCTGGTCACACAGGATGCCGTGATCTTCTAGATGGTTCATAATGGCACTGGTGATGATATGCTCCAAGATCTTACAGGGAACACTGGTGAGGGATATTGGTCTATAGTTTGCTGGTCACACAGGATGCCGTGATCTTCTAGATGGTTCATGATGGCACTGGTGATGATATGCTCCAAGATCTTACAGGGAACACTGGTGAGGGATATTGGTCTATAGTTTGCTGGTCACACAGGATGCCGTGATCTTCTAGATGGTTCATGATGGCACTGGTGATGATATGCTCCAAGATCTTACAAGGAACACTGGTGAGGGATAGTGGTCTATAGTTTGCTGGTCACACAGGATCCCGTGATCTTATAGATGGTTCATGATGGCACTGGTGATGATATGCTCCAAGATCTTACAGGGAACACTGGTGAGGGATATTGGTCTATAGTTTGCTGGTCACACAGGATCCCGTGATCTTCTAGATGGTTCATGATGGCACTGGTGATGATATGCTCCAAGATCTTACAGGGAACACTGGTGAGGGATATTGGTCTATAGTTTGCTGGTCACACAGGATCCCGTGATCTTCTAGATGGTTCATGATGGCACTGGTGATGATATGCTCCAAGATCTTACAGGGAACACTGGTGAGGGATATTGGTCTATAGTTTGCTGGTCACACAGGATGCCGTGATCTTCTAGATGGTTCATGATGGCACTGGTGATGATATGCTCCAAGATCTTACAGGGAACACTGGTGAGGGATATTGGTCTATAGTTTGCTGGTCACACAGGATGCCGTGATCTTCTAGATGGTTCATGATGGCACTGGTGATGATATGCTCCAAGATCTTACAGGGAACACTGGTGAGGGATATTGGTCTATAGTTTGCTGGTCACACAGGATGCCGTGATCTTCTAGATGGTTCATGATGGCACTGGTGATGATATGCTCCAAGATCTTACAGGGAACACTGGTGAGGGATATTGGTCTATAGTTTGCTGGTCACACAGGATGCCGTGATCTTCTAGATGGTTCATGATGGCACTGGTGATGATATGCTCCAAGATCTTACAGGGAACACTGGTGAGGGATATTGGTCTATAGTTTGCTGGTCACACAGGATGCCGTGATCTTCTAGATGGTTCATAATGGCACTGGTGATGATATGCTCCAAGATCTTACAGGGAACACTGGTGAGGGATATTGGTCTATGGTTTGCTGGATCATATTTCTCCCCTTTTTTAAATACAGGTGTGACATTGGCCTCCTTACTTGTAGTGTTGAAGACTGCTGCACAGCCCAAGAAAATTGGAAGCATCTCATTTTTAGAATTTTAAGCAGCTCAGAAACAGATCCTTTAGTGTTGAATGTGCTGAGATTTTCTGGGCAAAGTCAACACCCCCTCCATTTCGGTTGACAACAACGAACACGGTCAACAAAGCAAACAAGACCCTGGGCTTTGTAAGAAGAAACTTGAAGATCTGCAGTCGAAAGGCGAAGGAGGCTTCATACAAAGCTCTTGTCAGACCAGTGCTGGAGTATGCTAGTCCTGTATGGGACCCCACCACAAAGACCTGCATCGACTCCACTGAGAAGGTCCACTGAGGCGAGCGGCAAGGTGGACCGTGCAGGACTACAACTTAGTACAAGGCAACCTCCAGCGTCAGCAACATGCTGGAAGAGCTTTCCTGGCCCTCACTGCAACAAAGAAGAAAGAAGGCCAGACTCACCACCCTGTATAAGTACAGAAACGGCCTCCTGAAAGTTAGTAGAGACAAAACATGCCCCAACATCAAGCTGCCAGAAGAAAAGCGGACGCCAAGCCATCTCCCAGGCGTATGACACCAAATCGAGTCGAACCCAGTATCGGCAGGGAACCTTCTTTCCCCGCACAATCCCTGAGTGGAACCGCCTTCCCGACGACACTGCCACTGCACCATCCCTGGCAGTCTTTGAATCCAGGCTTCAACGCCACCTGAACTGGATCAACATCCCAGACTCGGGAGGGGAGCCTGTCGGGTTCAAATTCCCAGCGTGGTCAAATTCCTAGCTCGCTATACTATAAGACTGACTATTTGCGGCATTTTGCGACATTGAGCATGAACGACAAATTTCACTATTTTCTAGGGTTAGGGATAGGGTTAGGGTTAGGTAAATGGTTCAAGTAACGAAAAAGTGAAATTTGTGGTTGTCGCAAATAGTCACTCTCATAGTACTAGTAACGAGCTATGAATTTGACCACGCTGGGAATTTGAACCCGACAGAGCCGGCGTCAGCTGAGCTCTCAGCCACAACCCAGCAGTGAAACCTTCAACAAACTTCCCTACCCCAGTCCCTCCATCTTCGTCCCCAATTATTTTTACCCCAGTAGTTAGGGATCTGTTTGTTCTGTCTTTGTTTGTCTTTTTGGTTGGGGCTTGGGCATTGCCTTATGGAGTGTCCAGCTTGCTGGGGGCGAACGTGAGAATTAGTAGCTGCCGGCAGCTCCCTGTAGTTTTCCCCTTCCCAGCCCAGAGTTTCCTTTGCTTGATTTCTCCTATTGATTCTAAGCCAATCTGATAGTTTGTATGTGTATTTACTTTTTCTTCCTATCTCTCTTCTGAATCTTTTTCTATGGTCACCCTTCTTCTTCCCGTTAATCGGCCTCCTTCATCAAGTTGAAGATTCTGCCGATGTTGGGAAAAACAAATGGTCGTGCGCACAGCCAAGCCAAAGCAAGTTAGAATCAAATAATAAGTAAGTAATTAAATATACATAGATGATTTAAAAACTGAATTCACAAAACACAAACAGACAAAAGAAGGTGCGGGGAGGGATGCAAATAAATAAAAGGTACAGTGTCCCTAGTCTGATGTGCCCGGCATTAGTGGAGCTGCCGGACAGGCTAAAGCGCTTTTCAACCTTACCCCCAGCAAGCTGGAGACCTAGTCCGGCCCCAACCCAGCCTAAAGCTGGGCCAGACCCCCTAAAGTGTGTACAATTACTTCTATATAAAGAAGTTGGTCACCACCACAGAAGAAGAAGAAGAAGAACGACACTCGACAGTATCCAAAATTATTCTGAGCGCTCTCTCTCTCAATGGTTGGTTTAACGTCTAATTAGGCGTAGCCTCTTATTGACAGTGTTCCTATTCTGAGCGTTTTTCACCCAACTTTTGTACTTCATCAGGTAAGGGATAGGGTTAGATTTTGAAACTTAGATTTAGAATCAGTTTAGGGCTATTTTCGTCAGAATCGAAGATTTATAATTTAAATTATAATTAAAATAAGCTGCTTGAAGTGTTACCATATATAAATGCAAACTTAGCATTTAACGGTCGCCATTTTCCCCATGCTGTACGGCACCACTAACACTGTAACAGCGACGCTGAATAGAGAGGGTTTATGTTTGTTGTTCCTTGCTGACTATTTTCATGTTTCAAACTTTCTGTGTCATGAAAATAACCGTAAACTGATTCTAACCCTATCCCTTACCAGTTGAAGTACAAAAGTTGGGCGAAAAATGCTCAGAATAATTTCGGATACTGTCGTTAACCTCGTTTTCAATATTTAATGCGATAAATTGAGCTTTATGTCCTCTCGGCCTTGGAAGGCACATATCATGTCATATGGGACATTTCAATATTTAACATTAATTTTCATCCATTTACACAATTTAACCCACCAACAAGGAGGACAAGGCAATCTCATCACCACAATCTACCTACCTCCCCCCTTCTGCAAGACCAGCTACAGGAAGTTCTTCTTTCCACGTACCATCAGTGAGTGGAACTCCCTTCCATCTAACTTCTAAGGTCATAGCATCCTCAGTGGAAGGCTTCAAATCCCAAATATAGCCTCCCCCCCCCCCCCCCCTGACCCCATGACATAGAGCTGTGCACAGTAACCATACATCAATTTGAATGGTTGGCTGTTATTTTTGTCACTTGCAAAGGTTAAATTTTGTTTGCCCCCTACTAGTACTAAGCATTCTCACTGCATATAGTGATATACTCAGTAGAATTAAAAGCAACTTTTTGTCTTTCTCGGGTAAGGGTTAGGGTTAGTTTTCATGAAACAACTTTTTGTTTTGAGTGATCTAAATGGCCGCTTGCCGTCATCCAATCAATTTAAAAACAAATCAAATGATGCACGATCACTGTGCACAACTGTACTGTATCACAGTGTATGTCCTCCCATGGTGCAGATCTTTCAATTTTACACTGATTTCAGTTATACATTTTTTTTACACCAAAAACTGAACTTTACGCGTCTTTAGTGTTTTTTTAAATTTTTATTTCACCTGCCCCCCACCCCACCCTCCCCCCAAAAATGACCACCAGCGATTTGGGTTATTTTGAACTTGGTTGTTCTATCCTGGAAGTCTCTCAGGGAATCTTGAAAACAGCATGATGCCATTGTTTTCAAAGGCAATGTAATCATTTTACAAGGCTTATATAATATCAGACTCAAACGGTCTGTCCATCATTGTAACTATCTCGTTATCTCTCTCTCTGCGTTGCCCTCTGAATCCTCCAACAGGACTAGAGCTGCCCCTGGATCCCTTTCAGGTTTTTGTTTTCATTTGGGGGAGTTGCATCCATACCTCCGCCTATTCCTAAGCCCCCCTAGTCCCGCCCCCCCCCCCCCCACCCTCACCCCCGCCTGTCCCCCTCCCTCCACCTTCTCCCAACACCATAAACTAGCCCCTGTTACACTCTCCCCACACCCATCTCTTCTCCCAAACAATGTTTTCTAAACTGTTCAGCAGCCGTTTGCTCAGCTGCTATACTGGGATTCCCCATTTCTACAACAGAACCATCAACAGGATGATGGCGTTTGTAGTGAAAGAAGAATAATAATAATTAAAAATATGCATTCAATAATAGTAGAAGATTAAGGCAAAGCAGGCAAAAAGAACACATTGAACCAAGACTACAACAGGGGGTGTTGATCTGCATCTTTACTGAATTCTGTTAGTGTTGTCACTGACGGAGAGCGGTCACTGTTGTCACTGTCGGAGAGCGGTCACTGGAGATTGGAAGTTGTACATAGCTAGTTGTGTGCACACTTTTCCTAGATCTGAGCAGCAAGCATTGGTACAGTCAGAGCTTAGCTTCTGATGTCTGTGGATGGGCCAGAAGATACGGGCATTATCGTATCGAGCACTGCAACCTTCTGTTTGTTCTCAAACACTTCAAAAGTGTACACAAGAAAAAAGAGTATACTTTTGAACCATTTGGGAACAATCCAAAGTCTATGGTGCTTGAATTTGAAAAAGATATTGCCAAGATACGGTTTCCAAGCAGTAGCTAGCAGTGAATGCTTGGAACCTGTAAGAAATTGAATATATTGATAGATATATTTATATCATTCACATTGTATTGGCAGAGGAAGAGAAGGCGGCCAGGATGAAACAGAGGCTGAACGAGGACGATGTGACCAATCAGGGCCGTCTGCTGCTCAACGGCTTCATCCACGACCGTATGGTGAGAGATGGCATCATCAACGCCCCAGTCATATCTGACCTGCAGGAGCCAGGCACTCCCTGTGGTATGTGTGTGTGTGTGTGTGTGTGTGTGTGTGTGTGTGTGTGTGTGTGTGTGTGTGTGTGTGTGTGTGTGTGCTTCATCCACGACTGTATGGTGAGAGATGGCATCATCAACGCCCCAGTCATATCTGACCTGCAGGAGCCAGGCACTCCCTGTGGTATGTCTGTGTGTGTGTGTGTGTGCTTCATCCACGACCGTATGGTGAGAGATGGCATCATCAACGCCCCAGTCATATCTGACCTGCAGGAGCCAGGCACTCCCTGTGGTATGTGTGTGTGTGTGTGTGTGTGTGTGTGTGTGTGTGTGTGTGTGTGTGTGTGTGTGTGTGTGTGTGTGTGTGTGTGCTTCATCCACGACCGTATGGTGAGAGATGGCATCATCAATGCCCCTGTCATATCTGACCTGCAGGAGCCAGGCACTCCCTGTGGTATGTGTGTGTTTGTGAGTTTGAATGCGTTATGAATGCTAACACGTGTGCGCGTTTTGATTTGATTTCTATCAAGATTCAGCGGCCGTATGAATACTGTATGTTGTTGTTATATTGTTGTGGTGTGTCACAGTGTGTTTCATCCACAACCTTATATGTGTCTCTGTGTCTGTCTGTTTCTCTGTCTGTTTCTCTGTCTTTATCTTTCCCTCCCTGTAGTGCTTCACCTCTGTGTGTGTGCAGGCCCTCCCATGGACCACTCGAGGGAAATAGCCAGAGCGCTGCGATGTATCGGAGACGAGCTGGACAGAGACCAGAAACTACAAGAGTACGCTGGGTGTCTTACTTTTCTGAAAAACGTTTAGCCTTTTGCATTGGCTCAAGCAGACATGACAAAAAGACTTTCTTGTGTTTGCATTCTTTTGACCTGTATCGTTTTTAAAATCAGCGTCAGTTTAAAAAAAAAAGTAATGAAGCTAAATATGTAATGTGTCCAGAATGAGGCAGGTCTTAGATATTTTTCAGTCACTGAAGAGCAATGATAAAATAAGAGCAATGATAAAATAATTGATATAATTTTTTGTTACTAAAATTTTGTCTGCTTTGGAATTGGATTGACAATTATGAAAAATTTGTCTGAAACATAACGATTGAAAATTGTTTTGGTTTAGGCCTATATGTTTGATTTTTTGTGATCAATTTATGGATGGCTATTTGTATGCTGTTTAATTTTTTACATTTTATTTTTGGAACAGTAAATACGCTTTCATGTCAAACCTTTTTCATTTTCAGGTGTTTTTTTTTCCCTGTCTGTTCACTACACTAGGCATTCCAACTCACATTAAAATACACTGAAGTGGATGAAAAAGGATAACACTTAAAATCTTTTTATAATTTGTTTAGGCTATTGTCGTGTAGTATTGAAGTTGTTTTCAAGGACAGGTGTATGTATCAGTGTATGTGTGTGTGTGTGTGTTTGTTTGCTCACTGTGTTTCTCCCCTGTCTGTATCACAGTCTGATAAAGAAAGTGCCGCCAGAGGCTGAGAGGAAGACTTTCTACAACGTAGCATCACAGATCTGTGTGTGTGTGTGTGTGTGTGTGTGTGTGTGTGTGTGTTTGCTCACAGTGTTTCTCCCCTGTCTGTATCACAGTCTGATAAAGAAAGTGCCGCCAGAAGCTGAGAGGAAGACTTTCTACAACGTAGCATCACAGATCTTCGCCGATGGTGTGTTCAACTGGGGACGAGTGGTTGCTCTCTTCTACTTTGCCTTCAAAGTCTGTGTTAAAGTGAGTCTGTGCTTTTTAATATTCTTTTTTTTTCATAACATCGAGAATATATGTCAAATTCAAACTGAAACAAAGTCTCACAGTAAGTTCAAATTGTAACAAAGTCACACTTTATTTGTGTCACAATGTCAAAATGTTGCTAAGTCTGTCAAAATGTTGCTAAATCTGTCAAAATGTTGCCAAGTCTGTCAAAATGTTGCTAAGTCTGTGTTAAAATGTTGCTAAATCTTTGTCTAAATGTTGCTAAGTCTTTGTCAAAATGTTGCCAAATCTGTGTCAAAATGCTGCCAAGTCTGTCAAAATGTTGCTAAGTCTGTGTCAAAATGTTGCCAAGTCTGTCAAAATGTTGCTAAGTCTGTGTCAAAATGTTGCTACGTCTTTGTCAAAATGTTGCTAAGTCTCTGTCAAAATGTTGCTAAGTCTGTGTCAAAATGTTGCCAAGTCTATGTCAAAATGTTGCTAAGTCTGTGTCAAAATGTTGCCAAATCTGTGTCAAAATGTTGCCAAGCCTGTGTTCAAGTTTGTGTTTTTTCTTCAGGGGAGAGAAAAAGTCAACATTATTGTTTTTCTTCAAATGCTATGCTCGTCCAACTGGGCAAGTCCACAACAGACCACTGTCCAGTCACCACCTTGTTCCACAACAGACCACTGTCCAGTCACCACCTTGTTCCTCAATACTGAAGTAGTCCACAACAGACCACTGTCCAGTCACCCCTTGTTCCACAACAGACCACTGTCCAGTCACCACCTTGTTCCTCAATACTGAAGTAGTCCACAACAGACCACTGTCCAGTCACCACCTTGTTCCACAACAGACCACTGTCCAGTCACCACCTTGTTCCTCAATACTGAAGTAGTCCACAACAGACCACTGTCCAGTCACCCCTTGTTCCACAACAGACCACTGTCCAGTCACCACCTTGTTCCACAAAAGACCACTGTCCAGTCACCACCTTGTTCCTCAATACTGAAGTATTCCACAACAGACCACTGTCCAGTCACCCCTTGTTCCACAACAGACCACTGTCCAGTCACCCCTTGTTCCACAACAGACCACTGTCCAGTCACCACCTTGTTCCTCAATACTGAAGTAGTCCACAACAGACCACTGTCCAGTCACCACCTTGTTCCACAACAGACCACTGTCCAGTCACCACCTTGTTCCTCAATACTGAAGTAGTTCACAACAGACCACTGTCCAGTCACCCCTTGTTCCACAACAGACCACTGTCCAGTCACCCCTTGTTCCACAACAGACCACTGTCCAGTCACCCCTTGTTCCACAACAGACCACTGTCCAGTCACCCCTTGTTCCACAACAGACCACTGTCCAGTCACCACCTTGTTCCTCAATACTGAAGTAGTCCACAACAGACCACTGTCCAGTCACCACCTTGTTCCACAACAGACCACTGTCCAGTCACCACCTTGTTCCTCAATACTGAAGTAGTCCACAACAGACCACTGTCCAGTCACCCCTTGTTCCACAACAGACCACTGTCCAGTCACCACCTTGTTCCTCAATACTGAAGTCCACAACAGACCACTGTCCAGTCACCCCTTGTTCCACAACAGACCACTGTCCAGTCACCACCTTGTTCCTCAATGCTGAAGTAGTGCGGTGTGTTGACTCATTGCAGGCCCTGGATCGAATCCCGTTGATACGAGCCATCGTCAATCTCATCATCGACTTCATCCGTGAGAAGGTGGCCCACTGGATCGTCGAGAGGGGCGGATGGGTAGGTGCTTTTATCATTATTTTTAACATTGCACTTTCATAGCATGGGTGTGAGTGGGCACCCCTGAAGCCTGTTGCCAGGCATTTTGATGGAGGTTGAAGCTATGACCTGCCTGAAGAAAATACTCTCACAATTTACCTTATGCAAAGTTTAGAGTTGAAAACCAAACTTCAGGCCAAGGTTTGTGCCATGGGAAGCACTCATAAATAACACCTGCTGAATTTTGTGTATATAATAATTGTTGTTGTTGCTGCAGTCAGTCCAGAGAGAAAATGGGCCTTGCAATGCAAGAAACCCACCTGTTAGGGTCTACATTTTATTTCAGATGTTCATTCAGATGCTGGTTTAAAGATTTTCATGGATGAAACCATCCTTCAGGAAAAGCAGGAATCCTCAATTCATGTACCATGATGAGATTGACTGGGTCCTGATGCACCAAAATGAGATTGACTGGGTCCTGATGCACCAAGATGAGATTGACTGGGCCCTGCATTATCAGGTCCAGGATGCACCGAGATGAGATTGACTGGGCCCTGCATTATCAGGTCCAGGATGCACCAAGATGAGATTGACTGGGCCCTGATGTACCAAGATGAGATTGACTGGGTCCTGATGCACCAAGATGAGATTGACTGGGTCCTGCATTATCAGGTCCAGGATGCACCAAGATGAGATTGACTGGGTCCTGCATTATCAGGTCCAGGATGCACCAAGATGAGATTGACTGGGTCCTGCATTATCAGGTCCAGGATGCACCAAGATGAGATTGACTGGGTCCTGCATTATCAGGTCCAGGATGCACCAAGATGAGATTGACTGGGCCCTGCATTATCAGGTCCAGGATGCACCAAGATGAGATTGACTGGGCCCTGCATTATCAGGTCCAGGATGCACCAAGATGAGATTGACTGGGTCCTGCATTATCAGGTCCAGGATGCACCAAGATGAGATTGACTGGGCCCTGCATTATCAGGTCCAGGATGCACCAAGATGAGATTGACTGGGTCCTGCATTATCAGGTCCAGGATGCACCAAGATGAGATTGACTGGGTCCTGCATTATCAGGTCCAGGATGCACCAAGATGAGATTGACTGGGTCCTGCATTATCAGGTCCAGGATGCACCAAGATGAGATTGACTGGGTCCTGATGCACCAAGATGAGATTGACTGGGTCCTGATGCACCAAGATGAGATTGACTGGGTCCTGATGCACCAAGATGAGATTGACTGGGCCCTGCATTATCAGGTCCAGGATGCACCAAGATGAGATTGACTGGGTCCTGATGTACCAAGATGAGATTGACTGGGCCCTGCATTATCAGGTCCAGGATGCACCAAGATGAGATTGACTGGGCCCTGCATTATCAGGTCCAGGATGCACAACCCAAGGGGTCATAGGCTGAGAACCCTGATGGTGGGCAGCTCTAGGAACTTGCGGATACCCAGGTGGACACAGTGGTGTTCCAGTGGGGGGTAGGACCCTGGGGAGGAAAGGACTGGGCCCACTCTGCCACTGTGGCAGAGCCTGAAGCCTTCTGCGAACCAGAATCAGACAGGCTAAACACTTTGGCCCTGAGACTGAGTCTAAGCTGCGACGTAGCATAATTGTTGCTGATCTGTTTGTGAAACATTGACCTTATTGTTTGGTGATGAAAGAATGATCAGAACAAGGAACATCTCCCTGAGTGTGGCCACTGCAAACCCACGCAGCTATCGTGGCAGCGCTTCTCCCGTTACAGGTGTAATAACGACTGGTCCACGCTCTGTCCCCCCTGTTTGGGTAAACTCTTCCTGCTTTGCTGAAGTTGTCGTGGGCCACCTAGATACGGAAGACACCTTTTGTCAAATGTTTTCTCATTTAGAGGAAGGTTTGGGTTGCCCTCAGTTTTGTTGCTTGTCACCCGGATGTAGGAGACACATTTTACCAAATGTTTTCTCGTTTAGAGGAAGGTTTGGATTGCCCAGAACTTGTATTTTGCGCCATTGAATTTGGAAGGGGCCTGGGTGATGGCTGATGGGAGGTGGTTCCTGCCCACTGATGGCTCCTTCGGCCAGTGGATCTGGATAAGGTTGTGGAGCGACCCCTGGCAATCTGAGTGTTCCATGTATAATGTGCAAGTGTTTTTTCAGGTCAGTAAATGAGTAATCATTATAAAGTTAAAGAGGCTTACCTGAAGTCGAATTTAACTGGAATTATATTGAGTGTGCTGTTGGGAAGAGGTACACACACTCTGACCAGGGGATAACTTGAAATGTGCACCCACCCAGATTAGCCAGTCTTTAGCCACATGTGGTCCCTGATAAATATCTAAGGGTGGGGATTTAATGCTCTGAAGGGTGGGTATGTGTGTACCTCTTCCCAACAGCACACTCAATATAATTCCAGTTAAACTTCGACTTCAGGTAAGCCTCGTTTAACTTTATAATTAAATCTCGTATGCTGATTAGTCAGAGGTACACACACTCTGACCAGGGGATAACTTGAGACTTCAGAGTCGGGGACCACATGTATTATGCAAACATATGCGTGCTCACAACATTCTTTGTCATAGTGCACCTGTGCTATGCTGACTTATTTGCTGTGGTTTTACTGACAAAGCTGTCCAAGACTGATTTGCTCAAGGACCTTTTTGTTTTCTTGCGCTCTCCTCTCCGCTCCTTTACACAGTTTTGTGGTAGAATCTGATAAAAGCGCTTGAATTGGACCAGCCAGCAGCCATGATAATGCAGTCCATTGACACACTTCTGCTTATCATTGCTGCTCTCCTCTCTGCTGCTTTACAGTTTAGTGGTAGAATCTGATAAAAGCGCTTGAATTGGACCAGCCAGCGGCCATGAGAATGCAGTCCATTGACACACTTCTGCTTATCATTGCTGCTCTCCTCTCTGCTGCTTTACAGTTTAGTGGTAGAATCTGATAAAAGCGCTTGAATTGGACCAGCCAGCGGCCATGAGAATGCAGTCCATTGATACACTTCTGCTTATCATTGCTGCTCTCCTCTCTGCTGCTTTACAGTTTAGTGGTAGAATCTGATAAAAGCGCTTGAATTGAACCAGCCAGCGGCCATGAGAATGCAGTCCATTGACACACTTCTGCTTATCATTGCTGCTCTCCTCTCTGCTGCTTTACAGTTTAGTGGTAGAATCTGATAAAAGCGCTTGAATTGAACCAGCCAGCGGCCATGAGAATGCAGTCCATTGACACACTTCTGCTTATCATTGCTGCTCTCCTCTCTGCTGCTTTACAGTTTAGTGGTAGAATCTGATAAAAGCGCTTGAATTGAACCAGCCAGCGGCCATGAGAATGCAGTCCATTGACACACTTCTGCTTATCATTGCTGCTCTCCTCTCTGCTGCTTTACAGTTTAGTGGTAGAATCTGATAAAAGCGCTTGAATTGAACCAGCCAGCGGCCATGAGAATGCAGTCCATTGATACACTTCTGCTTATCATTGCTGCTCTCCTCTCTGCTGCTTTACAGTTTAGTGGTAGAATCTGATAAAAGCGCTTGAATTGGACCAGCCAGCGGCCATGAGAATGCAGTCCATTGATACACTTCTGCTTATCATTGCTGCTCTCCTCTCTGCTGCTTTACAGTTTAGTGGTAGAATCTGCTAAAAGCGCTTGAATAGGACCATCCAGCGGCCATGAGAATGCAGTCCATTGACACACTTCTGCTTATCATTGCTGTGGTACTTGCACTCCTAGTTGAATTAGGTGTAAAGTTTTCTGTCCACACCGGCAACGCATAAGACGGTTTTGATCAATTTAGAAATGGTGTCCCTGGACACAGCCCTGTACTGTTTCAGACAAGTGATAAAGAGTTGTTTTCCATCCTTTAGCTATGCAGTCTTGTCTGTTTACAGTTTTAGATGATGGATGAACTATGGATAGTTTTTTGTTCGCAACGGCTTCTATTTCCAGTGGCCTAACATGGACATGGATATGTACTGAATCATCAAGAAATGTGAAGTCCCTTAGAACTAAGCAACTGTGTCGGTTGTCGCATGTCGGCATTGATGTTATGACAACACAGCCCCCATCAGAGTTCAGATTCCATTACACTACAGTTCTGATCATATATCAAGACATTGTGTGGTGTACAGTCAGTTTTTTACCAGTTGATTACTGACACGTCACATGTCAGGTTCCAGCAGCTGTCTCTGTTGTGACACATCAACATTGATGTCATGACAGATTGCCCAGAGTTCTGCTCAGTTTCCGTTCAGAATTCTGATACTCATGCAAAAACTCATGTGACATGTTAACATTGATGTCATGACACAGCCCCCAGAGTTCTACTCAGTGTCCGTTCATAATTCTGGTACTCATGCAAGACAACTCTACTTTATTTTTTAAATTTATTTTCCAGTTGGTCACTGTGGCATGTCAGCATGGTTATGACCAAGTTCTAGCAGCTGTCTCAGTTGTGACACGTCAGTAATGACGTCTTCACACAGCCCCTTTCAGAATTCTGCTCATCCACTTAACAGCTGTGACGCATCACAGCTGTCTCTGTTGTGACACGTCAGTAATGACGTCTTCACACAGCCCCTTTCAGAATTCTGCTCCTCCGCTTAACAGCTGTGACGCATCACAGCTGTCTCTGTTGTGACACGTCAGTAATGACGTCTTCACCCAGCCCCTTTCAGAATTGTGCTACTCCACTTAACCGGATGATTTTGAGTGCTGGGTTCAGAGGGAGGTAGAACGGCAGCTTCATTCTTCCTTCAGCGCTCTTATGGTTCAGGACTTTTCGGTTCAGACCAGGACTCCTTGCCTTCACACTCTGTAACACCGTCTCAGTCCCTGCACCTTTCCGGTCAGGGACTCCTAGACTCTCTTCGTGAGAAAAGAAAGGCGTTGGAAGAGAAACACTCTGGGAAACAAAATGGCAACGAAGCGATAGTACGCAGAATGACTAAACACCGGAAAATACTGGAGAAGAGAAAGAGTCGAGGCGTTAAGAGTCAAACGACCCGATACTAGGAAGGGTAAGGAGGGAACGACAAAGTTCTTCCTATCGAACGGAGAAAACCCAAACAATTTCCTAGGAGAACTGGGTAACGCGCAAGGGCTTTAATTTTCTTTAAAATTTTCCATGCTGTTGTTAAATCTTTGTTATTTATAATATTTGTTGATCTTTTAAAATAAACTAATTTGGCTGCTGCACAAGTTTTGTCACTGTGTCTTTTTGCCTTCTTTTTCAATATTAAATTTTCTTTGTCTGGATGTTTGTTACACTGTTTGCAGGCTGTATGTTTGGCATGTACTGCTAGTGCGCAAGCATCATTCCACCAGTCTTTGTTCTTAGTGTTTATTACTTGATTAGCCATGTAAGTTGGTATTGACTGATTACTGCTCTGTGTTTGGCCTGTACTGCTAGTGCGCAAGCATCATTCCACCAGTCTTTGTTCTTAGTGTTTATTACTTGATTAGCCATGTAAGTTGGTATTGACTGATTACTGCTCTGTGTTTGGCCTGTACTGCTAGTGCGCAAGCATCATTCCACCAGTCTTTGTTCTTAGTGTTTATTACTTGATTAGCCATGTAAGTTGGTATTGACTGATTACTGCTCTGTGTTTGGCCTGTACTGCTAGTGCGCAAGCATCATTCCACCAGTCTTTGTTCTTAGTGTTTATTACTTGATTAGCCATGTAAGTTGGTATTGACTGATTACTGCTCTGTGTTTGGCCTGTACTGCTAGTGCACAAGCATCATTCCACCAGTCTTTGTTCTTAGTGTTTATTACTTGATTAGCCATGTAAGTTGGTATTGACTGATTACTGCTCTGTGTTTGGCCTGTACTGCTAGTGCGCAAGCATCATTCCACCAGTCTTTGTTCTTAGTGTTTATTACTTGATTAGCCATGTAAGTTGGTATTGACTGATTACTGCTCTGTGTTTGGCCTGTACTGCTAGTGCACAAGCATCATTCCACCAGCCTTTGTTCTTAGTGTTTATTACTTGATTAGCCATGTAAGTTGGTATTGACTGATTACTGCTCTGTGTTTGGCCTGTACTGCTAGTGCACAAGCATCATTCCACCAGCCTTTGTTCTTAGTGTTTATTACTTGATTAGCCATGTAAGTTGGTATTGACTGATTACTGCTCTGTGTTTGGCCTGTACTGCTAGTGCACAAGCATCATTCCACCAGCCTTTGTTCTTAGTGTTTATTACTTGATTAGCCATGTAAGTTGGTATTGACTGATTACTGCTCTCTAAAATAGATTGTCGAATGTTTTGATAGTAATTTTCTATATTTTCATCTTGTAAAACTTTTATAGTATATTTACTAATTTAGACAGAAGTTCTTGAAATTTAGTCCAATTGGCTTTATCGTAGTTAAACTGTTTTGTTTTGTTGACCAGCTGATTCTGTGGAAGCATCTAATTGAGTTATTATTGGGCAATGGTCCGAACCGAGTGGGTCAGCATGAACATACCATCTATAATCATATAGCAGGTCTGGACTTAAAAGATGATTTAGTCACCTTCCGTCAAGGTTATAGGATGACGGCTACTGCATCTGGAATAAAAACAAACTGACACAGGGTCACTATCCCCCTCCCCCAGGGGTAAGTGTTAACGGGTACGATTAAAACTGAACAAACTGACACAGGGTCTCTATCTATCTCCTCCAGGGGTAAGTGTTAACGGGTGTGATTATAACTGAACAAACTGACACAGGGTCACTATCTCCCTCCCCCAGGGGTAAGTGTTAACGGGTGTGATTATAACTGAACAAACTGACACAGGGTCACTATCCCCCTCCCCCAGGGGTAAGTGTTAACGGGTACGATTAAAACTGAACGAACTGAAACCAAATATTATGCTTGTCCAGCCCTTTTGTAGGTTCTATTAGAACTGAATATAATTCTGGGTGAAAGAAAATAACATGTTATCAGTTACTGTCCACTGTCTTTCTCCCTCCACCAGGGGCAAGTTTTAATGGGCACGTATTTAAAAACCGAAAGAAAAATTAAAGTCACTTTCGCCCAGTGTTTTGGCAGTTCTATGAAAATGAAATGTCACTGTGCAAGCGGTCCCCCGCGCCTGTCCCTGAGTTGGTGAGGATGACATCACACCAGTGGAGGCAGGCAGTTCCTTCATGCCTGGCTGGTTGAAGGAAGATAGTCGGGCAAGGGCCCGGGGTGTCCGTTGTCCCTGAGTTGGTGAGGATGACGTCCTTGGAGGGTAGGCGTCCACCTGTTGGAGATATCCCAGTCCCAGGCTGCAGAGGGTGTGGTGAGCCTGGAGCAGGCAGCTGGGGTGGAGCAGGGGAGGCCGGAACAGGTGAGGCCCGAGCAGGTGGCGGTGGTTGCCACGCGTTGGATGTCGTGGGCAGGACATCTGGGGTGGGGGCCACACGCGGAGGTGACACTGGCAGTGGCAATGGGGGTCTGGGGAGTCTGGGCAGGACATCTGGGGTGGGGGCCACGCGGAGGTGACACTGGCAGTGGCAATGGGGGTCTGGGGAGTGTGGGTTGGACATCAGGCGGGATGTCAGGCCGGTTTTGAGGGGTGTGGGGGAAGTGGATGCTCATCATGGTGAAACGGGATGAACTTCCGCAGGTGTTGACGATTCCGAATGGTGACTCTCCCCGACCCATCAACACGAACGACATACTGATGGTGTTGGCGAACCTCCACCACAATGCCAGTGCGTTCCCACCTTCTTGGGTAGTTGCCGCGCAGGTTTTGCAGGTACACGTGATCACCTATCTTGAGAGGAGGGAGGCGATACGTGTGTTCACTCCAGCGTTCATGCTCCCAAGAGTGTCTCTTCGCCAGGGCAGCTTCCCTCCGAGTCATGAGATCCCTCCAGGCTTCATGGGGTGTGTATCTGCCCCGTGGGATGGGGATTGCATCACGCACAGGTCTGCCAAACAGGACCATCGCAGGGGATGTCCTGGTCTCAGGATCAATTGTGTTCCGGTACATCAGAATGGCCCTCTGGAATTTGTCCACATCCAAAGAACCAGTGGGACTGATGTTGTCCACAAGCATGCGCAGACCTGCCGTTCACCCCGATTTCGGCGGGTAAACTCCGATTTATTTGGCTTCAACCTGCTCTCCGATCGCGATAGCCGAAACTCCGATATTTTGAGAGCCGTCAAGCAACGTTGTTTAGTCATATTGCTAAGGAAGTGAGAGCTCTCTAATGCAGAAGGGAAGCTTTAATGACAGCCGGAAAGCATTCGACTTCCTGTTTCTATGGCCGCCATTGTGCACAGAGCTCGATTGAAGCCTGATTTTGATCGATTTTCTTCAGAAATTTTTCACAACCGAAGCTGGGGGACCAGCTGCAGTGCGTCTTTTTTTGCACATCAAAATGGCGGCGTTCCAAGCGATAGATGTGACTATCATGTTATCAGGAGTGATGTTTTTACCCGATAAATTGTGTAGCATCAAACACCAATCGTGCTTTTGGACTTAGTTATAGGGGCCAGAGTGAAGTGACTGTTGAGACTCATGCTAGTGCAGTGCCTACTAGGCCTATGGTTAACTTTGATTATCGATCGACCGGTCATCTGCCGAGGATTCCGACACTATTTTAGACAGTGAATTGGATAGTTTCATTGATTTTTTTTATCGGACTTAGAGTCTCACAAGTTTAACACTTTATGACTTTGAACAGCCGAATGTCGTCATAGAGATATGTTTTCACACAAAAACGTCGATCGCGAATGATCGGCAATGAGACCGACAGGTGTGCGTATCCGAACATAATTTTTACCTGTTGATTGCATTACTAAAATAACCCTTACAGAAAGGCAAGTACTAAGTTTATTTTGAGCTTTTAATGTTTCTCTGATCATGTAAGTGACTTGTGTCTGCAATGTTTTAATAATAAACACACCACACATTTTTTTTAACATCTTTGTTGAACACACGTTTTTTTGTATATTTCGATTTTCGTAATAATCAATAAAAATAAACATGATGTACGTTTTTTTTCACGACTAAATTTTAATCCTTTTTTTAACTTTTGTTTCAAATCTTTACGTTTTTAATTGTATATTTTTAATTGTGATATCACGTGGTCGGATTTTAAACTGTGATCTTATGTGCTCAAATTTTGACGTGGTGACAGCCCTGACATGGCCGTAGCAGTCGACGGGGCTATGCTAAATTTTAATCCACTTTTGTTTCAAATCACACTGTGATATCACGTGGTCACACACACACACACACACACACACACACACACACACACACACACACACTTGAATCGTTGACCTCCAGTACTCCACACAACATGAGTTGATTTTAAACAACATGAGTGTGGAAGGCCTTGCTTCGGACTGTGCCGCAGGAGTATGTTTTTCCCCTCAGAAGCTCTCCCATCAAATCCATAGACATGAAATATCAAAGTAGATTTGATGGTACTGTTAACCACAAGCTTCTTCACCACTCTGGTACAAAGAGCACAACTGCTTAAAACAGAGAACAACCAGGGGGAAAAATCCAATAGATGCAAATAAGCTGTATTGAACACTGACCACTACACTCCAGCACATCTCTAAATTATTCTTTCTACCCTGACCTGAAGAGTCTCCAAGTGAGCGTTTGTGTGATCACATAATGCATGTACACATTTTAAGTATATTAGATACACCTGGGAAATACATAAACACAGTCAATTTGTCGCAATACTTCTGAGATTTGGATAAAGCACAGAATCGGAACTGGTGGCAAGTCAGCTCTAATCATTTTTGCAGCTTATTTGTGGAACATCGACAGCGGCAAGAAAAAAATATAGTAATCTTGAGTCTCGATCTCAAGAAGTCGGAAAGGCAGGAGAAACCGATGTTGACTCTTCGAAGTCTAAAGGAAGAATGAATATCAGACAGAAATCAAACAGTGAACTCAACCTCGCTCGACTTTGAAAATAGCGTGCCAAGGACATAGCAGAAAATTGATGTGGTTAAATTAAGACTGCACTCCACAATAAAAACACTGCAGTTACCAAAACCTACAAAACGCGGTTCATCACAACCGGATTACAAAAGACAAAAAAATAGTCACTGTTGTTGAGCTTTAACAAGTGGTTCAGTATAGCTGCAGTCTTCTTCATGCTGACATTTGTTTGGGTGCCTGGGGCTAGGTTGACGTTTTACTGTGCCAAAACTTCACTTTGCAGTGCTATCATTTATCCAATTTTGTTAACATTTATTGTAACGTGTTGCTAAAATGCGGGTCAAGATTGTTCCAAGCCGCAGTGACCTCCGCTCTCTCTGCAGCTGTGAGAGACAGCCTCCCGTCTATTACAGCAATTTTGACCAGGATTCTGCAGAGCGTCTCAACATGCTGAAAGCCAGGAAGATGGCATGGCCCAGACACATCTGCAGCACAGGGGTCTTGATCAGTAAAGACCTCTTGCCATGTTGTGACAAGTTTGGTACTGGTAGGAAGAGGGACATCACTCTCTGACATGTACCCTTGATCTTGGCCATCTTCTTCCTCTTCATCAGCATCATCCATGGCCCAGACACATCTTCAGCACAGGGGTCTTGATCAGTAAAGACCTCTGGCCATGTTGTGACAAGTTTGGTACTGGTAGGAAGAGGGACATCACTCTCTGACATGTACCCTTGATCTTGGCCATCTTCTTCCTCTTCATCATCCATGGCCCAGACACATCTTCAGCACAGGGGTCTTGATCAGTAAAGACCTCTTGCCATGTTGTGACAAGTTTGGTACTGGTAGGAAGAGGGGCATCACTCTCTGACATGTACCCTTGATCTTGGCCATCTTCTTCCTCTTCATCATCCATGGAACTGACCACATCTGCAGCTGCATCACTCTCATCCGTTGTGAGTGTTTCAACGGTGTCCTTGTAGTGATGCTGGGTGTTGAAGCTGCATCTGATGCTGCAGCCCATGGCCCCAGGCTTGATGCCATCAGGCCTGTGTCCATGGGCTGCAGCATGGTGAGGGACTCCTCACAGGTCAGCACCTGGCTGTCCTCATTGCCCACGTTGGTGCACCATTCCACCTTGCCTTGTTGTAGTGCTGCATCAGGCCTGTGTCCATGGGCTGCAGCATGGTGAGGGACTCCTCACAGGTCAGCACAGATGTCAGCACCTGGCTGTCCTCATTGCCCACGTTGGTGCACCATTCCACCGTGCCTTGACCCTCGCCAGACAGCTTCTTGCAGATCTGGGAACAGGATTCATTGGGATTAGTTTTCAGAGCTTAGCAAAGCTGAAAAGGATTGCCTCCACTAATGGTCGCATAACAAAGACAGAAATGTTCTTGACTCTAGGGGGAAAAAGCTGCAAAACAAAGTATTCATATGGTAATCCAAAAAATAAAAATCTGCCTTTCAGGTATGTATCATTCAATTCAACTGCTTTTCTTTTGAGAAGGTCAGAAAAATTAAAGTAAAGGAAAGACATGATGAAAAAGAAAACAAATTGGAAACACAAAAAATGAGAGAAAAAAAGTTTATCAAACCAAAATGTATGGATACTGTTTTATGACAGATGATTATTTACCTTCTTAGTGGAGTCGAACTTGAGGATCTTGCCGAAAGTGGACATGATCTGTGTGCGGTAGTCCTCCACACACTCTGCTTCGCTGATGAGGAAGGCCTTGAGGTTTTTTTTTTCTTCGTTTTTATAAATTTTATTCACTACTTTAACCAAGCGAGGTCTACTATTACAAGTAGATACGCAGCATTTGAGTATAGCAACAACACCAATGCATGCATACACACAAAACATCTAAACAAAGTTGTAAATGAAAAAGTGTAGAATCATGAAAAAGTTGGGACTTTTATCAACAACGCCAAACATGTGTTCAAAATAATGTTTATCTTCGTTACAAAATGTAGCAAAACAATTTGTGTTGGTGTTTATAAAGTCCTTTTAAAAAATTACAATCATGAAAAAAAAAAAAGACTTGTTATTAGCAACACCAACTTGTCTCGGAGCCTTTAGTCATGGTACGAAAACAAACAACAACAGCAATGATCTAAATAACGAAGTAATTAACTAATAAATGAAAGGCGTACCCAAAACCAAAAAAAAGTCCAAACATCGAACAGTAGTATCCTTGTCACAAAATATAGTATACAGGCACGCAAGCAATTAAATGGGAGTTTGACTTTCTTTACCAACAACATCAACTGACTATTTACAAAATCTAACAATGTGAACAATCTAGTAGAAGCATGCAACGTTTTGTTTTGTTTTTCTTTTAGTCATTCATCCAGCACCTATGTACAATACTCGACAAAGAGTCAATGGCAGGTTCGTACAATTGACTGGAAGGTTTATATTCAAACACAACTTTATTTTCCTTCGCCTCGATTGCAAAAAAAGTAGAAAGTTTTTTTTTTTACTGGTTTGAAATGGAAAGTTATAATCTGGGCGTCTGTCCCCAGTTTTTGAAGTAATTCTTTCATACGTTTTGATGATGATGATGACGACGACGAGAAGGTAGTAGAAGAGGAAAAATCTCGCGCCAATATTAAAGGGTATCCTTCTGTCTCGGCATTACTATCTTTAAGTTGGAGATAGGTGTCAATCTCATCCAGGAATCTGTCGTGATAATCGTGGGTTTCCAACAGCGTATAGATGTTCCAGTACCAATTTTTTCGTAAGACGACCGTAGACAAGTACCGAATAAAGTTTGTTTACATCATCTTCTCCGTTGTCGTTGCATCCTCCAGTGAACTGGATGAAAAGAGGGGACCAATCAGCAGTAGTACGTTGTCGCGGCAAACAGTATCCTCTGAAGTCCATACTGCTGTTGATCAATGAGTATTTCTAGGGCTCAGTTGCTGGCTCCAGTGGCCTCCCTTCTGTGGCCATTTTCCCCCTTGGCCGCAGCTTTTATGGCCGCCTGCACCTTTACATCAGCAACTGTACTGCCATCAGGTCGGAAACATGCAGCAATACAGATTTCCCGCTGCAGAGGTGCACCGTCAGCTTTATGTTGGCTGCTAAAAACTTTTGTGCGCAGCGCTTGACAGCTGGGACCTTGTAGGGGTCCGGTCGTTGGATTGGACCCTGACCATTCCCAGCATACATTGTCTCAAGCAAGAGTATGACGGAAGATCAAACGAAGAACTTTGCACTCAGTTCGCTCCAAAAACGCAACTCGCCTTGAGGATCTTGTCGAAAGTCGACATGATCTGTGTGCGGTAGTCCTCCACACACTCTGCTTCGCTGATGAGAAAGGCCTTGAGGATCTTGCCGAAAGTGGACATGATCTGGGTTCTGTAGTCCTCCACGTTCTCTGCTTCGCTGATGAGGAAAGCCTTGAGGATCAGCTTAGCAGAGGGCAGTTCTCTGCAGTCCGGTGGGGGCTGGAATCTCTGACCCGTCATACCTGGGAGAATATGACAGATTTGTTTTTAAAACCACAGCAATCATAGATGAAGAGTCACCCTATACATAATTTCCCTTTGGACCTTTAGTTCCGTCCAAATAAATTTTGATTGATAGTAACCCATTTGGTTTTTGTGTGTGTGCTACATAACACTACTTTTTAACTGTAAAGGAAGTAACTCTGTATGTCCTAATTAATTTTATTTGCTTTGTCATTTTGATGTATGTATGTATAAGGAGAAAGTGTGTGTGTGTGTGTGTGTGTAAGAGTGAGAGGGAGAGAGAGAGCACTAGTAAAAAGTGTTCACTTACTGCAAATGCCCCCCTTCTTGGTAAGCGAGGCCAGGACCATGTAGTACAGGTCCTTGCGCTCCAGGTAGTTGAGGCAGTGCGACTCCTGCACCTGGCACCACACTTTGGCCATGGTGTTCCCTTCCTTGTTCTCCAGGTAACTGAGGCAGTGCGACTCCTGCACCTGGCACCACACTTTGGCCATGGTGTTCCCTTCCTTGACCTCCAGGTAGTTGAGGCAGTGCGACTCCTGCACCTGACACCACACTTTGGCCATGGTGTTCCCTTCCGTGCAGTCGCTCATCAGCTGCAGGACTTTCTTGTCGATGCCACGCCTTCAGATCAAACAGAAAAATAAGCCATTAATTCTAGATGTGTCATGTTTTTTATTTGCCAAGATTTTGATTTATTAATGGGTTTTTTAACTAAAGTATTTTAACAAAAAAACCTGATTTGGTTTTACCTTGTATTTTTATCCCTTTTTAATACGTGGTAAGATTTAATGTGGTGACAGCCCTGACATGGCCTTTGTTGTCGACGGGGCTATAATTTGAAGGTTGTTTTCTACAGAGTTAGAACAGGAAGATTGTTGAGTACTAGTGGGAGGTTTTGCTGAGGAACTAACAGCTGAAGGGGCTTCACTAATACCTTTGAGGATGGAGGGGATGACGTTTTTGATGGCTATTTGCACCTGAGTTCGGACTTCCTGAACTATCAGGTCAGTGAGGTTTTCAAGAGGGGGACTGGATAGAGTAGTTTTTCTGGGATTTCCCTGTTGTTTGTGGCTGGTGAGATTTTGCGGGCTGTTTGCTGAAGAAAGAGCTTGTGCGTATGAAGGAACTGTGAGTGGTTCACTAGATTGTTGACGTGTGGGAGAGGTTTGAGGTACGTCCCTAGAGTGTTGTTGAGTGGAAGGGTTTTGTGTAGGGCTACTTGTGGCTACTGCTCTATCTGCGAGATTTGACTTGGCTTGTTTGTCAGGGTGTTGTTGTGTGGAAGGGTTTTGTGTAGGCCTACTTGTGGCTACTGCCCTAGCTGCAAGATTTGATTTAGCTTGTTTGACTGCCTCACTGTATTGGATGAAAGAAGAGCCTCTGATGCGATTGGCCTCTAATCGAATTTGGTAGTGAGGACAGCCGTGGAAGGCTGCTGAGTGGTTACCGCTACAGTTAACACACTTTCTGCTGTCTGAAGGACAGTCTTTGGAGTTGTGGCCTGGTTTAGCACATCTACCACACGTGGGCCCCTTGCTGTGGCATTGTTTGAGGGTGTGGCCAAACCTACCACAGTTAGTACAGCGCTTCACCGGGGCCACAAAGGGACTAACTTTATACACCTGTGTGTCTATCTGAACAGTTGTTGGTAGACTAGAACTTAGAAAGGTAATTCTGACTGCTTTAGATGGTGAGCCATCTTTGAGTTTTAGTCTCGAAATCTTCGAGCCCTGTTTGATGAAGGAGAGGAGGGACTGGGGGTCCACCGAGGTGGGAATTCCCTTCACCACTCCTTCAGTTGTGGCCAGAGGCCTTGAACACTTGATGGGGATACCTGCCAGATTTTTGAGCTGAAGTAGCTTGGTCTGTTGGAGCTCACTGGAGATAGGATTGATCCTATTGTTTTCTCCCAGATACTGACATTTGTGGCAGGCCCTAGAGAGCTGTATTTGACGGGGGCTTTTGCCCCCCCTACGTCCTCCATGATGACTGGGTGTTTCAGAAACACTGGAGGAGGGAGATTGCCTTTTGGCTTGGAAAACTTTGTTTGGTAGGGGGTCTGTCCCCCCTTGTTTTTGGAATTTGGCCCTAGGTTGTATCTTTGGTCAAAGGCCTGAGATTTACCGAGAGAGGCAGGGGCTTGTGAACCTTGGCCTACATCTTCGATTTGACTTGGATTTGTGGCTTTTCGTCCTTTCCCTGCCTCGGGATGTGATTGATTTTTGGGAGTGATTTTTGGTTTTGATTTACCGACTTTTTGCCATTTCCCTGAGTCTGATTTTGACTGTATTTTGGGAGTTGAGATTTTCGGAAAGGTGACAGTAGGACTGTCCTCCGAGACACTGGGGTTCTTTTTTGGAGAATGAGTAACCCTCAGTGGTGAGACGAAGAGAATTGTCTCTTCATCCGAACTTTCGGAGAGAACTTCTATTTCGAGGGAACTATCCATCTCTTTTGGAGATGTGTCCCGAGATTTGGAAGAAACAAGAGTCCTCTAGGGAGCTTTTCAATAAGGATTCAGAATCCTTTTCCTGAGAGAGCATCCAGGCAGGGGAGTCCCAAGTGGACATCCTGCCTGATGCCTTAGTGTATTTTAGATCAAGATTATAAAAGCGGAGTTTAACAAGATAAAAATTCACACCAGGGTGTGTGATATTTGATGTGACCGAAGGTGAGAGTTTGTCTCACTTACATTTTGAAAAGAGTAGAGTAGAGTTAAAATTGCTTATAATTATTTTTGGTGCGGAATAGACGTAATGGCGGCTTTTAACGTTCCGACCCCCAGTGAAAGAATATGACGTTGACCTAGATTCTAGGCTAATGGCGGCGACCTACATTGAAAAGAAAATGGCGGACCAAAATGGAGTCCTAATGGCGGCGACCTCGATCCGAGAGTAATGGCGGCGACCTACTTTAAAAATAAATAAAAAATAAAAGATGGAGGACAAAATGGAGTCCTAATGGCGGTGACCTACATGTATGGCTGATGGCGACGACCTACTTTTAAACATACATATTGAAACCCCAGTGAAGCGTGTTTTAGGCGTAACAACAGAAAGGGCGGCAACCAGGTTTAGAATAATGTTAGTCTTAGAAGTGCTACATAATGTACCTAGGGAGGAGATTTTTAACAAGATTAATCAGTTTTTAACAATGTAAGAAAACGCTAACTAGAGCAATAATGACCAAGGTAAACAATCGTACAGCCCGCACACAAAATCCTCCAACAACTTAGGAGGCTGGCAAGTACCACGATGTTTACGAAGGAAAAAGGGAGATGAAAGAGATTTGATAATTTTAGATAGGCAGAGCCTTAATTTATCAAGAGAGAAAGATCCTGTCCTGGATTTCAGACAGAATAAACTGTTCTAAGCTTGAATGACGCGATCACAGTATCGTACCCTAGAATAACAATTAAATCCAAGTGACCTATCCAAAATTGGTCAGACTGAGCAAAAGAGATCTAATCTTAAGGATGAGATCGGAGTATTTATATTACTATCTGTCAATAATTTTAGATAGGCAGAGCCCTGAGTTATCAAAAGTAAATACGTTTATGACAAAATGACTAGATCTAACCTTGAATAACGCGGTCAAGGTACCGTACTCTAAAATAGCAAATAAATCAGAGTGGCCTATCCAAAAATTGGTCAGACTGAACGTAATAGATCTAATCGTAACGATGAGATCGGAGTACTTTATATTTTACAATTTTTAGAAGAAATAGCCCAACGAAGTTAATCACCCTATACAGTAATTTGTTTCTTTTTCTTTTTTCCAAGGGAGGGAGTTTTACTTTTCTTTATATCATAAATTATTATCAATTCAAGGGGAAGAGGGGGGGGGGGGGGGGAGAGCTAATAGAAACTTATTGAAAGAGAAGTTACATTTTTGAAAGTCACGATTTGTCAGAAATCCCCTAAGGGAGTGACAAAACTTCTATATACTAAACGTATAAAGAAATGAGAGTTTGAAAAAGGCCTAACTCCTATTCCTAGACCGCAAAAGACCCGCTCCGGTGGCAGATAAAAGTGCCCACGCCCGGAGGGGGATTGATAGACCGAAATCCAAGTTCTTTCCAAAAAATGGCCTAAGCAGCTTAGTAAGCTATTATTTTAACCGCCGAAGCGGCCCAGGTTTTTCCCAGCTTGCAATGTGGTCCAAGGTGCAAGAACTCACTGCTGGTACTATTCCTGGGACTGCACTTTAGTGCAGGCCTACACTACACTAAACTAACAGGGGCAATAAAACATGCACCCTGTAAAAAAAAGAAAAACCTAACACCCTATTTCGTTAAATTTTACATACTTACTCCCAAAGTGAGTTACAAGAGCGCCAACAAGACCAACTGGGCGAAGGCCAGACGGCAGGCAGCAATAGACGTTCGCGGTCCAAGGAAGAGAGGGGCGGGAATAAAGGGGGTGAAGGGAAGGGACGGTGATGAAGTTAGAGCAGAGGCGGGAAGAAAGGGGGGTGAAGGGAGGGGACGTTGAGTTTGAAGTTGAAGTTGAAGGAGAGGTTGAAGTTGAAGTTAGGGAGGAACATAGAGTGGGACAAGTCCACACTCTACTTTGGCGCGCAGCTCATCCGCTGGGCCCGCTCCCATACAGCAGAAGTTGAAGAATGAAGATGAAGGCGGAAGAGAAGTGAAGTTTTGGCGCCGCGAGCGAGGAGACGCAGACGGTCGTTTGGCGGGAACCAGCAGCAAGAAAGCCTATGACGTCAAGATGGGGAAAAAAAAAAAAAAAAAAAAAAATAAGCCACTCTAACATCTCCTTAAAAGTGAAATCTGTTCCAACCACACTGACCAACACTCAAAACAATAGCATATTCACTCCCAATCTGGAACCCATATAGCATATAGTAAAATGAAAGTAGCCAAGGGACGCTACTCTCTTATTTGGAAGTAGTCCAGTTATCCCCCTACTAGAATGATCCCATGCCGTACACACACTTATCCACATTAATCTACAGGTGTGAGGCGACGGCGGGAGGACTGGAATGTTCCCATGCCGTACACACACATCCACATTAATCTACAGGTGTGAGGCGACGGCGGGAGGACTGGAATGTTCCCATGCCGTACACACACATCCACATTAATCTACAGGTGTGAGGCGACGGCGGGAGGACTGGAATGTTCCCATGCCGTACACACACATCCACATTAATCTACAGGTGTGAGGCGACGGCGGGAGGACTGGAATGTTCCCATGCCGTACACACACATCCACATTAATCTACAGGTGTGAGGCGACGGCGGGAGGACTGGAATGTTCCCATGCCGTACACACACATCCACATTAATCTACAGGTGTGAGGCGACGGCGGGAGGACTGGAATGTTCCCATGCCGTACACACACATCCACATTAATCTACAGGTGTGAGGCGACGGCGGGAGGACTGGAATGTTCCCATGCCGTACACACACATCCACATTAATCTACAGGTGTGAGGCGACGGCGGGAGGACTGGAATGTTCCCATGCCGTACACACACATCCACATTAATCTACAGGTGTGAGGCGATGGCGGGAGGACTGGAATGTTCCCACGCCGTACACACACATCCACATTAATCTACAGGTGTGAGGAGACGTCCAACATATTTAAGGAGATAGTCCTTCAGCCACGCGTCCTGTACTTGGGCCTTCACCTCAGGGTTCTGCATCTCCTTGACATGCTTGTCCAGGAGGCTGCCAGGAAGAAAACAACATTATTATTTAATTTATTCTGGAAAGTTTAATTCTCTGGCATTTGTAAATGATTAACGATATGGCGCAATGAATGCCCATAGCTGATCAATAAAATTCTACTTTGATGGGACAAACTGTCCTAAGACAAGAGTTAATGTGTGGTAAGATTCAACGTGGTGACAGCCCTGACATGGCCTTAGTTGTCGACAGGGCTATAATTTTAATATTAATCTTATTAATCCTAAGACAAGAGAAATCAATAGGGCAATGTCTTGGCTTTTGCAGAAATCAGTACTTGATACAAAGCGTGCCACTATTAAAATTCAGACGTTTGTTCTGACAGGGGAGAGCACACTAGGACATTTGCAATTTTAACAGTTCACTGCCTTGTGACTGGGGCCTCGAGACATCACCGTGTATGTTGGTAGATATGAATGTCAATCATATGCATTTGCGCATAATGCATGATTCGATTTGATTGATTTAATTTAAAGTCTGTTCACACAATGGTGATATTAGACTGGGGGGGGGGGGGGGAATGTGTGTGTGTGCGTGTGCGCGCGCGCATGTGTGTGTATGTGAATATGAGTGCGTGTGTAACAAATCTAACAAATTAATAGCAACAAATAAATGAAAAAGTGAAAAAGAAAACACAATTAAAGTTAATTAAGTAAAATAATGAGTTAATTATTAACTCATGAACTAAAGTAATCTTGCAATTCCAGAGCTGGATATGACTGTAGTAATTTTGATCATTTCATGACTGTAATCTACATCATGCATAATGCATGATACAACTTACTATTTCACGTATCCAACGTCGTTTTCCAGGAGCCACTTTACGTGGTAAGATTTAACGTGGTGACAGCTCTGACATGGCCTTAGTTGTCGACGGGGCTATAATTTTAATCTTAATCCAGGAGCCACTTGAAGTTTTTGAATCTGTATTTGCCAAATGACAGGGTCAGCTGGCCCAGGAATACGTCTTCCCGAGGCTGTCTGGTGAACAACAGGCACCGTTGCTTGGCTGTGGAAAAGAGATTTTTGTTGCTATTCATTGTTGACCCATACTGTGTTAAAAAAACAACCCTGTCTTTCTGAAGTTTTTCTTACCTTCCTTAACTGCTGTTTCCAAAGCCAAAATGGCATACAACAGAGTAAAAGTGAAAACACACACACACATGTGCTCACACACATGCCTAAATACACGTATAACTTTGTATACTTTCCCACTCCCTTCCTTCAACCATGCCTCACGATCGCACGCTTTTAGATTTCAACTTCATTGTACCGAAATGTATTCTTCTTCGATCGCTCAGCAGATGCATCATGCTGCTGTTATGCACCTAAGAAATAGGCCCAGCAAGTCCGACTTCGTCTGAGGAAATCTTTTTGAAAGTGTTTCTTGAAAAAAGGCAGTAGAGTCAGCATTCCTGATGTTAGGAGTAGTGACTCTAACTGTGGATGATTACTGTACCTTCCTCGATCACAGTGTTTTCAAGCAAAAGCTTCTTGTCGGCCTCACTTGGTGACCGCTTTGATGCGTAGCGTGACACCGGCTTGGCGTCTTCCGTCGCAGCCAGGACGCATTGCTGCATGTCTGCCCGAACTGTGGTGTCGTAAATTTTCAATGCTGGAAGAAGATTGCTCTGTTTGAAGAATAAACCTTCGTTCAGTACCGAAAGTATTGTAATACATTAACATTGAACATAACTTGTGAACTTGGGGCTTCCCAAAAATTCATTACGGCTAAATTGATGAGGAAAACAAATTCCACACCCATGCTGGCCGTATACACCCTGCCTCCCATTACAAAAGCGTTACACATTTACTTACTGTTAAAATGGTCTATGACTGGGCTGTTAAACAACATGACCTGAGCATCACATGGTCAGAATTTAACGTGGTGACAGCCCTGATCATGGCGTTAGTTGTTGACAGGGCTGTTAACATGATCTGAGCATCACATGGTCAGAATTTAACGTGGTGACAGCCCTGATCATGGCGTTAGTTGTTGACAGGGCTGTTAACATGATCTGAGCATCACATGGTCAGAATTTAACGTGGTGACAGCCCTGATCATGGCGTTAGTTGTTGACAGGGCTGTTAACATAATCTGAGCATCACATGGTCAGAATTTAACGTGGTGACAGCCATGATCATGACGTTAGTTGTTGACAGGGCTGTTAAACAACATGACCTGAGCATCACATGGTCAGAATTTAACGTGGTGACAGCCCTGATCATGGCGTTAGTTGTTGACAGGGCTGTTAAACAACATTGAGCATCACATGGTCAGAATTTAACGTGGTGACAGCCCTGATCAACGTTAGTTGTTGACAGGGCTGTTAACATAATCTGAGCATCACATGGTCAGAATTTAACGTGGTGACAGCCATGATCATGACGTTAGTTGTTGACAGGGCTGTTAAACAACATGACCTGAGCATCACATGGTCAGAATTTAACGTGGTGACAGCCCTGATCATGACGTTAGTTGTTGACAGGGCTGTTAAACAACATGACCTGAGCATCACATGGTCAGAATTTAACGTGGTGACAGCCCTGATCATGACGTTAGTTGTTGACAGGGCTGTTAAACAACATGACCTGAGCATCACATGGTCAGAATTTAACGTGGTGATGATCATGACGTTAGTTGTTGACAGGGCTGTTAACATAATCTGAGCATCACATGGTCAGAATTTAACGTGGTGACAGCCCTGATCATGGCGTTAGTTGTTGACAGGGCTGTTAACATGATCTGAGCATCGCATGGTCAGAATTTAACGTGGTGACAGCCATGATCATGGCGTTAGTTGTTGACAGGGCTGTTAACATGATCTGAGCATCACATGGTCAGAATTTAACGTGGTGACAGCCATGATCATGACGTTAGTTGTTGACAGGGCTGTTAAACAACATGACCTGAGCATCACATGGTCAGAATTTAACGTGGTGACAGCCCTGATCATGACGTTAGTTGTTGACAGGGCTGTTAAACAACATGACCTGAGCATCACATGGTCAGAATTTAACGTGGTGACAGCCCTGATCATGACGTTAGTTGTTGACAGGGCTGTTAACATAATCTGAGCATCACATGGTCAGAATTTAACGTGGTGACAGCCATGATCATGACGTTAGTTGTTGACAGGGCTGTTAAACAACATGACCTGAGCATCACATGGTCAGAATTTAACGTGGTGACAGCCCTGATCATGACGTTAGTTGTTGACAGGGCTGTTAAACAACATGACCTGAGCATCACATGGTCAGAATTTAACGTGGTGACAGCCCTGATCATGACGTTAGTTGTTGACAGGGCTGTTAACATAATCTGAGCATCACATGGTCAGAATTTAACGTGGTGACAGCCCTGATCATGGCGTTAGTTGTTGACAGGGCTGTTAACATGATCTGAGCATCGCATGGTCAGAATTTAACGTGGTGACAGCCATGATCATGGCGTTAGTTGTTGACAGGGCTGTTAACATGATCTGAGCATCACATGGTCAGAATTTAACGTGGTGACAGCCCTGATCATGGCTTTAGTTGTTGACAGGGCTGATAGACAACATGACCTGAGCATCACATGGACAGAATTTAGCAACACAAGATCGCCAATTAGTTTGTTCTCTTCGTCCTACTTTGAATACGTGGTAAGATTTAGCGTGGTGACAGCCCTGACACGGCCTTAGTTGTTGACGGGGCTATAATTTTAATCTTACTTTGAATAAAAAAGATGGGCTGATTTCCACGTAACACTCTTCAGTACTCTTTGCTTCGTTTCAACAATTTCCTCAAATTTTAATCCAAAAATCGTTGTTTCTCTCATTGACAAGAATCAGCTCCATTTGGAAAATGGCGGTGCCGTCCGTCGTGAGAACTGTCCAAAAATTATTTTTGAAATCAGATCGATCTTTCTCAATCTGCCGCTACCCCCCTTCTGCCAGTCACCGAGTCAGTTGATCCAGTTTGAACTTCAACTGCCCATCTTTGCTTCGACTCAGCTCATCGTCGACATCTGCTACTGGCAAATTTTGTTTTTTGAACTGTCAAAAGGAAGTGAATGGTAGAAACAATGGTACTCTTCTGGTACAACGCCAAGACGACCGAGGTCAAGGAGGTCCTTCTTCTTGGATTCTGTCAAAGGAAGTCTGTCAGAGTAGCGGCGTGGCAGACTGTCAGAAATTAAAAGAGCAAGGCTTTGGACCTCTTCGGCTCTTCCCTTGTATTTTTAGCTGTCTAAATTCATCCTCTGAGATTCGATATTTGAAGAACAGGGAAGCGTCGTCATTCTTCAAATACGGAATCCATTTGATTGACAGCCAGTTCACTTTGTTCCCTTCAAGTCAGTCTTGGTATTGTTAAACCTGGAAGAGGCGACTTTTTGAAGTCATAAAAGTCTGTGTCAGTGGAACTACAACGTATGGTGCTGTTGCCCTGGCTTTTTGAAGTCATAAAAGTCTGTGTCGGTGGAACTACAACGTATGGTGCTGTTGCCCTGGCTTTTTGAAGTCATAAAAGTCTGTGTCGGTGGAACTACAACGTATGGTGCTGTCGCCCTGGCTTTTTGGATCAATGAGTTCCATTGGACGGGAACGTAGACAAGGGAGGATTTCTTTGTCCTCTCTATGGAAGCATGTACTGAATGGCATTCCATCTGGGAGTGCCCACATTCTAAGAATGTTTTATCGATGACTTCTGTGTTTTCAATGCTTTGGACTGCATGGTGCAAAGCAGCAGCAATGTACTGATTCCTGCTTTGACCACCGCATGTGTCTGAATACACTACCACATGTCTTACAGTTCTTGGAAGCGAACATACCACTCAGCTACATTCCAAGTGCAAAAGTGATCAGATTTGAACATGGTGACAGCCCTGAGAATTGACGTTATTTGTCTGCAGGGCTGTTAAGCGACATGACATGACATGACTGCACGGCACCAGACCAGAGAGATGCCTTCCCTACGATTCACGTCTCCGTTGTCTGTTGGTTGCAGGAGGCCATCAGGGAGTACTTTGGCGCCACCTGGAAGCAAGTTGCCGCCGTTGCCGGGGCCGGGGTGGTGGTTGCCGTCGCCATCTACTTCGGCCGGAGATGATTGGTCCGCTGGTTGCCGGGAGAGAATCTACCATTGGGCGACTCGACTGGTGAGAGAAAGTCTTCGAGGAACGATGGGATTGGCTGGCCAAGGAGGAAAGAAGACGGGAGGAGGATGTTCGAAAGTGGAGGAGGAGGGTAGGGTCGATTTTTAACATGGTCAACCGATATCGTTCCGTAGGTTGACAACAATGTCTATTGATTATTGTGTATTGCTGATTATTGCTATTATTATTATTTGTTGCTGATGTTTGCTTCACATTGTTAATATTGTTTTTATGATGATTATTTTTCAAAGTAGTAAGCTAAGGCTACTGTAAGAAATCCTGATAGTTTTTCTTGGTTCGATTCCATGGTGAAACGTTTTGCTCAGTGACTAGTGAACATAATGGGCTTGGTCATGTGATCTGAATGTCATGCTAGTTTGCGGCTGTGCATGCTCACATACATTGTGCATTTGTTTGTGTGCGTATGTGTGTGTGTGCGCTCGCATTGTGTGTGTATTAAAAAATCCATTCAAATAGCATTGTTTAAAACCAAATGAGTTGTGAGTGTAAATGTGTGCTGGTACTGTACTTTATCAGGGCCGACTTGACACACATCTGTTCAGTCTAGATGTGGACAAATGGGAAATGTTGTTGAGAGTTTTTTCTTACTCCTTTTTGTTGTTGGGAGATTTGATGAGGCAGTCAATAGTTTTACTTTTTGGGTACTAAATGTTGTCCATGATCAGACTTTAAAGAGAGGGAGAAAGAAATCATTTTTGCAAAAAGTGTAACTAGCCAGCGTATGTGTTATAATATTAATTATTATCAGGATTCAGAGAGAAAGTAAAGTTTTTTAAGAACGGAAATTTTACATTTTGGAGATTTGTCACCATCATACGTCGAATGGTTAAACCAGAAAAACTATATTGTTTGGCACTTTCTGAAAGGCTTGTTCATGAAGCTATTCTGCACCATGATTGATGTGTACTGTGTTGATCATAACATTTAACATCATGTACATGTTAATCCATATTGCTTTGGCTTTTAAATACAAATTGTGTAAATCTTTAGCGTATGAATGTATGTGAGATTTACAGGCGCTGTGTGTGTGTGTGTGCAAGCTTATGTGAGTGTATGTGTGTGAGCATGCTGTGTGTGTGTATGTGTGTGTGACTGAACACTCTTTATGTGTTGATTGTAAAGAATTGGTTTAGCCAACAGATTTTTCACGTCGTTACTGTTGCTTTATACTGATTGTATAATGTGTCCATTTAACATTTCATATCTTTCTCTGTTTCTGTCTGTGATAAACTAATTTTGGGAAAAAACACCAACAACAGTGAATGATGAAAGAAAACATAAAATGAAAAAGTAAACACAATGAATAAACATGATTTAGACTTCTGCGCTATTTTGTATTTTTTGTATTTGCATTATAACTTTTTTCTTTTTAATATTGATTAGACAATTGTTTGATTCAGAGCATCATTGAACAGTAATAGTCTGTTATTTAATGCCATTTTCAGTTTTCTGATGTGGTTTGAAAACAGCAAACTGATTGCATTTGTTTTAGTTGTTGGAAAAATATTGATGACCAACCCTTTTAAAGAATTGAGTAGTATCAGAAAAGGCTTCAGAGAAAGAGAGAGTGTGAAGTGTGTGTGTGTGTGGAAGTTTTTGATGGCTCTGTAACTTTGACCTTTAATATTGGTCTGATGATGAAACTTGCGCTATTGAAATGAATGTGTAGCAGTGTGAAGAACGGTCACCTTAGGACGCTGATTTGACTCATCTCCCTCTCTCACTACCCCCAACCAAGAATATCACGCGCTAAGCCCCTACTGGTTTGATTGCCTACTGGTTTGATTGCTCCATCGTGCAACTGTCGAGAGACTGTAGAAAATCAAGATGATGTAGTTTGAGAAGTAAAAATGGTGTGACAATATGTCAGATTGGATCAATTATGAAGGCTTTCCATTGCTTTTGTGTGATTAGCAGTTTTGTAGTTGAATTATGAAGGCCTTGGATTATTTTGTGTGATTAGCAGTTTTGTAGTTGAATTATGAAGGCCTTGGATTATTTTGTGTGATTAGCAGTTTTGTAGTTGGAATTATGAAGGCCTTGGATTATTTTGTGTGATTAGCAGTTTTGTAGTTGGAATTATGAAGGCCTTGGATTATTTTGTGTGATTAACAGCTTTGTATTTGATGTGAAATGTAACAGGTTACAATGTTCTTGCAGTGTGGATAGTTAGTAACATGTTAAAATGTTCCTCATGTTAAAATGTTCTTGCAGTGTGGATAGTAAATGTGTTCTTCGATAGTAACTGAATGCAGTGGATAGTAACATGTTACACCAGTGGAAAACATGTTAAAATGTTCTTGCAATGTGGATAGTAACATGTTAAAATGTTCTTGCAGTGTGGATAGTAACATGTTACAATGTTCTTGCAATGTGGATAGTAACATGTTAAAATGTTCTTGCAATTGTGGGCCTTAACATGTTACAATGTTCTTGCAGTGTGGATAGTAACATGTTAAAATGTTCTTGCAGTGTGGATAGTAACATGTTACAATGTTCTTGCAGTGTGGATAGTAACATGTTAAAATGTTCTTGCAGTGTGGATAGTAACATGTTAAAATGTTCTTGCAGTGTGGATAGTAACATGTTAAAATGTTCTTGCAATGTGGATAGTAACATGTTAAAATGTTCTTGCAGTGTGGATAGTAACATGTTAAAATGTTCTTGCAATGTGGATAGTAACATGTTAAAATGTTCTTGCAGTGTGGATAGTAACATGTTAAAATGTTCTTGCAATGTGGATAGTAACATGTTAAAATGTTCTTGCAGTGTGGATAGTAACATGTTAAAATGTTCTTGCAATGTGGATAGTAACATGTTAAAATGTTCTTGCAGTGTGGATAGTAACATGTTACAATGTTCTTGCAATGTGGATAGTAACATGTTACAATGTTCTTGCAATGTGGATAGTAACATGTTACAATGTTCTTGCAATGTGGATAGTAACATGTTAACAATGTTCTTGCAGTGTGGATAGTAACATGTTACAATGTTCTTGCAATGTGGATAGTAACATGTTACAATGTTCTTGCAGTGTGGATAAGTGAAAGCTGTAGTTGTTTGATGTACCGTGTTAAATCATGATGCTTAATTGTAGAACAGATGTCTGATCGTTGTTTTTATGACAAAAGTCGTTCCCATAAAAAATAATCGAAGGAGGTGACTCACCCCCTTTCCCATCCACTTGTTTCTGACATCAGTGAAGGAGGTGACTCACCCCCTTTCCCATCCACTTGTTTCTGACATCAGTGAAGGAGGTGACTCACCCCCTTTCCCATCCACTATGTTTCTGACATCAGTGAAGGAGGTGACTCACCCCCTTTCCCATCCACTTGTTTCTGACATCAGTGAAGGAGGTGACTCACCCCCTTTCCCATCCACTTGTTTCTGACATCAGCGAAGGAGGTGACTCACCCCCTTTCCCATCCACTTGTTTCTGACATCAGTGAAGGAGGTGACTCACCCCCTTTCCCATCCACTATGTTTCTGACATCAGTGAAGGAGGTGACTCACCCCCTTTCCCATCCACTATGTTTCTGACATCAGTGAAGGAGGTGACTCACCCCCTTTCCCATCCACTATGTTTCTGACATCAGCGAAGGAGGTGACTCACCCCCTTTCCCATCCACTTGTTTCTGACATCAGTGAAGGAGGTGACTCACCCCCTTTCCCATCCACTATGTTTCTGACATCAGTGAAGGAGGTGACTCACCCCCTTTCCCATCCACTATGTTTCTGACATCAGTGAGGGAGGTGACTCACCCCCTTTCCCATCCACTTGTTTCTGACATCAGTGAAGGAGGTGACTCACCCCCTTTCCCATCCACTTGTTTCTGACATCAGCGAAGGAGGTGACTCACCCCCTTTCCCATCCACTATGTTTCTGACATCAGTGAAGGAGGTGACTCACCCCCTTTCCCATCCACTTGTTTCTGACATCAGTGAAGGAGGTGACTCACCCCCTTTCCCATCCACTTGTTTCTGACATCAGCGAAGGAGGTGACTCACCCCCTTTCCCATCCACTATGTTTCTGACATCAGTGAAGGAGGTGACTCACCCCCTTTCCCATCCACTTGTTTCTGACATCAGTGAAGGAGGTGACTCACCCCCTTTCCCATCCACTATGTTTCTGACATCAGTGAAGGAGGTGACTCACCCCCTTTCCCATCCACTTGTTTCTGACATCAGTGAAGGAGGTGACTCACCCCCTTTCCCATCCACTATGTTTCTGACATCAGTGAAGGAGGTGACTCACCCCCTTTCCCATCCACTATGTTTCTGACATCAGTGAAGGAGGTGACTCACCCCCTTTCCCATCCACTATGTTTCTGACATCAGTGAAGGAGGTGACTCACCCCCTTTCCCATCCACTTGTTTCTGACATCAGCGAAGGAGGTGACTCACCCCCTTTCCCATCCACTTGTTTCTGACATCAGCGAAGGAGGTGACTCACCCCCTTTCCCATCCACTATGTTTCTGACATCAGTGAGGGAGGTGACTCACCCCCTTTCCCATCCACTTGTTTCTCAGCGAAGGAGGTGACTCACCCCCTTTCCCATCCACTATGTTTCTGACATCAGCGAAGGAGGTGACTCACCCCCTTTCCCATCCACTTGTTTCTGACATCAGTGAAGGAGGTGACTCACCCCCTTTCCCATCCACTATGTTTCTGACATCAGTGAAGGAGGTGACTCACCCCCTTTCCCATCCACTATGTTTCTGACATCAGCGAGGGAGGTGACTCACCCCCTTTCCCATCCACTTGTTTCTGACATCAGCGAAGGAGGTGACTCACCCCCTTTCCCATCCACTTGTTTCTGACATCAGCGAGGGAGGTGACTCACCCCCTTTCCCATCCACTTGTTTCTGACATCAGCGAGGGAGGTGACTCACCCCCTTTCCCATCCACTTGTTTCTGACATCAGCGAAGGAGGTGACTCACCCCCTTTCCCATCCACTTGTTTCTGACATCAGCGAAGGAGGTGACTCACCCCCTTTCCCATCCACTATGTTTCTGACATCAGTGAAGGAGGTGACTCACCCCCTTTCCCATCCACTATGTTTCTGACATCAGCGAGGGAGGTGACTCACCCCCTTTCCCATCCACTTGTTTCTGACATCAGTGAAGGAGGTGACTCACCCCCTTTCCCATCCACTATGTTTCTGACATCAGCGAAGGAGGTGACTCACCCCCTTTCCCATCCACTTGTTTCTGACATCAGCGAAGGAGGTGACTCACCCCCTTTCCCATCCACTATGTTTCTGACATCAGTGAAGGAGGTGACTCACCCCCTTTCCCATCCACTTGTTTCTGACATCAGCGAAGGAGGTGACTCACCCCCTTTCCCATCCACTTGTTTCTGACATCAGTGAAGGAGGTGACTCACCCCCTTTCCCATCCACTTGTTTCTGACATCAGCGAATGGAGTTTTCCTGCAAATTGCGGATCTAATGTGTACAGGCCCTTCTCAAGATATAGCATAGCGGTGGGACACAGGGGGGAGGAATCGGTAGATCTTCATTGGATGGTTTTTATGGTCTCCCAGCCCTGTTATGTAACCACATGGGTGCTACTCTTTTCAGTGTTTTTAATTTGACCAGAAACTGAACTTCAAATGGCCTTTGTTGTCGATGGGGCTATAATTTTAATCTTAATCTTAAGAAACTGAACTTCAAATGGCCTTTGTTGTCGACGGGACTATAATTTTAATCTTAATCTTAAGAAACTGAACTTCAAATGGCCTTTGTTGTCGACTGGGCTATAATTTTAATCTTAATCTTAATCTTAAGAAACAACTTCAGTTTTTTTTGTATTCATCAAAAAACAAAACAAAAAAACACAAGCGATTTGGGACGTTTTGAACTTGGTTGTTCTATCTTGGAAGTTTACAAAGGCAATGTAATAATTTTACAAGGCTTATCAGACTCAAACTGTCTCTGTCTGTCCTTTTAACTGTCTGTCTATCTTGTTATATCTCTCTCTTAACTTGCCCCCCTGAATGGTCCGACGGGGCTCTGCCCCTGTACCCTGCGGGGGCCATGGGTCCCTGGACCCCTGCCTTTCATTCTTTTTCATTTGGGGGAGTTGCACCCGTGTAACCATCATTCTGCCATGATTAGTGTTATGAGACTGACAAAAAGGTACCTGGAACTGGAAACGTTTCATATTATTAGAACAAAAAGTCCTGATTCAACATTCCTAATCCATGCGTCACCTCAGGAATATCATTATGCAAATCATGACAAAGCAACCATCTGTTCATTGTTACTACAAATGAGAAAGAAAAGCCCAACCTCCATCTTCCACGTGGCTTGTTCTTGTGCTGGCTGTTAGCCCGTGTGTTCTGCTCAAATGGAGATTGTCATTTCTGAAGTACAGGGGTGACATGAATAGTCTCTGAAGGCTAAAAGGGTTATAAAATGAGTGATTGTGTTTGACGTAAGCTAATCTTAGATCACATATTTCCAGTTTGGTTAAGTTGTTGAAAGTAATGAATCCTAAGCTTCTTCATGACTTTTTGTTTGAAGCTATTACTACCAATTATGTTGGTTTTTACGTGGCTATATTGTGTTGTCCTATTTGTTGTCTTTAATTAATATTCAGAAACAAATCGTTAGATAATCAGGGTAATCAAAAGTTGGCAATAATGTACTCGAGCATTGTCCAGCTAAAAACAAATTAACAAGATCTCTAAAATTTACATCATTTTGAAAAAAGAAAACTATAGTGATAAAAAAAGGATAAAATAGTACTAATAAATAATACTTTTTTTTAATAATTAATAGGCCTTTCTTTATGGTATGGTTTCATTGTCTTCTTGATGCATAGGTTTTCGTCACATGAATTTGTGGTGTGAAATATGTTGCCTTTTTTCTAGTTCTGTGTTTTATATTAACATTTTGATTAGTAATTTTAATGTGGGGGGAAAAGTCAAATTTCCAGACGTATGCTTTGATTCTATGTGGTTCAGGTTGTGAAAATTAAAAAAATCTTCCCTTTTATTCATTTTTCCTCATTTTTTTCCCGAAAGCCTCAGATAATTATGTGCCAAACTCGGCACCGGTTTTTGTTTGTTGTGTGTTTAATTTTTAAAAAAATTTCCTAACATATTTTTTTAACTTTCAATCCACAAATAACAAATTGTTAGTTTTTGTTTTCTTGGTGCCACTGTCAGCCAAGGCCAGTGAAAACCCTTCCACTGAAGAATGTTTGTGGACTGTTGATGATGTGAGGCCACATTGCCTCCAGACATTGTCCACTGTCAGCCAAGGCCAGTGAAAACCCTTCCACTGAAGAATGTTTGTGGACTGTTGATGATGTGAGGCCACATTGCCACCAGACATTGTCCATGTAAGCCGTTGTAAGTACTACAGTGGAACCTCCCTTGTAAGACCTCCCATTATAAGACTCCCTCCCACATAAGACCTACTTCTCTGAGACATTGCCCTTCTTTGTAAGTATTAAAATTACCTCCCTTATAAGAACCCCTCCCTTAGAAGACCTCATTTTGGATGATTTTTGAAGGTCTTATAAGGGAGGTTCCCCTGTATTATAAAGCTATTCCTTGCATGTGTCTTTTCTTATTATTTCAAGTAATGAAGTCGGAGAATAAGCGCATGCACACACAACTGTTTCTGAACGGAAACCCCGTAAATTTGTAAAAGAAAAGGAAAAAGTAAGTGGACACAGTTTCTGTGCGTAAACGCATGCACTTATTCTGTCCTTTCTTGTAGTTATTCATGGGGTTTCCATATGGAAACATTTAGTGGTGTGTATGTGCTCTTATTCTGTTAAATTCTTTGATAATTTTCTTACCTTTTTGTTTTATAAATTTCAATTATAAATCCTAATTGTTTTGCATTCATTTGTGTATTGTAATTAGCACTGAATTATTGTAGCTTACAATGTGCAGATCGCTTCTAATATGAAGCATGTCCAAATGTTGGGCTGCCTTTTTTTTAACCGCTCTCAAGATTGTCATATCCCCTGTGGTGTAAGAAGAAATGTATAATAAATATGTTCTTAACGGTTTCTTTCCTTATGATCTTCTTGCCTAGCCTTCACCCTTTTCATAATGTCGTCTGTCTTGTAACGATCATATTCTTGAGCTTTCATTACGATAGTTTGCTCAGATCACATTCATGTAGCATTACTGAGAAAAACAAAATCATGTTTGAAACGTAAACTTGGAAAATTGGACGGATGAATGGATGATTTCAGTGTTTTTCTGAAAGTTACATAAGTAGAAACCTTTCTCGTTGTTGTTTGAGCGGCGTGTCTGTTTGGCAAAAGAAAAGGTTGCACGGAATGGACTGAAATGGAAGATGGAGAGTTAGTGTGAACAACTGTGTTGAGTTGATATGACTGACTGAAACCATGTGAAAAATTAATGTGTTGATGAATACACTGTTTCAACTTCGGTGCTGAGGCTGTTGTGATGTGGGACTGGGTGGTGTTTCCCTGTTGACTGTGTTGCCTTGGTTTCAACTTCGGTGCTGAGGCTGTTGTGATGTGGGACTGGGTGGTGTTTCCCTGTTGACTGTTGCCTTGGTTTCAACTTCGGTGCTGAGGCTGTTGTGATGTGGGACTGGGTGGTGTTTCCCTGTTGACTGTGTTGCCTTGGGCCCGTTTGGGGTCATTTGTGCACACATCTACACCTACACAGGCGCACATGTTCAGACACACTAACACATGCATGGATGCACACACACACACACGCTCTCTCTCTCTCTCTCTCTCTCTCTCTCTCTCTCTCTCTCTCTCTCTCTCTCTCGATTAGAAGAATAGGCTTCGCCTAAAATCTTTATCCTTGTAAAATAAAGTTTTTCAGTGTTCAGTGTTTCTCTCTCTCTCACACACACACATTTGCACAAACTAAAAGCACCGAGCCAACACAGCATAATAAGTAGTAGAGAAAAAAAGAAATTTTATTGCGTTATAAGTTTTTTTCAGACACAAACCCACTGTACTGCACTGCCGTCGGTTTTCATACGTCAGTACCAAATGTCAAACACTTCAACTGTACATTTCTAAAATCCATAGTTTACTACACTGTACTGTGACATGTCCATCCAACACTTACGATTAAAAAAACTGGAGTATGAAAAGTCAACTGAGACACAACTTACCATGAAGGATTTCAAAAACGAGTATGAAAATTTCAAAAACTGGAGTATGAAAAGTGTCAACTGATACACAACTTACCATGAAGGATTTCAAAAACTGGAGTATGAAAAGTGTCAACTGATACACAACTTACCATGAAGGATTTCAAAAACTGGAGTATGAAAAGTGTCAACTGATACACAACTTACCATGAAAATTTCAAAAACTGGAGTATGAAAAGTGTCAACTGATACACAACTTACCATGAAAATTTCAAAAACTGGAGTATGAAAAGTGTCAACTGATACACAACTTACCATGAAGGATTTCAAAAACTGGAGTATGAAAAGTGTCAACATACACAACTTGCCATGAAGGATTTCAAAAACTGGAGTATGAAAAGTGTCAACTGATACACAACTTACCATGAAGGATTTCAAAAACTGGAGTATGAAAAGTGTCAACTGATACACAACTTACCATGAAGGATTTCAAAAACTGGAGTATGAAAAGTGTCAACTGATACACAACTTACCATGAAGGATTTCAAAAACTGGAGTATGAAAAGTGTCAACATACACAACTTGCCATGAAGGATTTCAAAAACTGGAGTATGAAAAGTGTCAACATACACAACTTGCCATGAACAGTGAAATAAACGATCCAACTCTAAATGTGGAGATTTCACACAGGAAAATTGGGTATAAATTGTTCATAAAAGTTCATGATTTTAAAAAAAAGTACATACATTTTCAAAAGCTGGGAACAGAACCACCTTATTTCATCTGTAATGATAAGAAATGAGGGTGTCCCACCCACATGTAGTGAATGTTTGCAGGTACAGTGTAACGAGTCAACACTGGAGAATAATAAGGCCTAGTCTATGAACAAGTAAATAGTCAGATTTGAAAACTCGCCTGCATCCACGCACACACATTTATTGATACACACATGCACACGCATGCCGGCACAAAAAACCCAATGCTCTCTCTCTCTCACACACACACACACACACATATATCAATAGGGTTTAAGAACTAGTCATCAAGAATATTTGTTCAAACCATACAAGACTAATTGGAATTGTACACAGAGCAAGCAATAACGTCTTGTAAACCAGGGGGGGTTGTGCATGTTTTAAGATAAAGTGTGGACTAAATGAAGAATCCTTCCTACAGATCCTTGACCATAGATTAAAAAGCACTGAACAACATGTGCCTGTGCCAACGTTCTGATTTGCTTTGCTGTCAGTTATGCATTTTTGTTTTGTTCTCCTAAAGACCCACCAGATCACGTGTCAAACTCACGGGTGAATGAATGAAATTTAGGGCTTTACGTCCTCTCGACCTGGGAAGGCACATAAAATTGGGCTCGTCCGGGATAAAAGTAATGGTTCGGCTGGGGGACAATAATGTCACCTAATGTGGGTCAAAATCACGGGTTTCATGCGTTTTCCCTCTTATAGCTGGTAAGAAATCTTGTTTTGACCAGGTTTGACTCCCATACAAATGCCCCCAAATTCAAAACGAAACATTTTAAAGAGCAGCCTCAATTATTTGCCTTGTAGTGTGTGTCCATGATCCCCGTGGGGATACCGGGGGCTCTTTCGTACAAATAGTTCCCCAACCTTCTGGAAGTTCTGTGCTTGTAGCTTCCTCTAATCTGTCCCTCTCTTTGACTGCCTTTTTCCTTGCTTTGTGTCATCTGCTATCTTTCTGACTTTTGGCCTATTCTCCTGTCTTTTTCCTTGCTTTGTGTCATCTGCTATCTTTCTGACTTTTGGCCCATTCTCCTGCCTTCTTCCTTGCTTTGTGTCATCTGCTGCTATCTTTCTGACTTTTTGGCCCATTCTCCTGCCTTTTTCCTTGCTTTGTGTCATCTACTATCTTTCTGACTTTTGGCCCATTCTCCTGCCTTTTTCCTTGCTTTGTGTCATCTATCTTTCTGACTTTTGGCCCTTCTCTGACTTTTCCTTGCTTTGTGGCTATCTTTCTGACTTTTGGCCCATTCTCCTGCCTTCTTCCTTGCTTTGTGTCATCTGCTATCTTTCTGACTTTTGGCCCATTCTCCTGCCTTCTTCCTTGCTTTGTGTCATCTGCTATCTTTCTGACTTTTGGCCCATTCTCCTGTCTTTTCCCCTGCTTTGTGTCATCCACTATCTTTCTGACTTTTGGCCCATTCTCCTGCCTTCTTCCTTGCTTTGTGTCATCCACTATCTTTCTGACTTTTGGCCCATTCTCCTGTCTTTTTCCCTGCTTTGTGTCATCTACTGTCTTTCTGACTTTTGGCCCATTCTCCTGCCTTCTTCCTTGCCTTGCTTTGTGTCATTCTCTACTGTCTTTCTGACTTTGGGCCCGTTCTCCTGTCTTTTCCCCTGCTTTGTGTCATCTACTGTCTTTCTGACTTTTGGCCCATTCTCCTGTCTTTTTCCTTGCTTTGTGTCATCTGCTATCTTTCTGACTTTTGGCCCATTCTCCTGCCTTTTTCCCCCAAAAATATCTTCCATATAGTTTTCTCCTTTGAGCTCCTCCGAAATCGGAATGTGTCGGCTGTATGCAGTGAAAACTGGAAAACGGACCCATTGTGGCCTTATGGCCCGGGAACACAGAAGAAGGAGAAGAATGTCCATGATGTTCCAATCCTCAGCCCCTCACGTCATCTCTAAGATACTCGTGAATCGCTCGTTTGAGAAAGGCACACCAAAACAACAAATGAACACGAAAATGTGAAAAGACAGTCCTCAGCTCATCACCAATGGCTCGTTAGTCAAGATAATTCACTGACCATCTATCATGTAAATCTGTCGAAGCACTAACAATTCATAAAGCATTCACATTGCAAAGTTGGACATGAGCTAATGAATTAATCCATCGTCACAGAACATCAGATAATTAATATGTGTGTGCGTGCATGCATGCGTTTGTGTGTGAGTGTGTGTGCGCGTGTCTGCTTGCATATGTGTTTTAGGGTGTGTGTATGCTTGCTTGTTCACACATGTAACAACAAAAAATTGTGTGAGAGGGTGTGTGTGTGTGAAATATACTGTCCCAAAAAAGAAACGCATACTTTTTTCAAATGTCGTTGCCGTCATTGTATTGCAGCACGCATATCCTCCAAACTACTAGAAGTGTTCACCCAAAGAGAAAAGTGTACAAGAAGCATGCATGATTTATGTCATACGAATTAATTTGTGGGTAGAAGATTTAATTAACAGTTTTAATGTTTGTCTGTTGTTTGATTGTTTTTATATGAACTTACACGATTTTTGTTCAACGACCAGGCTTCAACATTTGTTGACGTTTGAAGAACACATAGCATGCATACTATCACGCACTCCGCTTACTTAACATATACTCTCTCTCCTTCCCTCTCTCTCTCTGTCCCCCCCTCCCCCCCCCCCCCTCTCTCCCTCTCTCTCTCTCTCTCTCTCTCTCTCTCTCTCTCTCTCTCGGCACATGAACCATGTAAGCATGCAGAGCGTGTGTCTCGCAGAACAGAGAGGGTCCTCACATGAAAGGGAAATGAACAACAGCAAAACAAAGAAGACAAGAAGTCGGACAAACCCTCCTCCATCATATAGGGGGGTGGGGGAGATCAAGATCGAACTTTTTATTTTGTTCTTGACAAAGAGGATATAGGTGATGACTAAACACAGCCCTGTATGCACGCACACACACACATTTACCAACAAAGAGCAGTTAAAGACACAATTTGAAATTTAAAAAAAAGACAAAATGAATTCCCGAACTGGAGTTATCAGAGAAATATAGGGGGAGGGGGGGGGGGGGGGGGGGGGTGTTAGGAGTAATACTTGTTCACCAAGCAGCAGTTTGGTGGTATACTGAAAAGTATAAATTGCATAGCCTAACAATAACAACACACACAGTCTACCCTGGAGAACGTAACGAGGTCAAGTCAACACAGATGCGCTGCGCATAGTCGGTCTGAATGATCTCAACGGGAACAACCAATGTCAAAGCTCTCTCGAAGTGTCCAACTCACTCGATAGAAACATTTCAGGTCGCTGAACTTTTACTGAACATTACATTTAGCTAGAAATGCTCAACTTAAAAATCAATTGAACCCGTAGTCTACACGGGCACTGTAACTTGTTATTTCAATTATGAGAAATGTAACGAGCTAACCTACTGAAAATCCCCCGTGGGGATACCGGGGGGTCTTTTGTATGCATAGTTCTCCCACCTTCTGGAAGTTCTGTGCTTGTAACTTCCTTTAATTGGCCACTCTCTTTGACTCTGCCTTTTCCCTTTGCTTACTGTCATCTACTATCTTTCTGCCTTACCGGTCCATTCTCCTGCCTTTTTTTCCCCCCAAGAAACACTTTCAAAAAGATTTCCTCAAGCCGAAGTCGGACTTGCTGGGCCTAACTATTTCTAGTTTAGGCGCATAACGGCAGCCTGACGCATCTGCGCTCATAACTGACAGGAAACTGTCTGAGCGATCGAAGAAGAAAAGGAAAGAAAGTATGTCAATTTAGTAACATACGCTGATACACGCAGTTAGGGACTGCACCGGCCATTTGGTTGAGTGTCTACATAGGAAAATAGAATCCAAACTATACTAGTAGTAGGCAGGCCTAACACAGAACTAAAACTTGAACGCAAAGAAACCGAGGGACTGTAGCAAGAAGCACACCCACACCCTCCCCTGAAAGAGTAGGCTACAAACATGAAAATAGAATCCAAACTATACTAGTAGTAGGCAGGCCTAACACAGAACTAAAACTTGAACGTAAACAAACCGAGGGACTGTAGCAAGAAGCACACCCCCACACCCTCCCCTGAAAGAGTAGGCTACAAATATGAACATTTGCATCACGGATCATGCATCACGATTATTCGAGTAAATGTATATTTTATGATTGATTTTAACACAGAAAAATTAACTTTGAAGGTTTGTATAACGTCCTATCGGCAGAACCCTTATAGGGGCACCCTGACGAATGAGATTTTGCAAGAAACACGTCGAGATCACCAGGAAAACATCCTTTACAGAGATCGCAACACTCACTTTGCTCTGGTTTTCTATAAATCAAACTGTCAAATCGGCGATTCCTCCTTGGCGGAGGTGCTGGAAGTAAAATTCTTTCAGTGAAAGAGAAGGCATGTGCCTAGAAAAGGCATGTGCCTAGAGAAGGCATGTGCCTTCTCTTTTTTTAATGGCCGCCTGAGTCGCTTAGACCAAATCACGAAATTTCCACAATACAAGCATTTTTATTTACAGTTTACCAAAAGGAGTTTCGCTCACAACAAAGGAAATAGCTCCTCTTTTTTTTTTTTTACTGCACTACAACGAAGAAAAAGCTTCAACCACTCTGAGTGGCCTCCACCCACCCCGTCCAAAATGGCTTCTGTCTCTGGCAGCTCCGCCAAGGAGGAATCGCCGTTTTTACGGTTTGATTTATAGGAAACCAGAGCAAAATGAGTGTTCCGATCCTTGAAAGGGATGTTTTTCTGGTGACCTCGACGTGTTTCTTGCAAAAACTCATCCGTCAGGGTACCCCTTTATGGACAAAGGTCCTGAAGACCGGGTCTTCCCGTAGAAAAACGTCAACAAACAAGTCCACAATTTATATAAAGAGGTTAAACACACACACAAGAACACACAAACAACAACAACTTGACACACACACGCGCGCGCACACACACACACACACACACGCGCGCGCACACGAACACGCACGCACGCGCGCGCACACGCACACACACACACGCACACAGAGAGTAGACCTACAAGTCCAATCAGCCTCATCACTACGGTATTTGAAAACAGACAAACAAGGATATGAGCGAGTACGACAACAAGCCATCCATTGGCAGAGTCACCACCATACACATTTTGTAGTGATGTTATGCACAAGTTCGAACAATATTGTGCGGAAGGACAAGCACAGAAAACAACAACAACCAACAACCAGATTAACAGACACACACAATTGTAATACACCCTCCCCACCTGAGGTGGCTGGGGACTAACAAAACTCAACTGGGCTTCCACCCAACACACTCTCTGTTAGCTGCTCAAGGGCACGCGTAAAAATACAAAACAACTGAAGTAAAAACAAAATCGCAAGCCATGTAAACATATCAGAAGAAGACGCGCTTTCCCCTTCCCGACTTTCCCGTCTGGCATGTGCCCAAAACTGGTTTTCTTTTCCTCAAACTGTTTCAACCAACGTCTTTTATTTCTAAGAGTAAACCATGGCTAAGTCCACCAAGCCGCAAGATCGAGATTCCATAGTGGTTGGTTGATGGTTCATCCCACACGTGCTCTTTGAAGCCGAGCAAACGTTAAACCAACCTTTCATTCATCATCCATTCTGATGAATGAATCTCAATGAATTTCAATTCATGGAGATTCGAGAACTGTGCGGGTTTGTATATTAACCTTCTAACTTGTCGTAGGCCTACTTTTAATCCCTTAAATTTCTGACAAGACCCCACAAAAAACTGAAACAGACTGCAACGTCACTGGAACATACAACAAACAAACAACTACACGACAAGTGTAAAGTGACGTTATTTTATTCACAAGAAACAAAACAAAACTACTGGATATTTCGGCGCGCGCCTTTATCAACACAGACAAACAAGAAAACAGCAAACAGCAAATATAGCAACAGGAGCAAAAAGCAGGCAACAGAAGGAGCAAAAAACCAACTAGATCAAAATAAAAAAACAATACTTCCCCTTTACAGTCCAATGCGTAAATTATCTTAAATTTCTGTTATGTTGTGTATATTCTGGACTAAATGTCGACATTTAAACCGTTTATTTTTCTCCGATGTAGGATTGTCTGAGCAGAGGACCTTGTTTGTGCAGTTGGTGGACGAACGTGAACACGTCCCATCTTGTCACAATTCAGCACACTCTCCTTCTTCAAGAACTGGGAGAATGGGTCTTTCCTGGTATTGCAATACCTCCAGGATCGATCCACAATAATTGTTTTTACTTTTTATTTTTTATTTTTATACACTCACAAATGTCCCATTTTTGTTTCATGTCGGAGGAACGTTAAACAGATTTTCCTGGGAGAACAATAAAAAACAAGAACCCAAACACCACCAACAAAAAAACAGAAAGAAAAGAAGCAGGTCAGATCTCCTTGCTGCATTGCGGGGACAGCAGCACTCCCTTGTCGCTGTTCTGAAGACAATGAGCAGGTCAGATCTCCTTGCTGCGTTGTGGTGACAGCAGCACTCCCTTGTCGCTGTTCTGATCACTGGCGTCCCTCCCGGGCCCCGCTGACGACCTGCCTTGCCCCCTGTGCAGGGACTGCGTCCTGGAGTGGTGCTGCTCCAACAACGGCGAGGAGGCTGCTGCAGCAACACCCCACTGCTGCTGCTGCTGTTGGTGATGATGAAGAAGATGGTGGTGATGGTGTGGGGATGCCGCGGGGCTGGGCTGTGCAGACGCGGAGCAAGAAGCCGCAGGACTAGGGCTGTGACTGGGGCTCTCCCCGGCGGCCGGGGCAGCCACACCCCTTCCCCTGCCCACCCCTTCTCCTCCTCCTATTCCTCCTCCTCCTCCCCCTCTTTCTACGGGCCCTAGGCTAGGGCTGCGGCTGCTCCTCCCTCCTCCTCTCCCCCCTCCTCTATGACGATCCGTTCTGCTGAACTCCCTCCTCAGAGTTTTGGTGCGAGTGGGGGTGAGGTCGGGCCGAAGAATCGGGGCGTCATCATCATCATCATCCGCTCCTTGATCGGCATCGCCCGTTGTCGCAGCGAGAGAGAGGGTGGCTGCGTGGGAAGGACTGATTGGGGAGGGGGTGCGGGGAGCTAGGGGGAAGGAAGGGGAGGGGGAGTGAGGGCGGGTGGAGGGTGGGGTGGTGGCGGGTGGAGGGTGGGGTAGAGAGGCTGGGGATGTAGAGGGGGTGCTGGGGGGTTGGGTGTGAAGGTTGGCCGTGGTGTGGTAGTGATGGGTGGAGGGGGTGGAGGATGGGGGAGACTCCGTCTGTAAAGAACAAAAGGACATCGCTCAGACTGACAGACTGCAAACTTAACCATGATATTGGTTTCAAAAGAAAAAGCATATGCAGCCCCCCCCCCCCCCCCCCCACCCCGTTCCCTCCAAAAACAGGACAGACTACTTTCAAAATAAACGTAACATACGATAACCAAAATGATAACTGATTTCCCCCCTAAAATAACAGGTGGTGCGAACATTGTTTATAACTGACACTGGAGTCTGAACGTTTTCCATCAAAATGTTAGGGTACATTTTCCAACAAAATGTTAGGGTACATTTTCCAACAAAATGTTAGGGTACATTTTCCAACAAAATGTTAGGGTACATTTTTCAACAAAATGTTAGAGTACATTTTACAACAAACCTACGAAAAGTGTCAACAAACAAAAATAAACTGCCCACCAAAAGACAGGGAACAATCTTGAGAACGGTGTGCCATGTCTTTTGCCGTGTTTTTCATGAGAGAGAGAGAGAGAGAGAGAGAGAGAGAGAGAGAGAGAGAGAGAGAGAGAGAGAGAGAGAGAGAGAGAGAGAGAGAGAGAGAGAGAGAGAGAGAGAGAGAGAGTATGATAGTAAATGTTGATATTGGTAAACAAACAAAAAAGCAAAAAACAACAGCAAAAATGTTAGGGAACACTTACACTCATGTTTTGGCTATTTGCTTGTAGCTTCAAAACGCTTTGCATATAGAACTTACAACTTGGCAGTCATGTACACAAGGGACAAGGCCGTACAATGCAGACAACAACGTGTCGTGATTGTCATCGGTTGCTATGGAAACGTGAGTTTTAAAAGGCGCCCAAACCCCCACATTCTAACAATGTCAATGCATCAGCATTTTCTCTACAATGAGCATTGAACAAAATGGTACTCAGCACATGTTAGCAGGAAGCTTCAAGAATGCGTACAACTGACAAAAATATCCTTTCAAAACAAAAGAGATAATGCAATTAATTGCTGAGTCATGATGGCTGTGCAGGGAAAGTTGAGCCTTTTGGATGTAGGGAGAGCCCTGGAATGGCTACAGGAAGGTGTGGCTGTGCGGGAACCGCTGTCACAGCTTAATAATGACCGACACTTAATACGTGAAATTGGTGACCACCTTCCTGCACAGCCATCCCATCCTGCAGCTATGCTAAGGGTTTCCCAAGTTCCCAAACACCCAACTTTTGCTGCACAATTCTCGAAACTAAGCCAATACTTTCAATATCTCTTCTGTTAAGAAAGGACCTTATTGAGCATTCTTTAAGCTTCCTGCTAACATGTGACGAGTACCATGTTGCGCAAATCAATACATGCAGAAAATGCTGATGCACTAAATTTGTTGTAGTTTTCTGGATTTACAGGCGTTTTAAACTCACGTTACCATAGAAACCAATAGAGGTCGCAAAATGTTTTGCTTTCTCGGTAAAGCCATATCTCTTGTGCCAAGTTTTAAGCTCCACATGTGACGCGTTTTGAAGCTACAAGCAAATAACCCAAGCATGCGCATTTTGAAAGTGTTCCCTAACGTTTTGTGGGCAGCTTAGTTGATAACAATATAATTTAAAGAAAAATAAACCACAGACAAGGGACAATCCGGAATTAATGAAAAATGAAAACAATTTGTTTTCAAAGAACTCAATTGAAATGCGTTAATCACCGTAATCTAATCATGCCGTCAAAGAGACAGACAGACAGACAGACGGACAGACAGACAAAGCATGCTGTGCAGAAGCACTGACCCACACCGCCACGAGGGGCTCCTGTAGACACACGGAGTCCTGTCTCCGCAGACTCTGGTGCCGAGTCCTCTGTACGGTGCTGTCTTGCCGCCGCACGCTGCCCCCTCCCACACCCCGCCCCGCGCCCTGAGAGAAAGAGGAAGGAGGGGAAGAACTCTCTCCCACGTCCGGTAAGCGGGCTGGGGCGTACTCTCCCCTGTCACGATAGCGGACGGGAGAGTAGTCGCTCCTGGAACGTTCCCGCGTCACTGGCATCATGGCGACGTCGGTTTGTGACGAAGAGAAAGCGGTCCCTCGTTCTGGAGCCGGCTGTTGCTGCTGCTGTTGTCGATGCAGCAGTCGTTGTGCTTGCTGCTGCTGCTGCTGCTGCTGTTGTTGTATAACAGACACATCCTGAGCAGGGCTTCCTCCCACTATACCAGCCTTCATCTTGGAACGGTCCGGATGATAATAGGACCATCTTCGACTGACGAACTCGCGGCGAGGTTCGTAGAAACTGAAGCTGAGCCTTCCTACAGCAGGTACAACCTGCTGCTGTAGCTGCTGCTGCTGATTCTGCTGCTGGTCATTCTGCTGCTCAGGCCCCTGGCTGGGCGCTGACTGGGAAATAGACACAGTGCGATGACCGTTCTGAAGGCTGGGAGCAGAGGCAGGGCCAGAGACAGTCACCGTTGTCGGATGGAAGTTGTTGCTGGTGGAGGGGAAGCAGGGGGGTAGGTTGTTGTTGGTGGTGGGGGTCACGGAGGTCAAGGACAGGTCATCGAACTTGGAGAAGGATGATGATGAGGGTGGGGGCTGGCCGGTGTTGATGGAGAAGAGGTATCGGTCCACGTGGTCCAGCCTCATGTGCAGGGTGCTGTACAGGTTGTAGGTCTGAGCCAGCATCTCTTCTTTGGCGTCCAGCAGATCTGACACCAAATAAAACGAATGGCAGAGGCTAGAGTTACGGGTCCGTAACTCGCATTCTCCAGGCTACGATTACGGGGCTCAATCACCGGACGCAAAAGTTTCTGTGCGCAAGTGTCTTGAAGAACTACTAATTAACATTGATTCTAATATGTTCCTAACCCTATCCCTATCCCTATTTTAACGACACCTTGATGAGTTGATAACTTAAGGGGAAAAAGACAGTTCCTTTTTGGCAACCAGAACATCTGAAAATAAACAAACAGGTTTGGGAACTATCATCTGATTCAGAGAGTTCAGACAAATCCTGTGACCATTCAAATGATGGGAAAAGAAATGTCAGAGGAAAAAATTACATGCTTGGAACCAAAGACATTTAAGGTGTGTGTGGGGGTGTGGGGGTGGGAGTGGGTGTGATAGTTGCGTAGGTATGTGAGTGTGTGCGTGTGTGCGTGTGTGTGTATGTGTGTGTGTGTGTGTGTGTGTGTGTGTGTGTGTGTGTGTGTGTGTGTGTGTCTCTGTGTGTGTGTGTGTGTGTGTGTGTGTGTGTGTGTGTGTGTGTGTGTGTGTGTGTGTGTGTCTGTGTGTGTGTGTGTGTGTGTGTGTGTGTGTGTGTGTGTGTGTGTGTGTGTGTGTCTCTGTGTGTGTGTGTGTGTGTGTGTGTGTGTGTCTCTCTGTGTGTGTGTGTGTGTGTGTGTGTGTGTGTGTGTGTGTGTGTGTGTGTGTGTGTGTTGTTGTTGTCGTACCCTGGCTAAAAGACTCCAGGGATCATCCCAACAGCCGAAGCACCAGTTAGGGATGAGAACATTGCGTGTTTG
>CM065701.1:1579539-1582039 GCA_017654935.2 Phymorhynchus buccinoides | reverse complement strand
TTTATCATAATACCTGCTTTGCTACCTTTATGTTCAATTATGTATGTGTAATTTTATGCCTTGCCATGTTTGTATTCTATGTTCGTATATGTACAAAGGTGTGCTACCTTTATGTTCAAATTTGTATGTGTAATATCATGCCTTGCCATGTTTGTATTCTATGTTCGTATATGTACCAAGGACAGATTGGAAGACTAGGCGTTGCCTAAAATCTTTATCCTTAAAAAATAAAGTTCAAGTTTTCAAGTTTTCAAGTTTTCTCTCTCTGACTGTCTCTGTCTCTTCCTCTCTGTCTGTCTGTCTCTCTCTGTCTCTGTGTCTGTCTTTCTCTGTCTGTCTGTCTGTCTGTCTGTCTGTCTGTCTCTGTCTCTCTCTCTCTCTCTCTCTCTCTCTCTCTCTCTCTCTCTCTCTCTCTCTCTCTCTCTCTCTCTCTCTCTCTCTCTCTCTCTCTCTCTGTGAATAGGTTTGATTCTGCATGTGTAGATGTATTTACATTTACAATGTGTGCATGTTACGATGAGTAAGCATAGTAGAACTTTGAGTGTATTACATGCATGTGTTTTCTTTCAAATAAATACAGTAAGTATGATTAGGATTGATTTTGTCATGTGTTTGTGTACTTCTGAATTTGTGCTTTTCCCAGTGTGTATGTGTGCTTACTTCTTAATTGTTGCATGTTACAAATGAATGCAGTTTACAATATTAGGTTTGATTTTGTCTTTGTAGTGTTATTACATAAGGTTGTATTTTGCATGTCTTATATATACTGACAGGCAGAAGTTCTGCATACACGCATTGGATAAATCATCAAAAATGTAAATCAGATTCAAAATTAATTTTACTTTGGGTAATCCTAAATCATGCAATTGTACACACAGCATGATTTAGGATTACCAAAAGTAAAATTAATTTTGAATCTGATTTACATGTTTGATGATTTATCCAATGCGTGTGTGCAGACCTTCTGCCTGTCAGTGTTTATAGCTTTGTCTCTACTCGTTTTCCTTCTTCATTTCTACTGTCATATGGGTTTGGTGCTCTCCACAGGGCTGCGTGTAAATACTTGTAGCGGTGCCATAGCCGATGAGGTTTAACCGAGGCGTGGTTACCGCTACACCTATCTGCATTAATAACAAAATCGGGACTTTACTGGTTTCGTACTGCCTCCGGGCATTGCCTCCAGTATTGTTCCCACCATATTTGTATTTACAAATGTCCCATATGTGTCTGATTCGGACCAAGAGGACGTAAAACACCATTTTCGTCCAGAGGGCTGGATGCAAAAACGCATGTCATTGCTTATTCTATTACTCTCTATATAAATAAAATTCATTCAGTTCAATTCAATTCAATTCTCTCTCCACTCACGGTACATCCGATGATGAGGTGCTTGCTGTAGGCAAAGAGGCGGAGGATGGATTTGGGGGTGGGCACGATGTTGAAGGGAATGGGCAGGGTGGTCCCCTCCTCGATGAAGGAGATCCACAGCTTGGCACGTGCGAACTTCCACTCCACATCCTCACACGTCTGCAGACAATGCATGTGTTGATATCAATGAGTGAACTCACCATGACCCGAGCAAAACGGACAGCAGTAACGGGCAATGTGTCATTAGAATGCATGTGTTGATATCAATGAGTGAACACACCATGACCCGAGCAAAACGGACAGCAGTAACGGGCAATGTGTCATTAGAATGCATGTGTTGATATCAATGAGTGAACTCACCATGACCCGAGCAAAACGGACAGCAGTAACGGGCAATGTGTCATTAGAATGCATGTGTTGATATCAATGAGTGAACACACCATGACCCGAGCAAAACTGACAGCAGTAACGGGCAATGTGTCATTAGAATGCATGTGTTGATATCAATGAGTGAACTCACCATGACCCGAGCAAAACGGACAGCAGTAACGGGCAATGTGTCATTAGAATGCATGTGTTGATATCAATGAGTGAACTCACCATGACCCGAGCAAAACTGACAGCAGTAACGGGCAATGTGTCATTAGAATGCATGTGTTGATATCAATGAGTGAACACACCATGACCCGAGCAAAACTGACAGCAGTAACGGGCAATGTGTCATTAGAATGCATGTGTTGATATCAATGAGTGAACACACCATGACCCGAGCAAAACGGACAGCAGTAACGGGCAATGTGTCATTAGAATGCATGTGTTGATATCAATGAGTGAACACACCATGACCCGAGCAAAACGGACAGCAGTAACGGGCAATGTGTCATTAGAATGCATGTGTTGATATCAATGAGTGAACTCACCATGACCCGAGCAGAACGGACAGCAGTAACGGGCAAGGTCATTTGGGTGGAAATTTGCTGTTTGGCGGACAATTCCCATCCCCGAAAGTTACTTGAAGCACACGCTAGGCCCTTGAATCGTACACTACAACGCCTCTCTTTATGTTTCTCTCTCTGTCTCTTTGTCTCTCTCATTCTGTCTGTCTGTCTGTCTCTCTCTTTTATTCTCTCTT
>CM065701.1:1562039-1564539 GCA_017654935.2 Phymorhynchus buccinoides | reverse complement strand
TTCCATAGCTGCTGGCATTCTGCCCAGACCATCCCTGACAAACACACAGGATTTGGGGCAGAGGGGCAGCCTTTGACTCCTTCCTCCATAGCTGCTGGCATTCTGCCCAGACCATCCCTGACAAACACACAGGATTTGGGGCAGAGGGGCAGCCTTTGACTCCTTCCTCCATAGCTGCTGGCATTCTGCCCAGACCATCCCTGACAAACACACAGGATTTGGGGCAGAGGGGCAGCCTTTGACTCCTTCCATAGCTGCTGGCATTCTGCCCAGACCATCCCTGACAAACACACAGGATTTGGGGCAGAGGGGCAGCCTTTGACTCCTTCCATAGCTGCTGGCATTCTGCCCAGACCATCCCTGACAAACACACATGATTTGGGGCAGAGGGGCAGCCTTTGACTCCTTCCTCCATAGCTGCTGGCATTCTGCCCAGACCATCCCTGACAAACAAACACACAGGATTTGGGGCAGATGGGCAGACACACTGCGTACGATGCGATCCGATTGTGACGATGCATGTGAGTCATGATTCACGTGAAATACTTCCGTCTAACAATACTTGTACTGTCTTCCTTCACCTTACTGACGCAGACCGCAATTCACGAATCACATCAAGTGTCTGATATAAAGCACAGATATTTGGTCAGAGTCGTGTCCGGGGGACTACAGATGTTGTGAACATAACTGGTAGGATTTCATCAGATTCGCTTAGATAATTGTATTTCACGAGAACCATGCCTCAGAAATGTCACAGTCAGATCGCACCGTATGCAGTGTGTCTGCTCCTTAAGCGCCTTCTGTCTCCCTGTAGGATGGCATCATAATGTCACAGTCAGATCGCACCGTATGCAGTGTGTCTGCTCCTTAAGCGCCTTCTGTCTCCCTGTAGGATGGCATCATAATGTCACAGTCAGATCGCACCGTATGCAGTGTGTCTGCTCCCTAAGCGCCTTCTGTCTCCCTGTAGGATGGCATCATAATGTCACAGTCAGATCGCACCGTATGCAGTGTGTCTGCCCCTAAGCGCCTTCTGTCTCCCTGTAGGATGGCATCATAATGTCACAGTCAGATCGCACCGTATGCAGTGTGTCTGCTCCTTAAGCGCCTTCTGTCTCCCTGTGGATGGCATCATAATGTCACAGTGATCGCACCGTATGCATAAGCGCCTTCTGTCTCCCTGTAGGATGGCATCATAATGTCACAGTCATCGCACCGTCAGATCGTCTGCTCCTTAAGCGTATGCAGTGTGTGGCATCTGCATCATAATGTAGGATCATCATAATTAATGGCGCCATAATGTAGGATTCTAGGTCTCCCTGTAGGATGGCATCATAATGTAGGATGGCATCATAATGTCATAGCAAAGGTCCGTTTTTTGACGCCATGTTGTTCCACATATTAGGTTGTAAACATTCTTTCACCCCTTCCTCTCATAACTGCTTGCATTCTGGCGGAACATCCCTGAGAAGCAGCTTAAATACAGTTCAGAATCATAGATGATGGAAATGGGAAACAGACATCGGAATTACAGTCTTTAAAAATGAGCTGTTTGTGTGGAGGTATTGTCCTTAGCCTTTGACAACAGGTGGCGTATCATTTGAAGGCAGTTTATTAGCAACGGGAATCTCTCTCTCTCTCTCTCTCTCTCTCTCTCTCTCTCTCTCTCTCTCTCTCTCTCTCTCTCTCTCTCTCTCTCTCTCTCTCCGGTAGCAAACTATGGAATGAATTGGAAAATCGCAATACAAAACTAACAAGTGTCTCATCCTTTAAAAGAACATATCACAAACACCTCTTAGAAAAGTTTTAAGTTATTAAGTTTCTCTATACCGTAGGCTTATTAGTGTATTGTATTGTATCATTGGATCATGAGCGTATTTGCACCTGTGTGTTCGAACACACCACGAGAGACTAGGTATGCATGTTTTGGTATAGTTATAGGGTATACTGTATGTTTTGTGTGTGTGTGTGAGTACGTGAATGAGCTGTTCGTTTGAGCTTGAATGTTTTTCGCATGTTCTTCAATTTACTGTGAACATGCTTGTTGTTATTTTCTATTATTGTTATGCATTTTTTACTTTCTTTGTGTTTTCCTTTTCTTGTTATTTGGCTTTTCTTTTTCCCCTCGAGGGCATGGTGTAAAGAAGCTTGAGCTTATCCGTTTACCCTCATTAAACATTCGTATTCATTCGTAAACATTCGTATTCTCTCTCTCTCTCTCTCTCTCTCTCTCTCTCTCTCTCTCTCTCTCTCTCTCTCTCTCTCTGTGTGTCTCTTCTCTCTCTCTCCACACACGGCATGCGCGGCAAAATACATGTTGCCTCCTATCTGACAAAGGGAAAGAAAATAAACCAGTAGAGGGATCTCCCATGGGGCGACTAGAAGCGCTAATAACATAACCTAGCACATTTCTTTTGATGTAATTCGGCAACATCGTAATGTCCAATGCTACATTTGGCTGAAATAGCCTTTCGCTATGTCCTCCCATAGTTCTCTGCGT
>CM065701.1:1547039-1557039 GCA_017654935.2 Phymorhynchus buccinoides | reverse complement strand
AAGAAGAAGAAGAAGAAGAAGAAGAAGAAGAAGAAGAAGAAGAAAAAGAAGAATTAATATATAAAACATATTTGAAAATTAAGATAGCGCTTCATTACTCTGCTTAGCCGTTCGTCACTATTATTGTCTGTGCACCTTTTTCCTTTAAGATAGGGCTTTATATACGTTTTCTTGTTGCCCTATCTAATGATAATTGTTGACTTTCATTTGTGACCTTGATAAATAAAATACTTTAAACCAAGAAGAAGAAGAAGGAGGAGGAGGAGGAGAAGAAGAAGAAGAAGAAGAAGAAGAAGAAGAAGAAGAAGAAGAAGAAGAAGAAGAAGAAGAAGAAGAAGAAGAAGAAGAAGAAGTAAAAGAAGCAGAAGTAGAAGAAGAAAGAAGAAGACGAGGAAGAAGAAGAATAAAGAGGAGAAGAGAAGGAGAAGGAGAAAGATGAATTTCATTTGTTTAAATCGTAACAGGAACGGTTGAATCAGGGAATGTTTTGATACAGCGTATTTTGATTTCGATGAGCTGCCATCTTGACTGTCGTTCTTGAGAAAGTTCACAAAAAAGCCACGATTGTCACAAGCGTGCCGCGTCGTTTTCAGCAAACATAGGCGTTTCACAGACTGTTGTTGCCGATAGCCACGAAACGTTTGAAGCGCTCGCTGCCAAGACATGCCCCCAGGTATCCCAGTTAAGACAAGACAATAGCAAACATGTGACGTCAAAGGCTGCTTCTGCCCTTTGCCTAATAGTCAGGTCTTGCGGGCAAGGAAAATAATGTTGCTGCTGTCTTATCCTGGTTTAAAGACTCCAGGGGTCATCTCAACAGAAGAAGTACTTGAACACTATGACACAAATGCACTAGCTAGGGATGAGAACATTACGTGTGTAGCCGTTTGTGATTACCCCATCGTCGAATGCGAAAACAACAACAACAAAATCAAACCCGTTATTACGAACATTTCTCCTATCTTGAGTGCCTGTATGAAAGCCGTTAAACTTCAAACTTTGGCTGCTTGGCATTTCATGCAGGCAACTCTGTGATTCTGTGCGTGAGATCCCGGTCAGCTCAGTTGATTAACAGCAAAACAACACAGGAATTAGAACGGTACCCTGGGGACTCCAGAGATATCTGGGACGGCTTGTGATCTCCCACAGAAGAAAAAGAAGAGAAAGAATAAAGAGAAGAAAATGAGAAAAGAAAAGAAAAGAAGAGAAGAAGAAGAAGAAGAAGAAGAAGAAGAAGAAGAAGAAGAAGAAGACAACAACATGATAAAAAATGATGTATAATGGAGAAGGCCACGATGATAACTTTTCTTTGGAAACACTCCGACCTCTACATCTCCAAGAAATATAGCGCCAACTCGTCCCCAGAGCGGAGCGAGGGGGCAGAGTCACAAACCCCCTCCCCACACAGGACAACAAGCACATTGCAGCCCCCTCCCCTCCCCCACAGGACAACAAGCACATTGCAGCCCCCTCCCCTCCCCCACAGGACAACAAGCACATTGCAGCCCCCTCCCCTCCCCCACAGGACAACAAGCACATTGCAGCCCCCTCCCCTCCCCCACAGGACAACAAGCACATTGCAGCCCCCTCCCCTCCCCCACAGGACAACAAGCACATTGCAGCCCCCTCCCCTCCCCCACAGGACAACAAGCACATTGCAGCCCCCTCCCCTCCCCCACAGGACAACAAGCACATTGCAGCCCCCTCCCCTCCCCCACAGGACAACAAGCACATTGCAGCCCCCTCCCCTCCCCCACAGGACAACAAGCACATTGCAGCCCCCTCCCCTCCCCCACAGGACAACAAGCACATTGCAGCCCCCTCCCCTCCCCCACAGGACAACAAGCACATTGCAGCCCCCTCCCCTCCCCCACAGGACAACAAGCACATTGCAGCCCCCTCCCCTCCCCCACAGGACAACAAGCACATTGCAGCCCCCTCCCCTCCCCCACAGGACAACAAGCACATTGCAGCCCCCTCCCCTCCCCCACAGGACAACAAGCACATTGCAGCCCCCTCCCCTCCCCCACAGGACAACAAGCACATTGCAGCCCCCTCCCCTCCCCCACAGGACAACAAGCACATTGCAGCCCCCTCCCCTCCCCCACAGGACAACAAGCACATTGCAGCCCCCTCCCCTCCCCCACAGGACAACAAGCACATTGCAGCCCCCTCCCCTCCCCCACAGGACAACAAGCACATTGCAGCCCCCTCCCCTCCCCCACAGGACAACAAGCACATTGCAGCCCCCTCCCCTCCCCCACAGGACAACAAGCACATTGCAGCCCCCTCCCCTCCCCCACAGGACAACAAGCACATTGCAGCCCCCTCCCCTCCCCCACAGGACAACAAGCACATTGCAGCCCCCTCCCCTCCCCCACAGGACAACAAGCACATTGCAGCCCCCTCCCCTCCCCCACAGGACAACAAGCACATTGCAGCCCCCTCCCCTCCCCCACAGGACAACAAGCACATTGCAGCCCCCTCCCCTCCCCCACAGGACAACAAGCACATTGCAGCCCCCTCCCCTCCCCCACAGGACAACAAGCACATTGCAGCCCCCTCCCCTCCCCCACAGGACAACAAGCACATTGCAGCCCCCTCCCCTCCCCCACAGGACAACAAGCACATTGCAGCCCCCTCCCCTCCCCCACAGGACAACAAGCACATTGCAGCCCCCTCCCCTGGTTGCAGCTGTCTTTGGTTGGAGGAAAAATGGTGTAAAGTAATACCGAGGAGCGAAAGAAAAGAGACTGGTAGAAAACAAAGAGGAAGAGGAACGTCTTTTGGACAAAAGTTGAGCGACGTATGATCATTCTTGGCCTATTGGGTTATGGGAGTCGCGATCTTTGCTGTGCGTTGTCTTGTGAGGCTGACGGATGTTTACGTCTTGATATAAATTATCTGTCTGTCTGTCTGTCTGTCTGCCTCTACTTAATAAAATCTCTCGTGATCCAACTGACAAAAGTAAGAGGTACAATTCCATCACAGAATATCATTTATAGATTGCATTGCGATAGGAAGGTAAACAGGTGAATGTCAATGGATCAGCTGGGCATTCTATGTTTTGTTGGTTTGTTTTCGGCATTAATCTTCCACAAATGTGTTGCTTAAGTGACTGTAAATGACATCCCATTCCAACGTTCCAGCCCTGCAATGATTATACATGAAAGGGCTTTGCAGCACACAACACACACAGGCTAACGTTCCCAGCTGCTTGCAGCCTGTCGACTGACGGCAAGGAAAGGGTTAAAGGGATCAGGATACCACCACACGTCACATGTTCTCTCTGCAGAAGAACTGTTTTGATGAACAGATGGATAGAAGGCTGGGATGGGTGAAGAAAAAGGGTCAAGGAAATTAAAACTTTGCCCGCTTCCTTCCCCTGCCAGCACGACGTGGCCCCAGTCCTCCAGTGCAGGGAGGGGAAAGCACTGCAGCTGTCACTGAGGGCCACGGCTCAATGGCACTTTGCCCGCTTCCTTCCCCTGCCAGCACGACGTGGCCCCAGTCCTCCAGTGCAGGGAGGGGAAAGCACTGCAGCTGTCACTGAGGGCCACGGCTCAATGGCACTTTGCCCGCTTCCTTCCCCTGCCAGCACGACGTGGCCCCAGTCCAGGGAGGGGAAAGCACTGCAGCTGTCACTGAGGGCCACGGCTCAATGGCACTTTGCCCGCTTCCTTCCCCTGCCAGCACGACGTGGCCCCAGTCCTCCAGTGCAGGGAGGGGAAAGCACTGCAGCTGTCACTGAGGGCCACGGCTCAATGGCACTTTGCCCGCTTCCTTCCCCTGCCAGCACGACGTGGCCCCAGTCCTCCAGTGCAGGGAGGGGAAAGCACTGCAGCTGTCACTGAGGGCCACGGCTCAATGGCACTTTGCCCGCTTCCTTCCCCTGCCAGCACGACGTGGCCCCAGTCCAGGGAGGGGAAAGCACTGCAGCTGTCACTGAGGGCCACGGCTCAATGGCACTTTGCCCGCTTCCTTCCCCTGCCAGCACGACGTGGCCCCAGTCCTCCAGTGCAGGGAGGGGAAAGCACTGCAGCTGTCATTGAGAGCCACGGCTCAATGGCACTTTCTGTTCCTTTAACCAGCCTGGCTTGCTCTTTCTTTTATCTTTCTCTGTTTCCCCCCATGTTTTCTTTGAGAAGCCAGTACTGGTCTCATAATCAGTTCAGAGGAAAACTCGTCAGATTGAGAACATTTTATACACAAAATAATCAGTGATAGACGAATAACATGACTGTGATGTTCCTTTGTCAGGAAATGTTAAATGTTACATAAGCACTCCCGAGTCTGCTCATACTATTTTCCAACTTGTTACACGAGTTTGCACAATTCCGCTGTTTTCCTGACAATAACTCTCTACCGACACAAACACAGAGAAAAGTACAAACGATCACCATTGGCCTTTATTATTGGTTGACGTTAGCCAACAGTAGTTGTAGTAGTAGTAGTAGTAGTCGTCGTCGTCGTCGTCATAGTAGTAGTAGTAGTCGTCGTCGTAGTCGTAGTAGTAGTAGTAGTAGTAGTAGTAGTAGTAGTAGTAGTAGTAGTAGTAGTAGTAGTAGTAGTAGTAGTAGTAGTAGTAGTAGTAGTAGTAGTAGTAGTAGTCGTCGTCGTCGTCGTAGTAGTAGTAGTAGTAGTAGTAGTAGTAGTAGTAGTAGTAGTAGTAGTAGTAGTAGTAGTAGTAGTAGTAGTAGTAGTAGTAGTAGTAGTAGTAGTAGTAGTAGTAGTAATAGTAGTAGTAGTAGTAGTAGTAGTAGTAGTAGTAGTAGTAGTAGTAGTAGTAGTAGTAGTAGTAGTAGTAGTAGTAGTAGTAGTAGTCACGGTAGCAGCAGCAGCAGCAGCAGCAGTAGTAGTAGTAGTAGTAGTAGTAGTAGTAGTAGTAGTAGTAGTAGTAGTAGTAGTAGTAGTAGTAGTAGTAGTAGTAATAGTAGTAGTAGTAGTAGTAGTAGTAGTAGTAGTAGTAGTAGTAGTAGTAGTAGTAGTAGTCGTCGTCGTCGTCGTCGTCGTCGTCGTCGTCGTCGTCGTAGTAGTAGTAGTAGTAGTAGTAGTAGTAGTAGTAGTAGTAGTAGTAGTAGTAGTAGTAGTAGTAGTCGTCGTCGTCGTCGTGGCCAACATCAAAGAGAGAGGTACACAATGAATGGTTTTCTGCAGCACTGAACACTCCCCATGCAGATTAGTCTGGTGGTGGACGACTATGCCTCTTACACTAGGGGGAGTTTGGACTGGGTGTTAGTGCCGCAGCCAAAGGGATTGGTTGGCCTTTGTGGACCTTCCCCAACGTGCAACGCCATATGTCTTCAAATCCCTTTGGCTGAAAGAGTGGGGATGTACCCTGGCAAGTCTTCTCCACCGTAAACACCGTAAACTATTTCCTCTCACCGACTTTGTGTTAGCAATTCCTTACCTTCCTCAATCACAATGAAAAATCTTGGCGTGACTATTGACTCTCATCTTTCACTGAAATCACATGTAAACAATCTCTGTAAAGCTGCCTACTTTCATATTCGTAAAATAAGCTCCATCCGCCACCTTCTTACCATTCAGGCAGCACAAATACTAGTCTGCTCTCTAGTCTTGTCCAGACTGGACTACTGCAACTCTCTGCTGTCTGGCTGTCCTCATTTCTTGATCCAAAAACTTCAAACAAGTTCAGAACGCTGCAGCAAGATTGGTCTTCAAAGCTACAAAGACAGAACACATTACCCCACTACTCCAAACTCTTCACTGGCTTCCTATTTCTGCTCGCATTCAATATAAAGTTGCATGTCTCGCCTTTAAATCCACACACGACACTGCTCCTCAGTATCTTACAGACATCACACAGGCTTACACTCCTGCACGCCAGCTCAGATCTTTTTCCGATTCGCTGCTGCTTTCTATCCCTCGTATCAAAACCAAAACCTTCGGTGAATCCTTTCTCACACTCTGCCCCCTCAGTCTGGAATAACCTGCCCCACAGTGTTCGACAATCTTCCTCTCTTCAGTCCTTCAAAACATCTATCAAAATACACCTCTTTGAAACCTCCTATCAGTAACAGCCTACATTTGATTATACGAACTTGGATCGCGCGCGCGCGTGTGTGTGTGTGTATGTGTGTGGGGGTGGGGTGGGGTAAAAGGAGAGGCATGGGTGCGCTTATGTGCGTCTGCGTGCGCACATGAGTGGTGCGTGTGTATGTGTGCGTGTGTGTATGTGTGTGATTGTGCGTGCGTGTGAGCGAACGTGTGTGTATGGGTGGATTTGGAAGGAGGTTCATTTTGATCGTGTGTGTGTGTGTGTGTGTGTGTGTGTGTGTGTGTGTGTGTGTGTGTGTGTGTGTGTGTGTGTGTGTCGTTGAATTTGAAATCAACGTATTTTGTCCCCTACACCTATAATGATTTCTGTATTTATTTTGTTTTATTTGCTTATGCATAATGTAGTTAGTATTTATGCCATGTGCGTAGAGCTTATTCATCGTATTCCCCCCCCCCCTCTCCTCATTGTCAATAATGTAAACCTAGTTTGTTCTTTATATCTGTCATGATCTGTGTTTCTATCTTTTCATCTATAATCAGTGTTTATGTACAATGCTTTGTTTATTTTATTTTTCTTGTGTGTACGTGTAGGCATTACTCATTGTTTGTAGTGTTTAGCTCAATGTTAATGAACAGTGCTCTGAGCTCCCTGCAAAGGGAGTAGAGCGCTTGATAAATGTCCAGAATTATTATTATTATTATTATTATTATTATTAAACATATCTTAGCCCAACCCCCGAAATGACAGCTGTCCCCACTGCTATCTGGCAGTGACAGTCGGGAGCGACAGACTGGCATACATACATTATATTGCGTGAAAAAGAGACCAGAGAATTCTCAATTGATAACAATGGTGTCATCAAGCGTAGCAAATCACACGCAACAAAGAATCATTCCTTCATCTTCCCTTTTCGCTTCAATTTCATTTTCTACACACACAGACACAAGCGGAGAGCACAGACGTGTCTGCATACTGATATACAGCATCAACATTATACTCACTGGTAGTCACGTGACAGTGACGTAGTCACAAGCGGGAAACTACGCTTCAGCTGTTCCGTCTTTTGGACTAAATTGAATCATTATTATTGAGAAAACAAAATGCTGCTAAAATACTGATTACTGTTTGCTAAGAATGGCAAGACTGAAAAACAAAACAAAACAGAAAGAACCGAGAAATGGTGTGTGTGTGTGTGTGTGTGTGTGTGTGTGTGTGTGCGTGCGTGCGTGCGCGCGCGTGTGTGCGCGCGTGTGCGTGCGTGCGTGCGCGTGTGTGTTACTCTACATGATTGGCCCAAACCCTCTAATAAAGGAGAAAGTCATCCATGGTCCATTGTGGTGGCAGGACGCTAAGAACCACGGGACTGAGGAACCATACAGCGGTGTTGCAGTAATGAAGTGGGACCCAGGGCTGACACACGATGCCTTGAGGGACACCGCCTGTACACACTGTACATCACTCCACTCCCAGCACCTCAGTCTGACCCAAAACACCCCCTCCCTCCCCCCTCCCCTGTCCGTCTCCCCCACTTCACTGTTTTCTCCTGATTGGAAAAAGCACATGACTGACATTTTCCACCATACGAAAAAAAGAAGATACTTAGCTAGTGCAGGGGGAAATTGTCGCCCCCCCCCCTCCAAACATTTCTGCTTATTTTGCTGCAGTTTTCCCCAATGCAGTTATCTCAGATTTCCTGGAATTTAGACCCCTTTCCTGTGTCGAGGGAATGAGCTGAAGGAGAAGTCTCTAGGGGAGGACTTTTAATGTTTAAAATTTTCAATTAGAAAATTTTCCTTTAGCCCACTTCTCTAGGGTGTGGGAGGTGAGCAACTTTCCCGGCCCCTTTTTATCTAATAAATTTATATTTTTGCCCGGGGTTCTGGCTCGTATGATTGAATGAAATACAAGTGGTAGATTTGCTCTAAATGACAGACAGAGAGAAGTAGGTTGTTACATGGAAATTACAAAACTTCCACTCTCATCAGTCTGACCAAAGGGTTCAGAATTATTTGTACACTTGTATTTTATTTACTCACAAATCTGCATAACACATTATGCAGCAATAAGAAAAGCAGCTCAATGGCGCCAAAACAAAATATGTATGAAAACAATGAAATCCGAAAGGATTATACAAGACTTCTGTCAGTCTGAAAAGTTTAGCCCCAAGCCGGAAGGGTCACTAATATTATCAAGTGACCGGAGGTAAATTAGTGTTCTTTGCACTGTCCCGAGGACTTAGCTTTATGAAGTTCCCTCTGTCGGGATCGGTGAGTGCTGGGGTGACTTGGCTGGCTCTTCAGTTGAGAGGTCGCCCAGTAGTTCTGGATGAGGCGTCGTGGGATGGCACAGCACAGGCGTGGTCTCCTCGTGGTTTCCGGGTGCGGTGGCGTCTTAGTGGCGGCCCCGTCTTCTAGCTTGTGAGTCAGGGATTAAACTTCCTGACCACGATGCCCTGCTGTGAATCACAGGAAAATATAGGTGTAGATCTCTATGGATTAGAGATATGGGCTTCAGCCGGCAGGGATTAGTGGATCCCAACTGGCTAGAAGGTCAATCAAGCAATCAAGCAAGCAAACATCATTCTCAGTCCAACACTTGGAAAAGAATGTAATCAAAAGCTGCAAGTTTGCAACCAAGTAGTTTCACACATACACATAGATAAATAAAAGTACTAGTAGGCATAGAATCCGGTTCTTGTACCAAAAGAGTTAAAGTCAAAATCAAACACAAGAATGAATTAACATAACCCCCACCCCCCTCACACTGCTTTCAGTGAATACACATCTACCCTTCTTCCCCAACCTACAACCCGTGAACAGTTTTAATCGTCAACTGTTTTTACAGTCTGAGTGATCTATGCTCAAAATACACAATTTGTTTTATTTTATTTTAAAGTCCTGTTTATTATCAGTCTTGTCTTTAGCACTTAGACGAAAACTTCATAGTTGAAAATTTGTGCTTCTTTAAAAGGTATGTAAGCATGTGTTTTGATGTAGCAGATTTAACTTTGCATGTGCGTGCAGGCGTGCGTGTGTGTGTGTGAGTGTGTGTGTGTGCGTGTCTGTGGGTGTGCATGTGTGTGCATGTGTGTGTGCGTGTGCCTGTGCCTCTGTGTGTGTGTGTGTGTGTGTGTGTGTGTGTGTGTGTGTGTGCGTGCGTGCGTGTGCGGGCGGGCTTGTCTGTCTGTCTGTTTGTCTGTGTGATTCATTAACGGTGCAATATTTTCTGCCATTTTTTAAGTTGTGTTTTTGAAAAAGACATTAAAGTCGAAAATTTGTGCTTCTTTAAAAGGGTGTCCGGTGTTTCACTGTACAAGACAAGAATGAATATGTGCACATAATTAGAACAGCATAATTATTTACCAATTCTTTTCACTGACACCTCTCCTATTTACGCAACAGAACATAGGATCTAGATAAAAAATAGAATCAAACAAAAATAAATCTCCATCAAGTATTTTACACCCCAGCCACATTCAATATTACTTACTAGTTGGGCTACTAGTAGTACTGGCAGGTCACAGCAGAGGGTTTGTTCCTACAGTGCTGACTCAGCCACATTCAATAGTACTCACTAGTTGGGCTAATGGTAGTACTGGCAGGTAACAGCAGAGGGTTTGTTCCTACAGTGTTGACTCAGCCAGGTTATAGTTTGCTTGTGACTAGACTAACAGAATGCTATGAGTTTCGCCTCCCACTATGCATTTCCCACTTGATTTCAAATCTAGAGTGTTTTTAATTGGTTAGTAGTAGTAGACAACAAGAGAGGACGCTACAGATGCACAGCTGTCACATTCCTACAGCGACGTCACATGCTTGTTGGTGGGACGACGATCACAAGGAGCCGATTGCAATGGGAGGATTCTGTGATGTCCGTGTCACAACCGCATGACCCATGACCCATGACCCAGGAAGGAAAAACGGGGAACAAAGTAACGCCGCTTGTAATCGGGGATCCAGTGATGTCACAGGATGGCGG
>CM065701.1:1537039-1544539 GCA_017654935.2 Phymorhynchus buccinoides | reverse complement strand
ACGGCGAAGTTTGGTTACTGTTTCGTTGCTTAGCAAGAGCGCTCTGTTTGAGCACCAAACGGCGGAAGTTTGGTTACTGTTTCGTTGCTTAGCAAGAGCGCTCTGTTTGAGCACCAAACGGCGGAAGTTTGGTTACTGTTTCGTTGCTTAGCAAGAGCGCTCTGTTTGAGAACCAAACGGCGGAAGTTTGGTTACTGTTTCGTTGCTTAGCAAGAGCGCTCTGTTTGAGAACCAAACGGCGGAAGTTTGGTTACTGTTTCGTTGCTTAGCAAGAGCGCTCTGTTTGAGCACCAAACGGCGAAGTTTGGTTACTGTTTTGTTGCTTAGCAAGAGCGCTCTGTTTGAGCACCAAACGGCGAAGTTTGGTTACTGTTTCGTTGCTTAGCAAGAGCGCTCTGTTTGAGAACCAAACGGCGAAGTTTGCCGCTGCCATGGGTGAACAATCGTGCAGAATAGTAACATGTTTTGAACAAGAAAAAACAAAAACTGTGCTTTTAATAAACAAAAAATGAAAATGATTGAACAGACATTATATGGTTTACTACCAAACTGCAAGCCTATCTGTCTGTCGTTTCCAACTACGACGGCGACACAGCAGAGGGGGCAGCTGCTATTCCGGTGGGCTGGGCTAAGGTTTGTGTAGAGTGGAGAAGCCTTGCCCAGGGTACAACCCCACTCTCTCAGCCAAACTGATTTGATGACAGCTGGCGTTGGGGAAGGTCCCCAAAGGCCAACCAATCCCTTTGACTGCAGCACTAGAGCCAGAGCAAACGCCCCCTAGTTTCACAGTCATAGTCTTCCACCAAAGACTGAACTGTACCATGATTTTGTAATACTATTGGAAATCATCTATTGTGCAGCTCTTATGTTACTGTTGGCCCCTACTACAGGCTAACATCAACCAATGGTAAAAGCCGTTGGAGTAAAAGGGCCAAAGAGCACGAAATACATCCCAAACATTATACTCGTTCAAACTCAAGACAACAAAATATGAAAACCCACTCCAAGCAGTCGTGATGGTGCAGTTCTGTTTGAATGCGTTATGAATGCTAACGTGTGTGTGCGCTTTGATTTGATTTATATCAAGATTCAGCGCCGTATAAATACCGTATGTTGTTGTTGTTGTTGTTCTAAGCAAACGATCTCCAAGGTCCGCTACAGAGCGTTCAAAGCGTTCTGGACTTCGACATTAATTGCTCACACAGAGCGCCACAAAACACTGCGTGTAGGCAAAGCACATTCGAAGATGGATGGGAGTGCCAGTTAGCCTACTGCTGTTATAGAAAGTGGGGATGTATCCTGGGTAACGTGTTATCATTATAAAGGAAATCCAGCCCAGCTGTTCAGAATGGCGATTGCATCTTCTGCTATGTCGGGGTCATAGGTGATGACGACTAATCTGCACAGTCATAGGTGATGACGACTAATCTGCACAGTTATACGTGTTTGTACTTCAAGAAAAACACACACCTGTAACAACAGCTCTCTTAATTCTGTTCGTTCAATGGTTTATTAGGTCGTGTGTCAGAGAGAGAGAGAGAGAGAGAGTATACAGATTTTTATCCGGGGGGTAAGATATGACGAGGGGGGCAGGCAACCATGTTTCTTCCCCTAACACCCGTCAAAGAAAAACCCCAACACCACCTAAAATGTGCAATGGTGGTAACAGCTTGACAGGGCCAGTTGCATGCCACACCGCAATATTTCATTCTGCTCCTTTCACACCTCACCCCCCCCCCCTCCCCATGCCCCATCCCCACCTCCTCCACCCCACGAAACCCCCTCCCCTCCCCCACCCGGTTTATATTCCACCACCACTCAGACACTATGCTAGAATGAACAGAAAGTTGGGAAAAGGGGTAGATAGTTTGGTGTGTGTGTGTGTGTGCGTGTGCGTGTGCGTGCGTGCGTGTGCGTGCGTGCGTGCGTGCGTGCGTGCGTGCGTGCGTGCGTGCGCGTGCGTGCGTGCGCGCGTGCGCGCGCGTGTGCGTGCGCATGTGCGTGTGTGAAGGATGGGGTTAGGCTAGGGTCGGGCTGGGGGGTGACGCCAGTTGCGGAAAGGTGCGGGGAGGGGGGTGGTGGTGGTGGTGGTGTGATAATGGGAAAAGGCGGTGGGTGAAGAAGAAACTTGGAGAGAGTTAAACCGTCAACACACACACACACACACACACACAACCACACACACACACACACACACACACACACACACACACACACACACACACACACACACACACACACACACACACACACACACACACACACAGAGGATCCAACTCACCCTTTTCTGCTCGTATCGGATTGCCATGCGGATCCGGGAGAGATCCCTGGTGTTAGATCCGCCGTGAAGGGCCGCCATGACCTCCTCGCTGGATCTGCACAGATCTAGCAGATCCACCGCGTAGTTCTTGCACGACTCGCTCAGTGAGCGGTACTCACTCTGTGGACACACACAGCAGGACATTGGGCTTTCATGTTTGGCTCACTCGTGTAAACGAAGTGGATCTATGACTGGACAACGGGTTGTGCCCGAAACGTCGTGATTTGTGCGGTGTTTTGTTATTCAGTATTTGACTTTGGGCTTCAATGTTGACTGTGTTTTGATTTGTTGTGAAGTGAGTCTATAATATTTTGTGTTGTTCTTGCTCACAGTCATTTGAATAAAGAAAACAAATTAAAAAAATGAAAATAAAATACTCTCTCTCTCTCTCTCTCTCTCTCTCTCTCTCTCTCTCTCTCTCTCTCTCTCTCTCTCTTTTTCTCTCTCTGTATGAGTATGTGTGCGTGTGTGCGTGCGTGCGTGCGCGTGTGCGTTTGCGTGTGCGTGCGTGTGCGCGCGTGTGTGTAGATATACATATAGAGATAGAGAGAGAGAGAGAGAGAGAGAGAGAGAGAGAGAGAGAGAGAGAGAGAGAGAGAGAGAGAGAGAGAGAGAGAGAGAGAGAGAGAATATGAATGTGTCTACATCTGCATGAGCGAGCATGTGAAAAGCAATTAACTTTGTGTGACATTTGCTCCGATTCAATAATCAAATCAATAACAGAGCCCACACCAAAAAACTCAATACAAAAAATAATAATACAGGAATTAAGAAATCGTACGAAAGAAACAAATAACAATAAGAGCAATATATACTGTAAAATATGAACAGAAATGAGAACGAAGCTACAATGGAAAGAAGGCTATTTACAGCACATCAGAGAGAACAGGCACGTGTGGGGCAGACACAGTCAGTGATCAAGTCCTTGAAACATTGCAAATGTTTAGACATCCTGCTGATGAAAACAAAAACTGCTATGCTACTTGTACAATTATTGTGAAAATCACTTCGTAAATCGACTCTTCTGTTCACTCGATTGTTTCTAAACGGTACTGTAAAGGCCCAGCTACACTGCATACGATTTGACTCCAATACGATACGATTGTGACGATGTCTGTGAGTCATGATTCACGGGAAATATTTCCGTCTAAAAAATAAATCTGCTATTTTCGTTCACTTTACTCGTGTAGACCGCAATGCACGAATCAGATGAAATGTCTGATGCAAAAATAAGATATTTCATCAGATTCGTGTACGGGGGACTACAAAAATTATGGACATAACTAGTAGGATTTCGTCAGATTTATGTAGACAGTAGAACTTCACGTCAATCATGCCTCACACATGTCAAAATCGGATCGTAGTGAATCGAATCGTATGCAGTGTGACCGGCCCTTAAGACTTAACACAAACTCCACCAATAGATCGTGTGTAAACTGTTCAGTACAGTTGTTCTCAAACTCACAGACTAACAGACAGCCAGCCAGACATATAGACAGACAGATAGACAGACAGACAGACAGACAGACAGACAGATAGCCAGACAGATATACAGACAGATAGACAGACATATAGACAGACAGATAGACAGACAGACAGACAGACAGACAGCCAGCCAGCCAGACAAATAGCCAGACAGATAGACAGACAGATAGACAGACAGATAGACAGACATATAGACAGACAGATAGACAGACAGATAGACAGACATATAGACAGACAGATGGACAGACAGATAGACAGACAGATAGACAGACAGAGAGACAAAGACAAATCAGCCAACAATGGCAAATATATCACCTCCTTGGCGGAGGTAGACCTACTTCAAAGCGGACCCAGTAAGGAGAGAAGACACAAGGAATAGAAGAGCAAAGTGCTTGTGGACCAACTTTGGTGCACAGGGTAACGAAAAAATGAAATCCTTAATATCCCGGTTCTTTCTTTTTTTTTAACAAAATAATCAAGCTGTCAGTTGATTTTTCTTCTTCAGGTTTATATAAAGAAGATTCAATACAAAGGATATTTATGTTTGTTTTATCAAAGAATATCAAAGGATACCAAAGTTTTGTTGTTGTTAGATTACTTGGAAAGCTCAAGAAAATATGTTTCTATCTGGTAACCGATTCTTAAAACAGAAATCAATTTTTGAGGGGGCAAAAACACTTTCGCAGGGAAAAAAGTCAATTGTCTATAAACTGCGTGTTTATCGAAAACGACTGTGTCCCCACCCCCAACCAAAAAAACAACACCCCACTAAAATTGAAGACAGCAATAATTATATTCCCTGACTTTTTGAGCCCTTATAATTATGAACGAGAAAGTTGTCCGTTAGCCATAACATTAACTCTGAGATTCTGAGGGTCCCTAGTTCCTGTGTTTTGGTGCCACCCTACACGAGGACCGAGTAGATGGTGGCAGAAAGAGGGTGGGTATGTATCTTGGGCAAAGCGTAAGCCTGTCTACACGTGACCAAAATCCAGCCCAGGTTTCCGGAAAAGCAGTTGCTCTCTGCTATCTGTGGAGGTGGTGGCCTAATCGTGGGGTACGAATGACGAACACTTCGTCAAACATTGAAGACATTGTACTTGTATGCCAATTGTCTACACCAGGGGAAGACATTGTATGCCAATTGTCTACACCAGGGGAAGACATTGTATGCCAATTGTCTACACCAGGGGAAGACATTGTATGCCAATTGTCTACACCAGGGAAAGCCATTGTATGCCAATTGTCTACACCAGGGGAAGACAGTGTATGCCAATTGTCTACACCAGGGGAAGACAGTGTATGCCAATTGTCTACACCAGGGGAAGACATTGTATGCCAATTGTCTACACCAGGGGAAGACATTGTATGCCAATTGTCTACACCAGGGGAAGACAGTGTATGCCAATTGTCTACACCAGGGGAAGACATTGTATGCCAATTGTCTACACCAGGGGAAGACAGTGTATGCCAATTGTCTACACCAGGGGAAGACAGTGTATGCCAATTGTCTACACCAGGGGAAAAACAGCTTGTATGCCAATTGCCATTTCCAGGGGAAGACAGTCCAGCCGACCTACACAGGGGAAGGCTTACACGATTGTCGAAACTCAAACAACATACACCAGGGGAAGACATTGTATGCCAATTGTCTACACCAGGGGAGTCGGTTGTATGCCAATTGTCTACACCAGGGGAAGTGCATTGTATGCCAATTGTCTACACCAGGGGAAGACAGTGTATGCCAATTGTCTACACCAGGGGAAGTGTGTATGCCAATTGTCTACACCAGGGGAAGCGTGCGTTTGCGTGCGTACGTGCGTATGCCGTGCTACACCAGTGCGTGCCATTGTCTGTGCAGGGGAAGACAGTGTATGCCAATTGTCTACACCAGGGGAAGACAGTGTATGCCAATTGTCTACACCAGGGGAAGACAGTGTATGCCAATTGTCTACACCAGGGGAAGACAGTGTATGCCAATTGTCTACACCAGGGGAAAAACAGCTTGGAGAGACATGGCCATTTCCATTATTGACAGTCCAGCCGACCTCACGAGGCTTACACGAGGTCGAAACTCAAACAACATAAACCATGGGAGACAATTGCATGTTGAGATAGTGTGTACGTACATTAGTCGGTTGTGTGTGTGTGTGTGTGTGTGTGTGTGCATGTGTGCGTGTGAGTGTGTGTGTGTGTGTGTGTGTGCGTGTGCGTGCGTGCGTGCGCGTGTGTGTGCGTGCGTGCGTGTGTGTGTGTGTGTGTGTGTGTGTGTGTGCGTGCGTGCGTGCGTGCGTGCGCACGTGTGTGTGCGCGCGAGCGTGCGTACGTGTGAGTGTGTGTGTGTGCGTGCGTGCATGCGTGCGTGTGAGTGTGTGTGTGTGTGTGTATGTGTGAGTGCGCGTTTGCCAGGCTGCGAAATGCAGAGAGCCACTGGTCGGCCTATAAATTGCCCAGGGGACAGCCCCACTCTTTTGGCCATGAGAGCGGTTGGACATTTGGCGTGTGGGAAAGGTCCCCAAAGGCCAACTAACCCCTTAGTGTGTGTGATGCAGCACTAAGAGGAAAAAATACATGCCCCCTCCCCCCTCCCCCAACCCAATCCCCTAGTTTACGTCATTCACAAAAGATGACAAAGATGTGTTTGTAATGTGTATTTACCTTCGATGATCAAACGTCTCTTCCATGTTTGTGCGTACACTACACGTGTGTGCGCGCGCGAGCGTGCGTACGTGTGAGTGTGTGTGTGTGCGTGCGTGCATGCGTGCGTGCGTGTGAGTGTGTGTGTGTGTGTGTGTATGTGTGAGTGCGCGTGTGCCAGGCTGCGAAATGCAGAGAGCACACTGGTCGGCCTATAAATTGCCCAGGGGACAGCCCCACTCTTTCGGCCATGAGAGCGGTTGGACATTTGGCGCTGGGAAAGGTCCCCAAAGGCCAACTACAACCCTTAGCACTACTGCAGCACTAAGAGGAAAAAATACATGCCCCCTCCCCCCTCCCCCAACCCAATCCCCTAGTTTACGTCACACTTCACAAAAGATGACAAAGATGTGTTTGTAATGATATTTACAACTTCGATGATCAAACGTCTCTTCCATGTACACTACACTACACTACACTACACTACACACTACAACACAACACACACTACACAACACACACACAACACTACACTACACTACACTACACTACACACTACACTACACTACAACACACTACACTACACTACAACACATCACACTACAACACACTACACTACAACACACCACACTACAACACACTACACTACAACACACCACACTACAACACACACACTACACTACACTACACTACAACACACTACACTACAACACACCACACTACAACACACTACACTACACTACAACACACCACACTACACTACAACACAACACTACAACACACTACACTACAACACACTACACTACACTACAACACACACTACACTACAACACAACACACTACAACACACTACACTACAACACACCACACTACAACACACTACACTACACTACAACACACCACACTACAATACAACACATCACACTACAACACACTACACTACAACACACACACACAACACACTACACTACACTACACTACAACACTACACTACAACTACACACACAACACACTACACTACAACACACTACACTACACTACACTACACTACACTACAC
>CM065701.1:1502039-1532039 GCA_017654935.2 Phymorhynchus buccinoides | reverse complement strand
TAGTTTTATTGTATCATTAGATAGACCATACATTTTAAGTTTTCTGAGAAGGAGTGAGTGATCTATTAGATCGAAAGCCTTGGCAAAATCTACAATAAGGACGCCGGTCAATTCGTTCTTGTTGATATGTGAGAGCAATTTGTCAACGAGAGAAGTTAGAGCTGTATGGCATGAGTGTTTAGGTCTGAAACCAGACTGGCATGGGTGAAAGAGTTTAAATCGATCAAAGTGGCCAAGAATGTGTTTTTTTATATGATTTTCTAAAAGCTTGCATAATATAGACACAATTGAAATTGGTCTGTAGTTGGATGGATCAGAACGATCCCTGATTTAAACATAGGAGTCACTTTAGCAACTTTAAATGCCTTAGAAAATTGACTTTTTGATATACATAAATTATAAACATAAGATAGCGTTTCCGAAATGACAGGAGATGCAAGTTTTAAGATTTTACCGTCAATGCCATCAAGTCCAGTGGCACTGGTTTGCTTCAGTTGATTAAGTGATGTATACACCTCATACGTGGTTATCAAGGGTATGTCTAACTTAGCTGAAATTTCTTTGTTTAAACAATATTCCTCTAAACACGAGGTAATTTTCTGCAGATTTGTCATAATTGATGATAGAACTAGCTATATTGGAAAAATTAGTATTTAGAGTGTCAGGAGATAAATCGTTTATAACAGCATTATTTGCATTTCCATTTCTATTTGTTAGTTGGTTTATAGGTGACCAGATGGATTTGCTATCAGATTTGGAGGAAACTAGGTCTTTGAAATAATGCTTTTTAGATGCTCTTTTTAATGTGGTAACAATATTTCTTTGTAAACAAGCATCTTCCACTTTTCCTTGATTAAAAAGAGAATCTCTTTCACCCATAGCATGCTGTATATTTTTTTGTTAGCCAGGGTTGTTTTGGACTATCTTTAACTCGTTTAGTTTTATAGAGTAGAGAGAGAGAGAGAGCGAGAGAGAGAGAGAGAGAAAGAGACAAAGACAGAGGGTGATACAGCCGTTCATCTGATAGCCGTGAATCTGACAGTCGTGACGCCCCGGACACAACAGGAGGGCAAGTCATGGGACCGTACTCCCTGTCAATTTGTTAACCCAATAGCATCAAATGTCTAACGATAAAATGATAGTAACGAGAGAGAGAGAGAGAGAGAGAGAGAGAGAGAGAGAGAGAGAGAGAGAGAGAGAGAGAGAGAGAGAGAGAGAGAGAGAGAGAGAGAGAGAGAGAGAGAGAGAGAGAGAGAGAGAGAGAGAGAGAGAGAGAGAGAGAGAGAGAGAGAGAGAGAGAGAGAGAGAGAGAGAGAGAGAGAGAGAGAGAGAGAGAGACAGACAGACTGACAGCCGTGACAGGGAGACACAAAACTTCAAACTTGTTTATTGACGAAAAAGAACAAGCACACAATGGGCTTGTTTACATCTTGCCCTCAAACAGAAGAAGAAAAACACAACTAAACTTCTAACATCATGAGCATAAAACCAACATTAAAACACAAGAAAGAAGAGAGAGAGAGAGAGAGAGAGAGAGAGAGAGAGAGAGAGAGAGAGAGAGAGAGAGAGAGAGAGAGAGAGGCAGACAGACAAGGAAGAGAGAGAGGAGAGAGAGACAGAGACAGACAAAGACAGAGACAGAGAGAGAGAGAGAGAGAGAGAGAGAGAGAGAGAGAGAGAGAGAGAGAGAGAGAGAGAGAGAGAGAGAGAGAGACAGAGAGAGAGAGAGAGAGACAGAGAGAGAGAGAGAGAGACAGACAGACAGACAGACAGAGAGACATAGACAGACAGAGAGACAGAGACAGAGGCAGACAGAAAACCATCCGTCTGTCTGTGTGCTTATGCAAAACCGTACCCACACTTACGCGAGCAGTTTGTGTTCTGGTAGTCCGTCTCTCCATTCTGTTAATGCCTGTTTGTAGCATGCCAGTGCTGTGAGCTGTGTGTGTTCTGGTAGTCCGTCTCTCCATTCTGTTAATGCCTGTTTGTAGCATGCCAGTGCTGTGAGCTGTGTGTGTTCTGGTAGTCCGTCTCTCCATTCTGTTAATGCCTGTTTGTTTGTCGTCTCCGATCTCCCCTGTTTCTTATCTCTCCTATCTTTCTCACTTTTCAGAAACTGAAATCATCGTGGGATTTTGTTTCCTCAGTTTACTACTTTTCTTACGACCACTAGTCAATGAAGAAAATAGACACAGTTGTGATAGAAAACGAAATTCATATGCACAATAATATTATCCAATCAAGTCTTAGTTCATGTTCTCTAGGAATTATGTAAATACCTATCACGATTTTATTTGCTCCCACACCCATCCCTCAAAAACTCCATCCATCCCTCCACCTATCCCTCCTTCCCCTCCTCCCTCCCTCCTCTTCCTTGCATTATTTCCACATGCTTGTAAAATATGGAACCAGCAATATCAGTGTGTGTGTGTGTGTGTGTGTGCGTGTGTGTGTGCGTGTGTGCGTGTGTGCGTGTGCGTGTGCGTGTGCGTGTGTGCGCGCGCGCGCGCGCGTGTGTGCGTGCGCGCGCGCGTGTGTGCGTGCGCGCGCGCGTGTGTGCGCGCGCACGCACGTGTAAACGCACGCATACGTAGGCCTATATCATTATAGTGTGTTTGTGTGCATACGCGTGTACACGTGTGCGAGAGCGGGTTTGAAAGCGTTTCCATGGTAACTGTAATCACTCTGGGTGATAACAAATGAACCACTACCCCTGCTACCACCCCCATCTCCACCCTTTTCATTCTGCCCCCCCCCCTCCCCCCATTCTCCCTTCCATGGGACTATTAATAATGACGTTCAGTTGCCGACACAAGGAGTTTGGTTTGTGAGGTTATATCTGTTTTATGAAATGAATGTTGCTTTTGTTATAACTAGATACGACTGAAAGAGAGAGAGAGAGAGAGAGAGAGAGAGAGAGAGAGAGAGAGAGAGAGAGAGAGAGAGAGAGAGAGAGAGAGAGAGAGAGAGAGAGAGAGAGAGAGAGAGAGAGAGAGAGAGAGAGAGAGAGAGAGATAGAGAGAGAGAGAGAGAGAGAGCAACAAATTGTAGTGAGCCTAGATCATCATTAAATAGCATTAGAAGAACATACAGAAGTAATTGTTATTGCTTAATTATGGATGGACAAAAGCCTCACACACACGTAGAGGCACATACATATACACACTCACACAGACAGACACACACGGAGACACGGACACACATAGAAACGCATGGAAACACAGACACAGAGACACAGAAAGACTGACAGACAAACAGACAGACAAATACACACACACAGACAGACACACACACACACACACACACACACACACACACACACACACACACACACACACACACACACACACACACATACTCTCAAACATACACATACATACACACATGCACATTAGAATACACAGTGGATGTCACCAATATAAATACACAAAGTCTTTGGTGCCAAGGTTTGACCCCTAGTCCTACCATTATGTAAGAGCCGCCACCCCCCGTCCACTAGACTTACAGCCCCTTTCGACCCCCCCTTCCCCTAAGGCCCCAGTTCAATCGTCAATTTGATAATGGTGTGATGAAATCAACTACAATGTAACTTAACAATAACGAAATAGTACCGAGACAAATGTTGATGATGATGTCCATGGTGTCCTGTGGGAGGTCACTTACCCTTTATTGGAGGAAGCCTCCATATTAATTTCGGGCAGGGCATCACGTGACTTTTTACTGTGGAGATCACGTGATTTGGGTCCAGTTCCATGGTCCATGGATCAGCACGTGACCTGCTGGGCGCATCAGAGTTGTCTTCCCTTTGTCATTGAAGTTGTCTGCCCTTTTTAATTGAGCGTGCGACTCTACATGTAATGTAGGTCCGTGGGTGCGACGCGCTGGTGGATCATTGAGAACCTCATGAATATGCATCAGCCTAACAGACTGGTGACCAGAACATGTTAACCCACAGAGTTAGGCTATGGACTGCGTCCAATCTCTCTCCTCTCTCTCTCCTCTCTCTCTCTCTCTCTCTCTCTCTCTCTCTCTCTTCTCTCTCTCTCTCTCTCTCTATCTCCTCTCTCTTCTCTCTCTCTCTTTTTCTCTGCCTTGCACGGCTTCCAATTTTTGTTTCCACATACTATCTCTTTTTGTCTCTGTCTTTTGCCCTGTCCCTTTTCCTGCCTCTCTCCCTGCTCTCTGTCTCTGTCTGTCTGTCTGTCTGATTGTCTCTCTCTCTCTCTCTCTCTCTCTCTCTCTCTCTCTCTCTCTCCTCTCTCTCTCTCTCTCTCTCACACACCACACACACACAAAGCAAAACAAAAGCATGTTATTGCTTACTCTATTACCCTCTATAAATAAATTCATTCAATTCAACTCTCAATCTCTCTCTCTCTCTCTCATCCTCTCTCTCTCTCTCTCTCTCTCTCTCTCTCTCCTCTCTCTCTCAGCCACTCTCCTGTCTCTCTCTCTCATACTCCTCTCCAGGCATCTGTCTCTTCTCTCTCTCTCGCTCTCTCTCTGTCTTCCTCTCTCTCTCTCTCTCTCTCTCTCCTCTCTCTCTCTCTCTCTCTCTCTCTCTCTCCTCTCTCTCTCTCCTCTCTCTAGGCTAGGCTAGCTAGGGCCTAGTGCGTGCGTGCTTCCACCACACTTTCTTCACTGGAGTTGCTGTCGTCTGCTAAAAAACCTCGTTACTCTCTCTCTCTCTCTCTCTCTCTCTCTCTCTCTGTCCTCTCTCTCTCTCTCGCATCCTCTCTCTCTCTCTCTCTCTCTCTCTCTCTCTCGTCTCTCTATCTCTCTCTCTCTCTCTCTCTGTGCGTAAGCAGTCTTGCTTTCACTGGAGTTTGTGTCGTCTGCTTAAACTTGCATGTCCAAAAAAAAATATTATGCATAGCATACGAATAGCATGCAAAAAAATTGCATAATTTTGAAAGCCAAACGATTTTACATTAAAGTTGTGTATTATTACGCTTCTGCAAAGAGAATTATGAAGAAAACAAATTTTGTGTTGTAAGAAACGAGGCGTGAATTGTATGATGATAATACCCTTGACAGGGCCTCATCCTCATTTTGGTATTTTTTAAAAAAAGTGTACAACCACCATTACTAAACCTTTGCAAAATCACAGAAGTGCATTGCTAAACTTTTGCAAAATCACAGCAAGTGCATTGTTAAAAAATAAATAAAAACTGCATTCATCATAAAAATGACAACTAAAATAATAAAAGGACTGCACACAACATTTTTACTCCTCGCCTTTTAGGCGGGAAAAACCTTTTCAGGGCCTCAAATGGCACACCGTTAAAGGGGCAATCTGACTTATGAGTTTTTGTAAGAAACACGCCGAGATCACCAGGAAAACACCCTTTACAGAGATTGCAACACTTACTTTGCTCTGGTTTTTCCTAAAAATCAAATCGGCGATTCCTCTTTGGCGGAGGAGCAGGAAGTCAAATGCTTTCACTCAAAGAGAAGGCGAGCGCTGTCTCTTTTCTGATGGCTGCTAAATCGTTTGCACGAAAGTTTTGCAATACAAGCATTAAAAAAAAACCTAATTAAGGTCAAGATTAATTCCATTTTGCCGTTTTTTGCCTTTCTTACTAAGCATAAAGCTGTATTTCATTAACCTTTTTTTTTAGCTAATAACCTTTTTTTTTGGAATACTAACCCTATCCCATAACCCTAGGCCATTATCTAATAGGACCCCCCCATGTACTGCAGTGTACGGCGCCATTTGTCACAGTCGTGGTTCATTGATTGCGTTTTTTTCCGTCTTGTAGGGTTGGGTGGGTGGTAAGGTTAAGCTTAGGGCTAGGGTTAGGGCTAGGGTTAGTATTCCAAAAAGGTTATTAGCTAAAAAGGTTAATAAAATACAGCTTTATGTTTGGTAAGAAAGGCAAAAAACGGAAAATTGGGCAAATTAACCGAGAAATGCAGGGAGGGGGGGGGGGGGGCACATCTTTACCTTTACCCGTTTATCTAAAGGAGTTTTACTCACAACAAAAGAACCAGCTCCATTTTGTTTGTTACTGCACTACAAAAAAAGAAAACGCTTCAACCACAATAAGTGAACTTCATCCACCCCATCCAAAATGGCTTTTCTCCAGTATCTCTGCCAAAGAGGAATCACGCTGTTTTTACAGTTTAATTTATAGGAAACCACAGCAAAGTGAGTGTTCCGATCCTTGAAAATGCTGTCTTTCTGGTGATCTCGACATATTTCTTGCAAAAACGCATCCGTCAGGGTCCACCTTTAAACATTCTTGCTACCCCCCCCCCCCTCCCCCTTCCCCTTTGCCAATCGCTAACTATACTAAGCTACTGTCGGCCACGCTCCACCCCACCCCTTCACTCCACCGAAGCCTTTGCAAAATCACAGAAGTGCATTGCCAAACTTTTGCTAAATCACAGCAAGTGCATTGTCAAAAAAAGATAAATTAAAAAATGCATTCATCATGATAATAACAAAAACAAAAGTAAAATGACTGCACACTTAACATTTTTATGTTTCGCATTTTTGGCAGGAAAAACCTTTACAGGGCCTCAAAACAAAGCGAAATGTATCATGTCAAATGGATTTTATTTAGCAGACGATATTCTCTGGGGGGGGGGGGGGGGGGGGGGGGGGGGAGTATACTGTGAAGCAAAGCTGTTCGTTTTGCTATTACTCGGATATTAGAAACAACATTTTTTCTTTCTGTATTGCTTGGCATTGTAAATTCATCAAACCCTTTCTTTTGAAGAAATACTTACGGATGGAGTTTACATTCTTCTATCCTCACGTTCATTTATCAGTTGACTATTCCTTGACCCCGCCCCCTTTCTTCTTCATCCGTGTGCATCACACGACCGTTGAGAGACTCATGAATATGCTTTAGCCTAGCAATCTGACCAAAAGCTATGGAAGCAGGGTAAGTCTCTATAGGCCTAGTACAAAGGTTAGCAGACGGACACAATCATTTGACAGTCAAAGATGAACATGAGCCAAGTTTGGTTCTTTTCAGTTTCATTCACACAACCGTAGGCTGAGCCTAACCATACTCTCGTTGTGTTTATGACTCTATCTCAAAAGTCAAAGTCTGGTTTCTCTCAGTTTCATGACAACAACCCTAGGCTGATCCTAGCCCTGTTCTCTTCAGACTCTCGATCTCAAAGTCTGATTCTTTTCAGTTTCATGACAACCCAAGGCTGATCCTAACCCTATCCTCATCGTGTTTATGATTCTCGATCTCAAAGTCTGGTTCTTTTCAGTTTAATGACAACAACCGTAGGCTGATCCTAACCCTATCCTCTTCGTACGACTCTCGATCTCGAAGTCTGTTTTTTTCCCAGTTTTATGACAATAACCCTAGGCTGATCCTGGCCCTATCCTATTCATTTGTATGGCTCTCAGTATCAAAGTCTGGTTCTTTACAGTTTCACAACTACCCTAGGCTGATCGTAACCATATCCTCTTCATGTTTATGACTCGATTTCAAAATCTTGTTTATTTCAGTTTCATGACAACATGTATAGGCTGATCCTAACCGTATCATATTCATGATTGCGACTCTCGATCTCAAAGTCTGGTTCTTTTCAGTTTCATGACAACTCTAAGCTGATCCTAACCCTATCCCCTACATTGTTTATGATTCTCGATCTCAAAGTCTGGTTCTTTTCAGTTTTATGACAACAACCCTAGGCTGATCCTAACCCTATCCTCTTCGTGTTTCGGTTCTCGATGTCAAAGTCTGGTTTCTTTTAGTTTCATGGCAATAACCCTAGGCTGATCCTAACCCAATCTTCTTTGTGTTTATGACTTGATCTCAAAGTCTGGTTCTTTTCAGTTTCGTTACAACAACCCTCCCTGTCAACAATTTAAGGCTGATACAACCCTTATTCTCTTCATGTTTATGACCATCAATCTCAAAATCTGGCTTCTTTCAGCTTCATGACAATAACCCTAGGCTGATCCTAACCCTATCCTCTTCATGTTTATGATTCTCGATCTCAAAGTCTGGTTCTTTTCAGTTTCATTACAACATCCTTAGGCTGATCCTAACCCTATCCTCTTCATGTTTAAGACTCTCGATCTCAAAGTCTCTTTCTTTTCAGTTTCATGACAACAAACCTAAGCTGATCCTAACCATATCATCTACGTGTTTACGACTCTCGATCTCAAAGTCTGGTTCTTTTTAGTTTCACGACAATAACCCTAGGCTGACCTTAGCCCTATCCTATTCAATTTTATGGCTCTCGATCTCTCAAAGTCTGGTTCTTTTCAGTTTCACAACAACCCTAGGCTGATCTTAACCCTATCTTCTTCATGTTTATGACCCTCGATCTCAAAGTCTGCTTTCTTTCAATTTCATGACAACCCTTGGCTGATCCTAACCTTGTCATGTTTACGACTCTATATCAAAGTCTGATTCTTTTCAGTTTCACAACAACAACCCTAGGCTGATCCTAACCCTATCCTCTTCATGTTTATGACTTGATCTCAAAGTATGGTTTCTTTCATTTTCATGACATCCCTAGGCTGATCCTAGCCTTATCTTCTTCATGTTTACTACTCTTGATCTCAAAGTCTGGTTTCTCTCAGTTTTATGACAATAACCCTAGGCTGATCCTAACCCTACTCTCTTTATGTTTACTACTCAATCTCAAAGTCTGGTTCTGTTCAGTTTTATGACAACAACTCTAGGCTGATCCTAACCCTAAACTTTAAGTGTTTATGATTCTCGATCTCAAAATCTGATTTATTTCAATTTCTTGACAATGACTATAGGATGAGCCTTGACGTATCACATTCATTTTTATCGCACTCGATCTCAAAGTCTGGTTCTTTTCAGTTTCACAACAACCCAAGTTGATCCTAACCCCTCTATTCTTTTCATGTTTACGACTCTTGATGTCAAAGTTTGGTTTATTTCAGTTTGATGACAATAACCCTAGGCTAACCCTAACCCTACTCTCGTCGTGTTTATGACTGTCTCAAAAGTCAAAGTCTGGTTTCTTTCAGTTTTATGACAATAACTCTAGGCTGATCCTAGCCCTACTCTATTAATTTGTATGGCTCTCGATCTCAAAGTCTGGTTATTTTCAGTGTCATGTCAATAACCCTAAGCTGATCCTAACCCTATCCTCTATTATTTTCGTGTTTACATTACAGGAGTACATTTTATGTACTTGTGTATTTTTATTTCTTTATCCATTTTGTCTCACTGTTTTAAAATGATTTTACGTTATAAGTGTTTTAAAATGCTATTTTATTAGTATGTGTGTGAGTGTCATTCATTTAATGTTTTTCCCACTAATCGTGTGTGTCTGTGTGTGTTTGTGTGTATGCGCGTGTGTGCGTGCGTGTGTGCGTGTGTGTCGGTGTGTGTGTGTGGTGTGGGGGTTTTTGGGGGTGTGGGGGTGAATGTTTATTAATATTGAATATAATGTGCCTTTTTTGTGACTATTGTATGTACAAATTATAGTAAGTTGTTATTTTATGATGCATGCAACTGTATTTCAGTCCTATATATCTCTGTCTCTGTTTGTGTGTCTCTCTCTTCTCTCTTTCTCTGTCTGTCCCTCTGTCTGACTCTCTGTGTCTCCGTCTCTGTCTTTCTCTGTCTGTCTGTCTGTATGTATGTCTCTTTCTCTCTCTCGTTCTCTTTCTCTCTCTATCGTTATAAGTGTGGGTGTGAGTGTGATTTGTTAATAGTGCGGCCTGGGCGTCTTTAAGTGTCCATCAGTGTGAGTGTTTCAAGTTGGTTGCGAAAGTGTACTGTAGATTATGTCATTCATTATTTGGGCGTGATTGAGAAATTGACTGAGGGATCAGGGAAGGGGGGTGTTGGTCAATGTTTGATGTATACGTTTTGTTCATTGTGTTTACTATTCATTTTAGTGATTTCTGTAAAGCGCTTAGAGCTTAAAGATTAGGCGCTATAAAAGTTGTCTTCGTGTTTATTACTCTCGATTTCAAAGTCTGGTTTCTTTCAGTTTCATGACAATAACCCTAGGCTGATCCTAGCTCTATCGTCTTTGTATTTTGACTCGATCTCAAAGTCTAGTTCTTCCTTGGTTGTTTGCTTTCTGACGGCTTACAAAGATTCGCTCCCCTTGGATGGCTGGTCTCGGGTTCTGCGATTTGAACAAGCCAGGGTGTAGCTGCGCGTTGGGATTCAGAATGAGCAGCGTAGGAGCAACGCCACTGTACGACCCAGCATATGGGACAGCAATAACATTTTAAAAAGTCTGGTTCTTTTCAGTTTCATGACAACAAACCTAGGCTGATCCTAACCCTTTTCTGTTCATGTTTATGACTCTCAATCTCAGAGTCTGGTTTCTTTCAGTTTCATGACAACGCTAGGCTGATCCTACCCCTCTCCTCTTTGTGTTTATGATTCTCTATCTCAAAGTCTGCTTTTTGTCAGTTTAATGACCACAACCCTAGACTGATCCTAACCTTATCTTCTTCATGTTTATGATTCTCGATCTCAAAGTCTGCTTCTTTTCAGTTTACTGACAACCCTAGGCTCATCTTAACCCTATATTCTTTGCGTTCCCGACTCTCAATTACAAAGTCTGGTTTATTTCAGTTTTATGACAACACTCCTAGGCTGATCCTAACCCTATTCTCTTCGTGTTTATGATTGTCAATCTCAAAGTCTGGTTTTCATCAGTTTCATGACAACAATATTGGCCTGATCCTAACCCTATGCTCTTCGTGTTTACAACTTTCGATCTCAAAGTCTGGTTTCTTTCTGTTTCATGACAACAACCCTAAGCTGATCCTAGCCCTATCCTTTTCGTGTTGATGAGTCTCGATCTAAAAGTCTGGGGTTTGTTTTCAGTTTACTCACAACAACCCTAGGCTGATTCTAATCCTATTCTCTTCATGTTTATGACTCTTGATCTCAAAGTCTGGTTTCTTTCAGTTTCATGACAACAACTCTAGGCTGATCCTGACAACTGTACATCATCTACCCAGTTGTCCCCATCACTGTGACCAGTGTACATCATCTACCCAGTTGTCACTGTGACCCCATCACTGTGACTGTGACACTGTACATCATCTACCCAGTTGTCCCCCATCACTGTGTTGTACATCATCTACCCATCCCCATCACTGTGACCAGTGTACATCATCTACCCAGTTGTCCCCATCATCACTGTGAGTTGTCCCCCATCACTGTGTGTACATCATCTACCCAGTTGTCCCCCATCACTGTGACTACTGTACATCATCTACCCAGTTGTCCCCCATCACTGTGACTACTGTACATCATCTACCCAGTTGTCCCCCATCACTGTGTGAGTTGTCCCCCATCACTGTGACCAGTGTACATCATCTACCCAGTTGTCCCCCATCACTGTGACCACTGTACATCATCTATCACTGATCACTGACCTGTACATCATCTACCCAGTTGTCCCCCATCACTGTGACTACTGTACATCATCTACCCAGTTGTCCCCCATCACTGTGACTACTGTACATCATCTACCCAGTTGTCCCCCATCACTGTGACCAGTGTACATCATCTACCCAGTTGTCCCCCATCACTGTGACTACTGTACATCATCTACCCAGTTGTCCCCCCCCCATCATCTGTGTCCCCCATCACTGTGACCAGTGTACATCATCTACCCAGTTGTCCCCCATCACTGTGACCACTGTACATCATCTACCCAGTTGTCCCCCATCACTGTGACTAGTGTACATCATCTACCCAGTTGTCCCCATCACTGTGACTACTGTACATCATCTACCCAGTTGTCCCCCATCACTGTGACTACTGTACATCATCTACCCAGTTGTCCCCATCACTGTGACTACTGTACATCATCTACCCAGTTGTCCCCATCACTGTGACTACTGTACATCATCTACCCAGTTGTCCCCCATCACTGTGACCAGTGTACATCATCTACCCAGTTGTCACTATGACCCATCACTGTGTCCCCATCAGTGTACATCATCTACCCAGTTGTCCCCCATCACTGTGACCAGTTGTACATCATCTACCCAGTTGTCCCCCATCACTGTGACTACTGTACATCATCTACCCAGTTGTCCCCCATCACTGTGACCACTGTACATCATCTACCCAGTTGTCCCCCATCACTGTGACTAGTGTACATCATCTACCCAGTTGTCCCCCATCACTGTGACTACTGTACATCATCTACCCAGTTGTCCCCCATCACTGTGACCACTGTACATCATCTACCCAGTTGTCCCCCATCACTGTGACCACTGTACATCATCTACCCAGTTGTCCCCCATCACTGTGACCACTGTACATCATCTACCCAGTTGTCCCCCATCACTGTGACTACTGTACATCATCTACCCAGTTGTCCCCCATCACTGTGACCACTGTACATCATCTACCCAGTTGTCCCCCATCACTGTGACCAGTGTACATCATCTACCCAGTTGTCCCCCATCACTGTGACTACTGTACATCATCTACCCAGTTGTCCCCCACACTGTGACCAGTGTACATCATCTACCCAGTTGTCCCCCATCACTGTGACTACTGTACATCATCTACCCAGTTGTCCCCCATCACTGTGACTACTGTACATCATCTACCCAGTTGTCCCCCATCACTGTGACCAGTGTACATCATCTACCCAGTTGTCCCCCATCACTGTGACTACTGTACATCATCTACCCAGTTGTCCCCCATCACTGTGACTACTGTACATCATCTACCCAGTTGTCCCCCATCACTGTGACTACTGTACATCATCTACCCAGTTGTCCCCCATCACTGTGACCACTGTACATCATCTACCCAGTTGTCCCCCACTGTCACTGTGTCCCCCATCACCAGTGTACATCATCTACCCAGTTGTCCCCCATCACTGTGACTACTGTACATCATCTACCCAGTTGTCCCCCCAGTTGTCCCCATCACTGTGACTACTGTACATCATCTACCCAGTTGTCCCCCATCACTGTGACCAGTGTACATCATCTACCCAGTTGTCCCCCATCACTGTGACTACTGTACATCATCTACCCAGTTGTCCCCATCACCCCATCACTGTGTCCCCCCTACTGTACATCACTGTTGTCCCCCATCACTGTGACCTGTCCCCATCACTGTGACTACTGTACATCATCTACCCAGTTGTCCCCCATCACTGTGACTACTGTACATCATCTACCCAGTTGTCCCCCATCACTGTGACCAGTGTACATCATCTACCCAGTTGTCCCCATCACTGTGACTACTGTACATCATCTACCCAGTTGTCACCCCATCACTGTGACTACTGTACATCATCTACCCAGTTGTCCCCCATCACTGTGACTACTGTACATCATCTACCCAGTTGTCCCCATCACTGTGACCACTGTACATCATCTACCCAGTTGTCCCCCATCACTGTGACCAGTGTACATCATCTACCCAGTTGTCCCCATCACTGTGACCAGTGTACATCATCTACCCAGTTGTCCCCCATCACTGTGACCAGTGTACATCATCTACCCAGTTGTCCCCCATCACTGTGACTACTGTACATCATCTACCCAGTTGTCCCCCATCACTGTGACTACTGTACATCATCTACCCAGTTGTCCCCCATCACTGTGTGTACATCATCTACCCAGTTGTACATCATCTGTACATCATCTAGTTGTCCCCCATCACTGTGACCACTGTACATCATCTACCCAGTTGTCCCCATCACTGTGACTACTGTACATCATCTACCCAGTTGTCCCCCATCACTGTGACTACTGTACATCATCTACCCAGTTGTCCCCCATCACTGTGACCAGTGTACATCATCTACCCAGTTGTCCCCCATCACTGTGACCAGTGTACATCATCTACCCAGTTGTCCCCCATCACTGTGACCAGTGTACATCATCTACCCAGTTGTCCCCCATCACTGTGACCAGTGTACATCATCTACCCAGTTGTCCCCCATCACTGTGACCAGTGTACATCATCTACCCAGTTGTCCCCCATCACTGTGACCAGTGTACATCATCTACCCAGTTGTCCCCCAGTTGTCCCCCATCACTGTGACCAGTGTACATCATCTACCCAGTTGTCCCCCATCACTGTGATCACTGTACATCATCTACCCAGTTGTCCCCCATCACTGTGACCAGTGTACATCATCTACCCAGTTGTCCCCCATCACTGTGACCAGTTGTACATCATCTACCCAGTTGTCCCCCATCACTGTGACCAGTGTACATCATCTACCCAGTTGTCCCCCATCACTGTGAGCAGTGTACATCATCTACCCAGTTGTCCCCCATCACTGTGCCAGTGTACATCATCTACCCAGTTGGCGTCAAAAGATCAGAATACAAACCTGCCCTGCCTGGAGTCTTAAAGACCCAGTACGTTACGTGTCAAAATCACGACCAGTGTTCATCTACGTGTCCCCCATTTCCCTCTTATAGCTGGTAAGAAATCTTATTTGATCCTCACGGTGACCCAGACCAAGTGTTGCTCCCATACAAATTGCCTCTTGCACGAAAACGATACATCACTTTAAAGAGCAGCCTCGATCGTACACGAGGAAAGTCTGAATGTGGGCCACACCGACCCAGAAAAAAACAAGGGACTTAATCCAGCCGGCTCAGTGGGTCTTCAAAGACCCCGCAAGTCACGTGTCAAAATCACGGTTTTCACGTGTTTTCCCTCTTATAGCTAGTAAGGAATCTTAAGAAATCTTCCTAGTATACCCATAATTATATAAGAGGGAATGTGACACGTGACGTGCGGGGTCTTTAATCCAGTGAGATATCGGTAGAATCTCTGTCTCTCTGTCTCTGTCTCTCTCTCTCTCTCTCTCTCTCTCTCTCTCCCTCTGTCTGTCTCTCTCTCTCTCTCTCTCTCTCTCTCTCTCTCTCTCTCTCTCTCTCTCTCTCTCTCTCTCTCTCTCTCTCTCTCTCTGTAAGGTTGTAAGATAACCTTACAACATGGACAGAAAAGAATAACATGGCAATTCATCCTAGTAAATCTAAATTCATGTTAATAACTACTCGACAAAAAAGACAAAACTTAAAAGAGAATCTGCCTAAACTCAAAATTTATGACAGTCTTCTTGTAAATTACTGGGTGTAACTATTGATAACAATTTATCATGGTCTAAGCACATCTCTGTCATTTGTAAAAAAAATAGCTAAGAAAGTATTCCAACTTAATAGAATAAAGCATTTCCTAGATGATCATACACGAAAACTCTTTTTTAATGCATATATTCAGCCCGAAATAGATTATGCTTCTACGTGTTGGGATCTTGCTAGCGAAAACTGCTTAAAGCCGCTAAAAAGACTCTACAAGCGCGCTCTTAAAATTGTTCTTCTTAAGTCTTCTTCCCTACAAAATAATGATTATAAGGAACTAGGCATTCTTCCAATAGATTCTAAGTTGAACCTTAATAAAGCTGTTTTCATGTACAAAATTATGTATAAACTGACACCAACCTACTTATGCAAACGATTTCCTACTACTAACATTCGAAACAAAAGTAAAGTATATATTCCATGTCCCATATGTGCCTTCCCAGGTCGAGAGGACGTAAAGCTCCAATTACTACAAAGTATATATTCCATGTCCCATATGTGCCTTCCCAGGTCGAGAGGACGTAAAGCTCCAATTACTACAAAGTATATATTCCATGTCCCATATGTGCCTTCCCAGGTCGAGAGGACGTAAAGCTCCAATTACTACAAAGTATATATTCCATGTCCCATATGTGCCTTCCCAGGTCGAGAGGACGTAAAGCTCCAATTACTACAAAGTATATATTCCATGTCCCATATGTGCCTTCCCAGGTCGAGAGGACGTAAAGCTCCAAATTACTACAAAGTATATATTCCATGTCCCATATGTGCCTTCCCAGGTCGAGAGGACGTAAAGCTCCAATTACTACAAAGTATATATTCCATGTCCCATATGTGCCTTCCCAGGTCGAGAGGACGTAAAGCTCCAAATTACTACAAAGTATATATTCCATGTCCCATATGTGCCTTCCCAGGTCGAGAGGACGTAAAGCTCCAATTACTACAAAGTATATATTCCATGTCCCATATGTGCCTTCCCAGGTCGAGAGGACGTAAAGCTCCAAATTACTACAAAGTATATATTCCTCGCCCCAGAACAAACCTGTTTATGACCTCCCTTACCTACTCTGGTAGCAAACTGTGGAATGATATGGAAAATATCAATACAAATATAGAAAGTGTCTCATCTTTTAAGAGAACATACCATAAACACCTCTTAAACAAGCTCTAAATGATCATATTTATTTCACTTCCATATCTATTGGTGTTGAAAAACAACGACTTACTAAAATATTCGTACTCATAACAATTACAACAAGTAATTAGTACATGTATGCATTAATTATGAGCATACTTGCTACAATGTTTTTGCTTCCTGTACGCCGCGGATTAAGTAACTCTGTGATGTATTTTCTTTTCTGTACTTAGAGAGTGAGTGTGTGTGTGTGTGTGTGTGTGTGTGTGTGTGTGTGTGTGTGTGTGTGTGTGTGTGTGTGTGTGTGTGTGTGTGTGTGTGTGTGTGTGTGTGTGTGTGTGTGTGTGTGTGTGTGTGTGTGTGTGTGTGTGTGTGTGTGTGTGTGTGTGTGTGTGTGTGTGTGGTCTATGATATTTGAATTTTGATAAATGTTTGTATTTTTGCTTGATCTTGAAACTTCATCTGTTTTTCCCCATTTTTGCTTATTTGCATTGTTTCTTGTTTTCTTGTTATTTGATAGTCATGGGTTGTTTTTTTTCCTCCTTGAGGGCATGGTGTAAAGAAGCGAAAGCTTATCTGTTTACCCTCATTAAAAAACATTCGTATTCGTGTATTCGTATTCGTATTCGTATTCGTATTCTCTGTATGTGCGCGCGTGTGTATTTGCTTGTCTGTCTGTTTGTCTATCTGCGTGTTCCAGTTATGCGAAAAAGCACTAATCTTTGCTATGGAACCCAGTCGTGTAAAATAAATATATACTTGGAGCACATAACGAATGCTCTTGAGACCATGCTCAATAAGACGACCAAATGTCAGCATCATATGAGAACTTGATAAATGCGTAATTAATATCGAATCGAAGCCGTTGCCCGTCCTCAACAATTACTTAAATCTCTAATACCAATCTTTGGACAATAACTCAGTACCACAGACGTATAGATGATATTATAACGTCATAAATGTGTAATTAATATGGAATCGAATCCGCCATCCGTCGTCAACGATTACTCAAACCTAGACCAGTCTTCGGACAATAATGAGGAAACATTTTAATAATGAGGAAAATGTATATAGCGCCCATCCTACTATGTAGGCTACAGGGCGCTTTACACAACAGACGTATAGATGGTGTCATACCTTGATAAAATGCGTAATTAATATCGAATCGAATCCGCTACCCGCCGTCAACGATTACTCAATTCTCCCTTAATCTTTGAACAATAACTCAGTACCCTTCCCACCCCAACTCACCCTGGCCCTAGTCAGCCCCTAAAGCCCAAGACACCGGCAGCCATGTTGCCAAGGACTCCTGGAAGAAAGCACGTCTGGAGATTTATCTCCGGAAATGACGTAAATCTCCGGAAATGACATGTCAACATGTCGATCCCTCTGTGGTTGCTAGATGTCTGGTCCTCGATTTAAAGACAACTTTGTCGCCCCCCCCCCCTCTCTCTCTCCCTGCAACGATATGTTCCCCTTAATGCATCTTTCTCTCTCCCTGCTACAATATTTTCCCCTTAATACGCCCCCCCCCCCCCCCCACTCTCTCTTTAAATCTCTGGTTTAATTTCTCTGTATAGGTCTTGAACTCCTGTCGAAGGAAAGCGATAGTAATGTCGTCTGTGGGTAAGTCACAGACTTACTCTTTTTTTCTTTTTCTTTTTTAACGACAAACCACTTATCTTGATTGCAATGTTGCCCCCTTCCCTCCTCTTTTCTCACACCCACTTCCTGTTGTATGGGGCTACGCATGCGCACGTACACACCAGCAGTCACATGCAGATAACCAAGCAGTCACTAAAAGGATTATATTCCTGTATTTGTGATACATTTCTGATAAGCCACCCCCCCCCCTCGAACCAGAAGACTATAAAATATAATTATGTTATAGTAAAGAAGAATATTATATTGTATAATTCTTTTTAAAAAAAAGTTTCCACTTCCGCACTATTGTCCTTAAATGCAGACCAGTCTTTCACTCAACGTCACTTTGTCTTTCTCTATGTGTGTACACCCTCCTCACTCCCACTCTCTCTGTTTCTGTCCCTCTCTCTCTCAGCTTTGTTGTATTCAGTGTTGTTTGTGTGCATGTCACTTTGGTTTGTCGCACACTTTGCTTGCTACCTTAGTTTGTGTCAAATGTTGTTTGGGTATCCAGGACAGATTGGAAGAATAGGCCCTGCCTAAAATCTGTATCCTTGTCAAATAAAGTTTTCAGTTTCAGAGTAATTACCCTTTGTTCAATATTTTCAGTTTCAGTTTCAGGTTCTGTTATACTCTCTCTCTCTCTCTCTCTCTCTCTCTCTCTCTCTCTCTCTCTCTCCATCTCTCTCTCTCTCTCTCTCTCTCTCTCTCTGTCTGTCTGTCTGTCTGTCTGTCTGTCTGTCTGTCTGTCTGTCTGTCTGTCTGTCTGTCTGTCTGTCTGTCTGTCTGTCTGTCTGTCTGTCTCTCTCTCTCTCTCTCTCTCTCTCTCTCTCTCTCTCTCTCTCTCTCTCTCTCTCTCTCTCTCTCTCTCTCTCTCTCTCTCTCTCTCTCTCTCTCTCTCTCTCTCTCACTCTGTGTTTCTCTCTGTGAGTGCACACACCATGATGGGGCACTGGTCAGTAAGTAATGATGACGTCCAATCTCTTCCCATCTCCTGCCCTCTCTCCAGGGACCTTTCTTTCTATTACACCCGTATTGCTTTTACACCCCCACCCCCCGCCCCCCACCCCAGTATTGCTACCTTCTTCACACACACCCTCCCCCTTAGCAGTACATAGTCTGCCGACATCCTCCTCCCTCTTACACTGCAACACTTATTTCCCCCCACCCCCCAACCCAAACCCCTTCTTCGATCTCTCTCTCTCTCTCTCTCTCTCTCTCTCTCTCTCTCTCTCTCTCTCTCTCTCTCTCTCTCTCTCTCTCTCTCTCTCTCTCTCTCTCTCTCTCTCTCTTCAGTTTCCGTGTCTCAGTCAGACTTTCTGTCTGTCTCTTTGTATCTCTCACTGTCTCTATCTTCTCACTCTGTCTTTGTCTCTATCTGTCTGTCTCCCCCTCTTTCTCTAACCCTCATTTCTTCCTACCCTCTCTCTCTCTCTCTCTCTCTCTCTCTCTCTCTCTCTCTCTCTCTCTCTCTCTCTCTCTCTCTCTCTCTCTCTCTCTCTCTCTCTCTCTCTCTCACTCTGTCTTTGTCTCTATCTGTCTGTCTCCCCCTCTTTCTCTGACCCTCATTTCTTCCTACCCTCTTTCTCTCTCTCTCTCTCTCTCTCTCTTCTCTCTCTTCTCTCTCTCTCTCTCTCTCTCTCTCTCTCTCTCTCTTTTCTCTCTCTGTCTGTCTTTGTCTCTATCTGTCTGTCTCCCCCTCTTTCTCTGACACTCATTTCTGTCCACCCTCTTTCTTGCTCTCTTTTTCTCTCCTTTTCCTTCTCTCTCATTATCTCTGTCTCTGTCTCTCTGTCTGTCTCTCTCTGTGTCTCTCTCTCTCTCTCTGTCTGTCTCTCTCTCTCTCTCTGTCTCTCTCTCTCTCTCTCTCTCTCTCTCTCTCTCTCTCTCTCTCTCTCTCTCTCTCTCTCTCTCTCTCTCTCTCTCTCTCTCTCTCTCTCTCACACACCATCTCTCTTAGCATTACTCACTCAATCAATCAATCAATATTTTTATTGTCCATTTTACAGGAAATTCTTTTTGCAGGTAAAAAAACAATCAACAAAACAACACAAGACAGAGACATAGTATGTAGAAAAGCCCAAAAATAAAACGTGCGACTATTGTATGGTCTGCTTTGAAAGCAATAAGCCAAATGGACTGGCAGTAGGCTAGACACAGCACAGCACAGTACATAGGCCATGTCCTAATCCAGGACCATCGTCAGACGCATAGATAATGGGGGGCTCTCTTACACACTGTCCGATGTGGTCGTGATAAACAGGGTCAGTGTCTTTGTGACCAACATGTTCGAGCAAAACGCCAAGGATTAGCGGTGCTGTGAGAAAGTAGCTTACAAATCCTCATTTAACCCTTTCAAGGCCAGACATTGTTTGGCTACAAATTGCTGTCAAAATGTGCAGGGAATAGAACAGATGAGGTCTGCAATACTGGGGCTTCCTTTACAACATTGGACCTATCCTGATCTCCCAAAGTGGAGAACAAAAGGTCTGTGGATAACAGACCCTGGTTACATGCCCTTTAATAACATGGCTGTTAAATCAGTGTAATGCTGAGCGGCTACTGTGACTGTGAAAGGGTTAAGGGGCAGATCCACGCGTCCAACTGCAGTCGAACGACTATCCAACTGTGACGGCACCTGTGAGGCATGACTCTCATGAAATACTCCTGTTCAAACGAATCCAATGAAATGTGACTCGTTTCGTTCGCTATGCCCCAATACGATAGCGGAGAGCGGGTGAATGACTGGGTGTGGTGTGAGACTTACACATTTGTTAATGTGAGTTTATGTTTCATGCTTTCATTTAATATTTTTATTTTACACGGTGGAAGACAAGTTTCCATGTGCGTTGGCATTACCTGCTGATCGACGTGAGAGTAATGACCATTAACTTTGTTCAAACAATCATTGGAGGACATACAGGTTGATGCACGTGAAGAGAGAAATGGACAATAAGGAAACTAATGACTTATGACATGAATTATGACTTATGAATTATGATACAGAAATAAAGATATTTAATCAGATTCATATATGGGGATTTACATATAGTTCCTTCGAAGTCGGAGTGTGGCTGCCCACGTGGTGGGGTAACCAAAAACGGTCCCACACGTAATGTTATCATCCCTGGCTGGTGCATTTGTACCTCCGTGCTCAAGTGCTTCCGCTGTTTGGATGATCCCTGGAGTCCTTTAGCCAGGGTAAGCCAACAATAACAACAACAACATATATAGTGAGCGAAAGGAGTAGGATTCCATCAGATTCATTCAGTCAGTAGTGTTTCATGAGATGCATGCCTCACACATTTCGCAGTCCTACAACTGCAATTGGACATTTCGCAGTGGAATGGTCCTACAACTGCAATTGGACATTTCTCAGTTGGATGGTCCTACAACTGCAATTGGACATTTCTCAGTTGGATGGTCCTACAACTGCAATTGGACATTTCTCAGTGGAATGGTCCTACAACTGCAATTGGACATTTCTCAGTTGGATGGTCCTACAACTGCAATTGGACATTTCGCAGTTGGATGGTCCTACAACTGCAATTGGACATTTCTCAGTTGAATGGTCCTACAACTGCAATTGGACATTTCGCAGTGGAATGGTCCTACAACTGCAATTGGACATTTCTCAGTTGGATGGTCCTACAACTGCAATTGGACATTTCTCAGTGGAATGGTCCTACAACTGCAATTGGACATTTCTCAGTGGAATGGTCCTACAACTGCAATTGGACATTTCGCAGTGGAATGGTCCTACAACTGCAATTGGACATTTCTCAGTGGAATGGTTCTACAACTGCAATTGGACATTTCTCAGTGGAATGGTCCTACAACTGCAATTGGACATTTCTCAGTGGAATGGTCCTACAACTGCAATTGGACATTTCTCAGTGGAATGGTCCTACAACTGCAATTGGACATTTCTCAGTGGAATGGTCCTACAACTGCAATTGGACATTTCTCAGTGGAATGGTCCTACAACTGCAATTGGACATTTCTCAGTGGAATGGTTCTACAACTGCAATTGGACATTTCTCAGTTGAATGGTCCTACAACTGCAATTGGACATTTCTCAGTGGAATGGTCCTACAACTGCAATTGGACATTTCTCAGTTGAATGGTCCTACAACTGCAATTGGACATTTCTCAGTTGAATGGTCCTACAACTGCAATTGGACATTTCTCAGTGGAATGGTCCTACAACTGCAATTGGACATTTCTCAGTGGAATGGTCCTACAACTGCAATTGGACATTTCTCAGTTGAATGGTCCTACAACTGCAATTGGACATTTCTCAGTGGAATGGTCCTACAACTGCAATTGGACATTTCTCAGTTGAATGGTCCTACAACTGCAATTGGACATTTCTCAGTTGAATGGTCCTACAACTGCAATTGGACATTTCTCAGTGGAATGGTCCTACAACTGCAATTGGACATTTCTCAGTTGAATGGTCCTACAACTGCAATTGGACATTTCTCAGTTGAATGGTCCTACAACTGCAATTGGACATTTCTCAGTTGAATGGTCCTACAACTGCAATTGGACATTTCTCAGTTGAATGGTCCTACAACTGCAATTGGACATTTCTCAGTTGGATGGTCCTACAACTGCAATTGGACATTTCTCAGTTGGATGGTCCTACAACTGCAATTGGACATTTCTCAGTTGAATGGTCCTACAACTGCAATTGGACATTTCTCAGTTGGATGGTCCTACAACTGCAATTGGACATTTCTCAGTTGAATGGTCCTACAACTGCAATTGGACATTTCTCAGTTGAATGGTCCTACAACTGCAATTGGACATTTCTCAGTTGAATGGTCCTACAACTGCAATTGGACATTTCTCAGTTGAATGGTCCTACAACTGCAATTGGACATTTCTCAGTGGAATGGTCCTACAACTGCAATTGGACATTTCTCAGTTGGATGGTCCTACAACTGCAATTGGACATTTCTCAGTTGAATGGTCCTACAACTGCAATTGGACATTTCTCAGTTGAATGGTCCTACAACTGCAATTGGACATTTCTCAGTTGGATGGTCCTACAACTGCAATTGGACATTTCTCAGTTGAATGGTCCTACAACTGCAATTGGACATTTCTCAGTTGGATGGTCCTACAACTGCAATTGGACATTTCTCAGTTGGATGGTCCTACAACTGCAATTGGATGGTCCTACAACTGCAATTGGACATTTCTCAGTTGGATGGTCCTACAACTGCAATTGGACATTTCTCAGTTGGATGGTCCTACAACTGCAATTGGACATTTCTCAGTTGAATGGTTCTACAACTGCAATTGGACATTTCTCAGTTGGATGGTCCTACAACTGCAATTGGACATTTCTCAGTTGAATGGTCCTACAACTGCAATTGGACATTTCTCAGTTGAATGGTCCTACAACTGCAATTGGACATTTCTCAGTTGAATGGTCCTACAACTGCAATTGGACATTTCTCAGTTGAATGGTCCTACAACTGCAATTGGACATTTCTCAGTTGAATGGTCCTACAACTGCAATTGGACATTTCTCAGTTGGATGGTCCTACAACTGCAATTGGACATTTCTCAGTTGGATGGTCCTACAACTGCAATTGGACATTTCTCAGTTGAATGGTCCTACAACTGCAATTGGACATTTCTCAGTTGAATGGTCCTACAACTGCAATTGGACATTTCTCAGTTGAATGGTCCTACAACTGCAATTGGACATTTCTCAGTGGAATGGTCCTACAACTGCAATTGGACATTTCTCAGTTGGATGGTCCTACAACTGCAATTGGACATTTCTCAGTTGAATGGTCCTACAACTGCAATTGGACATTTCTCAGTTGGATGGTCCTACAACTGCAATTGGACATTTCTCAGTTGAATGGTCCTACAACTGCAATTGGACATTTCTCAGTTGAATGGTCCTACAACTGCAATTGGACATTTCTCAGTTGAATGGTCCTACAACTGCAATTGGACATTTCTCAGTTGAATGGTCCTACAACTGCAATTGGACATTTCTCAGTTGAATGGTCCTACAACTGCAATTGGACATTTCTCAGTTGGATGGTCCTACAACTGCAATTGGACATTTCTCAGTTGGATGGTCCTACAACTGCAATTGGACATTTCTCAGTTGAATGGTCCTACAACTGCAATTGGACATTTCTCAGTTGAATGGTCCTACAACTGCAATTGGACATTTCGCAGTGGAATGGTCCTACAACTGCAATTGGACATTTCTCAGTTGAATGGTCCTACAACTGCAATTGGACATTTCTCAGTTGAATGGTCCTACAACTGCAATTGGACATTTCTCAGTTGGATGGTCCTACAACTGCAATTGGACATTTCTCAGTTGAATGGTCCTACAACTGCAATTGGACATTTCTCAGTTGGAATGGTCCTACAACTGCAATTGGACATTTCTCAGTTGAATGGTCCTACAACTGCAATTGGACATTTCTCAGTTGGATGGTCCTACAACTGCAATTGGACATTTCTCAGTTGGATGGTCCTACAACTGCAATTGGACATTTCTCAGTTGAATGGTCCTACAACTGCAATTGGACATTTCTCAGTTGAATGGTCCTACAACTGCAATTGGACATTTCTCAGTTGGATGGTCCTACAACTGCAATTGGACATTTCTCAGTTGGATGGTCCTACAACTGCAATTGGACATTTCGCAGTTGGATGGTCCTACAACTGCAATTGGACATTTCTCAGTTGGATGGTCCTACAACTGCAATTGGACATTTCTCAGTTGGATGGTCCTACAACTGCAATTGGACATTTCTCAGTGGAATGGTCCTACAACTGCAATTGGACATTTCTCAGTTGGATGGTCCTACAACTGCAATTGGACATTTCTCAGTGGAATGGTCCTACAACTGCAATTGGACATTTCTCAGTTGGATGGTCCTACAACTGCAATTGGACATTTCTCAGTGGAATGGTCCTACAACTGCAATTGGACATTTCTCAGTGGAATGGTCCTACAACTGCAATTGGACATTTCTCAGTGGAATGGTCCTACAACTGCAATTGGACATTTCTCAGTTGGATGGTCCTACAACTGCAATTGGACATTTCTCAGTTGGATGGTCCTACAACTGCAATTGGACATTTCTCAGTTGGATGGTCCTACAACTGCAATTGGACATTTCTCAGTGGAATGGTCCTACAACTGCAATTGGACATTTCTCAGTTGGATGGTCCTACAACTGCAATTGGACATTTCTCAGTGGAATGGTCCTACAACTGCAATTGGACATTTCTCAGTTGAATGGTCCTACAACTGCAATTGGACATTTCTCAGTGGAATGGTCCTACAACTGCAATTGGACATTTCTCAGTTGGATGGTCCTACAACTGCAATTGGACATTTCTCAGTTGGATGGTCCTACAACTGCAATTGGACATTTCTCAGTTGGATGGTCCTACAACTGCAATTGGACATTTCTCAGTGGAATGGTCCTACAACTGCAATTGGACATTTCTCAGTGGAATGGTCCTACAACTGCAATTGGACATTTCTCAGTGGAATGGTCCTACAACTGCAATTGGACATTTCTCAGTTGGATGGTCCTACAACTGCAATTGGACATTTCTCAGTGGAATGGTCCTACAACTGCAAGACATTTCTCAGTTTGGACACATGGTCCTACAACTGCAATTGGACATTTCGCAGTGGAATGGTCCTACAACTGCAATTGGACATTTCTCAGTTGGATGGTCCTACAACTGCAATTGGACATTTCTCAGTGGAATGGTCCTACAACTGCAATTGGACATTTCTCAGTGGAATGGTCCTACAACTGCAATTGGACATTTCGCAGTGGAATGGTCCTACAACTGCAATTGGACATTTCGCAGTTGGATGGTCCTACAACTGCAATTGGACATTTCGCAGTGGAATGGTCCTACAACTGCAATTGGACATTTCTCAGTGGAATGGTCCTACAACTGCAATTGGACATTTCTCAGTTGGATGGTCCTACAACTGCAATTGGACATTTCGCAGTGGAATGGTCCTACAACTGCAATTGGACATTTCTCAGTTGGATGGTCCTACAACTGCAATTGGACATTTCGCAGTTGGATGGTCCTACAACTGCAATTGGACATTTCGCAGTGGAATGGTCCTACAACTGCAATTGGACATTTCTCAGTTGGATGGTCCTACAACTGCAATTGGACATTTCTCAGTTGGATGGTCCTACAACTGCAATTGGACATTTCGCAGTGGAATGGTCCTACAACTGCAATTGGACATTTCGCAGTGGAATGGTCCTACAACTGCAATTGGACATTTCTCAGTGGAATGGTCCTACAACTGCAATTGGACATTTCTCAGTGGAATGGTCCTACAACTGCAATTGGACATTTCGCAGTTGGATGGTCCTACAACTGCAATTGGACATTTCGCAGTGGAATGGTCCTACAACTGCAATTGGACATTTCTCAGTTGGATGGTCCTACAACTGCAATTGGACATTTCTCAGTTGGATGGTCCTACAACTGCAATTGGACATTTCGCAGTGGAATGGTCCTACAACTGCAATTGGACATTTCTCAGTGGAATGGTCCTACAACTGCAATTGGACATTTCTCAGTGGAATGGTCCTACAACTGCAATTGGACATTTCTCAGTTGGATGGTCCTACAACTGCAATTGGACATTTCTCAGTTGGATGGTCCTACAACTGCAATTGGACATTTCTCAGTTGGATGGTCCTACAACTGCAATTGGACATTTCTCAGTGGAATGGTCCTACAACTGCAATTGGACATTTCTCAGTTGAATGGTCCTACAACTGCAATTGGACATTTCTCAGTGGAATGGTCCTACAACTGCAATTGGACATTTCTCAGTGGAATGGTCCTACAACTGCAATTGGACATTTCTCAGTTGGATGGTCCTACAACTGCAATTGGACATTTCTCAGTTGGATGGTCCTACAACTGCAATTGGACATTTCTCAGTTGAATGGTCCTACAACTGCAATTGGACATTTCTCAGTTGAATGGTCCTACAACTGCAATTGGACATTTCTCAGTTGAATGGTCCTACAACTGCAATTGGACATTTCTCAGTTGGATGGTCCTACAACTGCAATTGGACATTTCTCAGTTGGATGGTCCTACAACTGCAATTGGACATTTCTCAGTTGAATGGTCCTACAACTGCAATTGGACATTTCGCAGTGGAATGGTCCTACAACTGCAATTGGACATTTCTCAGTTGGATGGTCCTACAACTGCAATTGGACATTTCTCAGTTGGATGGTCCTACAACTGCAATTGGACATTTCTCAGTTGGATGGTCCTACAACTGCAATTGGACATTTCTCAGTTGAATGGTCCTACAACTGCAATTGGACATTTCTCAGTTGAATGGTCCTACAACTGCAATTGGACATTTCTCAGTTGAATGGTCCTACAACTGCAATTGGACATTTCTCAGTGGAATGGTTCTACAACTGCAATTGGACATTTCGCAGTTGGATGGTCCTACAACTGCAATTGGACATTTCGCAGTGGAATGGTCCTACAACTGCAATTGGACATTTCTCAGTTGGATGGTCCTACAACTGCAATTGGACATTTCGCAGTGGAATGGTCCTACAACTGCAATTGGACATTTCGCAGTTGGATGGTCCTACAACTGCAATTGGACAGATGGATCGGCCCCTATTTAGCCAAAGATGTCACACCCCCGTGTCGGATTGTACAAATGTCATTGCTTAACCAAACCTTAGTAAAAGAGAAAAATGGAGGTCAGCTGAGAGGGGAGAAAATCTCACCCCCCTCGCTGTTACATTGTAGTTGTAGGCAGATTCGCGTTCATTCACGAATATCTTGTGTGGAGGAAATGAATATCACACCACGTTCTGCCAGGCTAACTCGGAGAAAGAACACACCAAAAAGCACGTGTAGGATTTAATTGGAGAAAATCAGACACACTACACTCAGTTTGTGACGGGAAAAATAATGCGTCGACATTTTATTTTAAATGTTTTGGGCTGCCGTTTACACTACCGTTCTCGCGAGAGTTCAAAAATCTAAAACTAAAGCCACGTGATTGCCACAAGCTTGCCACCTTCTGACTTATTTTCGTACCGTTTGCAAACCTATCGGCAAATGTATACGTTTCGCAGACGTTTTTTATTTTCTGATTACCACAAAACGCTCCAAGCGCCTAATGAAAAGAAACGTGGACTTATTGTGAGTTTCCACACTTCTGAAGAAGAAAAAATCAAGTGAACTTTCTAATGAACAAACTGCAACCCGTTTCTCTCTGTACATTGGACAGTTTGAGAGAGGTCCGTCAGCAATATACTGAAGTGCTATTATGTGGCGGTACCATAGCCGATGAGGTTTAACCGAGGCGTGGTTACCGCTACACCTATCTATATTGTTAAAAACTCGGGACTTTACTGGTGTTGCACTGCCTCCGGGCATTGCCTCCAGTATTGTTCCCGCCATCTTCGTATCTACAAATGTCCCATATGTGTCTGTTCCAGACCGAGAGGACGTAAAACACCATTTTTCTTCTCTATACTGAAGTGCTTGTTGACCCAGTGGTCCAAGTTGAGAGAGGTCCGTCAGCAATATACTGAAGTGCTCGTTGACCAAGTGGTCCAAGTTGAGAGCACAGTATATAGGTAAAGGTAAAGATGTGCCCCCCCCTCCATTTCTCGGTTGTTTCCATTTTTGCAGTCTTGCCTTTCTTACTGCAGATTGAGTACTTCATCCGCTATCGTTTGCTATATTTAACACTACTTTTCATCCATTTACATAATTAAACACATGCATTCAATACATTACAGTAGAAGATAAAGGCAAGACGGAAAAACGCAGTGAACCAGGACTGTGACAAATGCTCCGCGGCTGTTGTGTGTACTGCACTACATAGGGGGTGGGGGTCCTATTAGATAGTGACCTTTATCATGACTGCGATTAATTATTCAACAAAGATAATTAGCTGAAAAGGTTCATGAAATACAGCTTAATGTTTGGTAAGAAAGGCAAGTGTGAAAATACGTGGAGAGCCGAGAAATGGGGGGGGGGGGCATGGCTGTTTAAGATGGTGAGCGGTTGATACATCAGTATGTAGTTCAATACAATGTGAAAATATAGTCACCTATGTTTTGTTCAAAACGGTTGCAGAAGTAATGATAAGTAATGTTGTCGAAGAAACAATCCCCCACCCGCCCCCTAAACTATAACATAACTGATTGATAAGTACAAAGATTTATCTTAGTGGTTGTAATATTATTATGGAAAGTATATGTAATTCAACATTGTCGGGTAATTATATGAAATTTACTTTGTCGTATGACTGTATTTTAAAAAAGTCTAACTTATTTTATGCATGTTGAGTGTTCATTTTTTTGTAACTGGCTACACATTCAAATTCCATTCAAAGGGTAGGGTGCTTTTTTCCTTGATCACATTATTTCCCACTCGCATTGCACGAGAAATAAAATAAATAAAATAGTAATATTTAATATAAAATTGTATTGTCATCCAGCTAATGTGCATCATCATCATCATGATCATCATCATGATCATCATCATGATCATCATCATCATCATCATCATCATCATCATCATCATCATCATCATCATCATCATCATCATCATCATCATCATCATCATCAACATCATTATCACCATCATCATCATCATCATCATCATCATCATCAACATCATCATCATCAGTATAATTATGCACACTTAAAGAGTAAGCATAGGGAATGATGGAGAATGTTGTTGTTTGTTTGGGTTGTCACATTCTGTGTGTTTCCTTTGAACTGGCTACTGTTAGTACTGGGTGACTGGGGTCCAAGCACTCTGGAATGTAATCCCTGTGATCCCTGTGACCCTGTGTACATTGGACAGTTTGAGAGAGGTCCGTCAGCAATACACTGAAGTGCTCGTTGACCCAGTGGTCCATTTCTCGGTTGTTTCCATTTTTGCAGTCTTGCCTTTCTTACTGCAGATTGAGTGCTTCATCCGCTATCGTTTGCTATATTTAGTCCGTCACCAAGACGGACTATTGCGATCGTCTGGTTTGTCTGGGTTTTTTTTTTTTTTTTTTTTTTCTTCTTTTCTGTCTGTCCCAAGGATATCTCCCGAACCG
>CM065701.1:1484539-1497039 GCA_017654935.2 Phymorhynchus buccinoides | reverse complement strand
CGCTTGTGACGTAGAAAGCGCCAAAAACCGTGACTTCTTCGCTTAATAAGCCTCCCCTTCGGACTTTGGTCCTTTTTCATGTTGGAGGCCCACGTGCCAATATAGCACGGCAGAAATCAGAGTTGTCACATGCCCCCACCCCCACCCTCCCCACTGGCTGAAAGGGGCAATGTCATCTGACGTCTCGCTCTCTCTCTGACTCCCTGTCTCTCTCTGTGTCTCTGTGTGTGTGTGTGTGTGTGTGTGTGTGTGTGTGTGTGTGTGTGTGTGTGTGTGTGTGTGTGTGTGTGTGTGTGTGTGTGTCTCTCTGTCTGTCTGTACATGTTGTTCTTGTTCCTTTGATTTAATTGTTATATCTGACTGTTATAGTATTTGTAGTATTGTGAATCCTTTGCATATTACTGTTTTATTATTATTATTATCATTATATTATTATTATTATTATTATTATTATTATTGGTGTTACAATTTCGTCGTTCTTTGCTGTCATGTTTAATGATGATGTTATAATATTGCTGTTTGTTTGTCTATTAATTTTGTTTTTCATTTATTTTTTCAATTTTGCTTGCTTATTATTTTATTTGTTTGAGGACCTGATGAAAAGAAGTGTTGTTTTGCTTATTCAGTTCATCCTCATTACACATTTCAAGTTCAACATTTCAAGTTCAATTTTTTCTTCTGTCTTTGTACCTAACAGCAACAAAATTCATTCTCTCTCTTCTCTCCTCTCTCTCTGTCTGTCTCTCTCTCTCTCTCTCTCTCTCTCTCTCTCTCTCTCTCTCCTCTCTATTTTTCTCTCCCTCTCTATCTCAACGAGTTGAATTTGTATTTGTGATGTTTTGTAACCCCCCCCCTCTCTCTCTCTCTCTCTCTCTCTCTCTCTCTCTCTCTCTCTCTCTCTCTCTCTCTCTCTCTCTCTCTCTCTCTCCAGTGTCTCTCTGTTTAAATAGCCTTCAGCACAAATCTGGCATGACAAGGCAAAATTGAAAGAGTTACCAGATTTGCACTTCAGCAATCTTTTGTTTTTCTTCAGACTTCTGTCTTCCTGTCTTTCTTGTAGCCTACTCTTGCAATATTTCCTCCTGGGTGTCCTTCCTTCCTTCCTTCCTTCCTTCCTTCCTCCCTCCCTTCCTTCCTTCCACGCATTCGCTTCATTCCGTCTAACTTCCGCCCTACCTACCTTATGCAAACTAGAAAAAACCGTGTCCAATAAATGTATCTTAAATTATGTTATTAGAATGCATACTTCTGTACGTTAGTCTCTCGTTCCCACCTATCACTTCGATGTAGCAGGGAGAGCAATAGCTATTATGGAGCGGGGTGATAACATTTGTTTACAATGTATATGCCTTGCCCTAGCGTACATCCCCACTCTCTCGGCCTAAAGGATCAGAAGACAGCTGGCGTTGGGGGAAGGTCGACTAAAGAAAGGCCAACCAGTCCCTTCGGCTGCAGCACTACAGTCAGTGCAGATGCCCCCTGGTTTGATTGTCATAGTCTTCCACACAAGTATCAGCTGCTCCATGATTTTCTGTTACTGTAGAAAGTTGCATGGTGTACATGGTGTGGGGCCAGCGTGAGCAAGGATCCGAGAGTTGGGCACTTTGTTGCTTTTGTTGGAGAGAGTGTAGAGTGGCACAGTGGTAGAGTGGCACAGTGGTAGAGTGTAGAGTGGCACAGTGGTAGAGTGTAGAGTGGCACAGTGGTAGAGTGTAGAGTGGCACAGTGGTAGAGTGTAGAGTGGCACAGTGGTAGAGTGTAGAGTGGCACAGTGGTAGAGTGTAGAGTGGCACAGTGGTAGAGTGTAGAGTGGCACAGTGGTAGAGTGTAGAGTGGAGTGGAGTGCACAGTGGTAGAGTGTAGAGTGGCACAGTGGTAGAGCACAGTGTAGAGTGGTAGAGTGGCACAGTGGTAGAGAGTAGAGTGGCACAGTGGTAGAGTGTAGAGTGGCACAGTGGTAGAGTGTAGAGTGGCACAGTGGTAGAGAGTGTGGCACAGTGGTAGAGTAGAGTGGCACAGTGGTAGAGTGTAGAGTGGCACAGTGGTAGAGTGTAGAGTGGGCACAGTAGAGTGGTAGAGTGTAGAGTGGCACAGTGGCACAGTGGTAGAGTGTAGAGTGGCACAGTGGTAGAGTGTAGAGTGGCACAGTGGTAGAGTGTAGAGTGGCACAGTGGTAGAGTGTAGAGTGGCACAGTGGTAGAGTGTAGAGTGGCACAGTGGTAGAGTGTAGAGTGGCACAGTGGTAGAGTGTAGAGTGTGGCACAGTGGTAGAGTGTAGAGTGGCACAGTGGTAGAGTGTAGAGTGGCACAGTGGTAGAGTGTAGAGTGGCACAGTGGTAGAGTGTAGAGTGGCACAGTGGTAGAGTGTAGAGTGGCACAGTGGGTAGAGTGTAGAGTGGCACAGTGGTAGAGTGTAGAGTGGCACAGTGGTAGAGTGTAGAGTGGCACAGTGGTAGAGTGTAGAGTGGCACAGTGGTAGAGTGTAGAGTGTAGAGTGGCACAGTGGTAGAGTGTAGAGTGGCACAGTGGTAGAGTGTAGAGTGGCACAGTGGTAGAGAGTGTAGAGTGGCACAGTGGTAGAGTGTAGAGTGGCACAGTGGTAGAGTGTAGAGTGGCACAGTGGTAGAGAGTAGAGTGGCACAGTGGTAGAGTGTAGAGTGGCACAGTGGTAGAGAGTAGAGTGGCACAGTAGAGTGTAGAGTGGCACAGTGGTAGAGAGTAGAGTGGCACAGTGGTAGAGAGTAGAGTGGCACAGTGGTAGAGAGTAGAGTGGCACAGTGGTAGAGAGTAGAGTGGCACAGAGAGGTAGAGTGGCACAGTGGTAGAGTGTAGAGTGGCACAGTGGTAGAGTGTAGAGTGGCACAGTGGTAGAGAGTAGAGTGGCACAGTGGTAGAGTGTAGAGTGGCACAGTGGTAGAGTGGCACAGTGGTAGAGTGTGGCACAGTGGTAGAGTAGAGTGGCACAGTGGTAGAGTGGCACAGTGGTAGAGAGTAGAGAGTGGTAGAGTGGCACAGTGGTAGAGAGTAGAGTGGCACAGTGGTAGAGTGGTAGAGTGGCACAGTGGTAGAGTGGTAGAGTAGAGTGGCACAGTGGGTAGAGTGGCACAGTGGTAGAGTAGAGTGGCACAGTAGAGGTAGAGTGGTAGAGTGGCAGAGTGGTAGAGCACAGTGGTAGAGTAGAGTGGCACAGTGGGGTAGAGTGTAGAGTGGCACAGTGGTAGAGAGTAGAGTGGCACAGTGGTAGAGAGTAGAGTGGCACAGTGGTAGAGTGTAGAGTGGCACAGTGGTAGAGTGTAGAGTGGCACAGTGGTAGAGAGTAGAGTGGCACAGTGGTAGAGAGTAGAGTGGCACAGTGGTAGAGAGTAGAGTGGCACAGTGGTAGAGTGTAGAGTAGTGGAGTGGCACAGTGGTAGAGAGTAGAGTGGCACAGTGGTAGAGAGTAGAGTGGCACAGTGGTAGAGTGTAGAGTGGCACAGTGGTAGAGAGTTAGAGTGGCACAGTGGTAGAGTGTAGAGTGGCACAGTGGTAGAGTGTAGAGTGGCACAGTGGTAGTGGCACAGTGGTAGAGTGTAGAGTGGCACAGTGGTAGAGTGTAGAGTGGCACAGTGGTAGAGTGTAGAGTGGCACAGTGGTAGAGTGTAGAGTGGCACAGTGGTAGAGTGTAGAGTGGCACAGAGTGGCACAGTGCACAGTGGTAGAGTGTAGAGTGGCACAGTGGTAGAGTGTAGAGTGGCACAGTGGTAGAGTGTAGAGTGGCACAGTGGTAGAGTGTAGAGTGGCACAGTGGTAGAGTGTAGAGTGGCACAGTGGTAGAGTGTAGAGTGGTAGAGTGGCACAGTGGTAGAGTGTAGAGTGGCACAGTGGTAGAGTGTAGAGTGGCACAGTGGTAGAGTGTAGAGTGGCACAGTGGTAGAGTGTAGAGTGGCACAGTGGTAGAGTAGAGTGGCACAGTGGCAGAGTAGGTGGCACAGTGGTAGAGTGTAGAGTGGCACAGTGGTAGAGTGTAGAGTGGCACAGTGGTAGAGTGTAGAGTGGCACAGTGGTAGAGTGTAGAGTGGCACAGTGGTAGAGTGTAGAGTGGCACAGTGGTAGAGTGTAGAGTGGCACAGTGGTAGAGTGTAGAGTGGCACAGTGGTAGAGTGTAGAGTGGCACAGTGGTAGAGAGTAGAGTGGCACAGTGGTAGAGTGTAGAGTGTAGAGTGGCACAGTGGTAGAGTGTAGAGTGGCACAGTGGTAGAGAGTAGAGTGGCACAGTGGTAGAGTGTAGAGTGGCACAGTGGTAGAGTGTAGAGTGGCACAGTGGTAGAGTAGAGTGGCACAGTGGTAGAGTGTAGAGTGGCACAGTGGTAGAGTGTAGAGTGGCACAGTGGTAGAGTGTAGAGTGGCACAGTGGTAGAGTAGAGTAGAGTGTAGAGTGGCACAGTGGTAGAGTGTAGAGTGGCACAGTGGTAGAGTGTAGAGTGGCACAGTGGTAGAGTGTAGAGTGGCACAGTGGTAGAGTGTAGAGTGGCACAGTGGTTAGAGTAGAGTGGTAGAGTGTAGAGACAGTGGTAGAGTGGCACAGTGGTAGAGTGTAGAGTGGCACAGTGGTAGAGTGTAGAGTGGCACAGTGGTAGAGTGTAGAGTGGCACAGTGGTAGAGAGTGGTAGTAGAGTGTAGAGTGGCACAGTGGTAGAGTGTAGAGTGGCACAGTGTAGAGTGTAGAGTGGCACAGTGGTAGAGTGTAGAGTGGCACAGTAGAGGTAGAGTGTAGAGTGGCACAGTGGTAGAGTGTAGAGTGGCACAGTGGTAGAGTGTAGAGTGGCACAGTGGTAGAGAGTAGAGTGGCACAGTGGTAGAGTGTAGAGTGGCACAGTGGTAGAGTGTAGAGTGGCACAGTGGTAGAGTGTAGAGTGGCACAGTGGTAGAGTGTAGAGTGGCACAGTGGTAGAGTGTAGAGTGGCACAGTGGTAGAGTGTAGAGTGGCACAGTGGTAGAGTGTAGAGTGGCACACAGTAGAGTGGCACAGTGGTAGAGTGTAGAGTGGCACAGTGGTAGAGTGTAGAGTGGCACAGTGGTAGAGAGTAGAGTGGCACAGTGGTAGAGAGTGTAGAGTGGCACAGTGGTAGAGTGTAGAGTGGCACAGTGGTAGAGAGTAGAGTGGCACAGTGGTAGAGTGTAGAGTGGCACAGTGGTAGAGTGTAGAGTGGCACAGTGGTAGAGTGTGAGTGGCACAGTGGTAGAGTGTAGAGTGGCACAGTGGTAGAGTGTAGAGTGGCACAGTGGTAGAGTGTAGAGTGGCACAGTGGTAGAGTGTAGAGTGGCACAGTGGTAGAGTGTAGAGTGGCACAGTGGTAGAGTGTAGAGTGGCACAGTGGTAGAGTGTAGAGTGGCACAGTGTAGAGTAGAGTGGTGTAGAGTGGCAGTGGTAGAGGTAGAGTGAGTGTAGAGTGGCACAGTGGTAGAGTGTAGAGTGGCACAGTGGTAGAGTGTAGAGTGGCACAGTGGTAGAGTGTAGAGTGGTAGAGTGTAGAGTGGCACAGTGGTAGAGTGTAGAGTGGCACAGTGGTAGAGTGTAGAGTGGCACAGTGGTAGAGTGTAGAGTGGCACAGTGGTAGAGTGTAGAGTGGCACAGTGGTAGAGTGTAGAGTGGCACAGTGGTAGAGTGTAGAGTGGCACAGTAGAGTGGCACAGTGGTAGAGAGTGTAGAGTGGCACAGTGGTAGAGTGTAGAGTGGCACAGTGGTAGAGTGTAGAGTGGCACAGTGGTAGAGTGTAGAGAGTGTAGAGTGGCACAGTGGTAGAGAGTAGAGTGGCACAGTGGTAGAGAGTAGAGTGGCACAGTGGTAGAGTGTAGAGTGGCACAGTGGTAGAGTGTAGAGTGGCACAGTGGTAGAGTGTAGAGTGGCACAGTGGTAGAGTGTAGAGTGGCACAGTGGTAGAGAGTAGAGTGGCACAGTGGTAGAGTGTAGAGTGGCACAGTGGTAGAGTGTAGAGTGGCACAGTGGTAGAGTGTAGAGTGGCACAGTGGTAGAGTAGAGTGTAGAGTGGCACAGTGGTAGAGTGTAGAGTGGCACAGTGGTAGAGAGTAGAGTGGCACAGTGGTAGAGTGTAGAGTGGCACAGTGGTAGAGTGGCACAGTGGTAGAGTGTAGAGTGGCACAGTGGTAGAGAGTAGAGTGGCACAGTGGTAGAGTGTAGAGTGGCACAGTGGTAGAGAGTAGTGTAGAGTGGCACAGTGGTAGAGTGTAGAGTGGCACAGTGGTAGAGTGTAGAGTGGCACAGTGGTAGAGTGTAGAGTGGCACAGTGGTAGAGTGGCACAGTGGTAGAGTGTAGAGTGGCACAGTGGTAGAGTGTAGAGTGGCACAGTGGTAGAGTGTAGAGTGGCACAGTGGTAGAGTGTAGAGTGGCACAGTGGTAGAGAGTAGAGTGGCACAGTGGTAGAGTGTAGAGTGGCACAGTGGTAGAGTGTAGAGTGGCACAGTGGTAGAGTGTAGAGTGGCACAGTGGTAGAGTGTAGAGTGGCACAGTGGTAGCGCGTTCGAACCTGGGTACAGGGGATTTTTTCCTCTCACTTTGCACTAGGCCTTGCGGTCTTTCGGATGAGACGATAAACCGAGGTCCCGTGTGCTCATGCACTTAGCACACGATAAACCCAGTGGGAACGGAAAAGTTGTCATTTGGTCAAAATTTACCCCCCTCCCTTCCTTCCTCATCAGTCACACAAAAATCGCATGAAAAAAATAAAACTGGGTGGCGCGCCTCTGGCTGCGACGCGCTCTCCAGGTGGGAGCAACCCGAATTTCACAGAGACGCCTATGTAACTATAATGCACCTAACCTAACCTAACCTAACCGTTTGACACCAATGATGCGACGAATGCAGCGCATATGGAAGCATCTGCATCCGTTATGTTGGCAGGAAACCAGTTCTGGTCATTAACCACCAACAGAAGAAGCTGTTCATCCTTCCCTCCTGTCTGGAGAGGGTCGGTGGACTGCTGCTGTCCGCGGTGTGCCCACGATGTGAAGCCAAGCTGGACTGTCCTCTCCTGGGCGCGAGCCAGGGCAAGGCAATAGGGTGCCGCCCATTTCGCCTACACGCGTGTCGCCTACTCTTTGATGTACGCAATCTGCCGCTTCATTTGCATTTATTCTGTCGACTGTGTCGTTTCGCCCACACTGAGTGTCGTTTCGCCCACCGCATCCCTAGTATTTGCCAGGGCATGATATGGCTAAAAGTCTGGACTTTTCCCCGTGTACCTTTGCTGCCAGTAATTGTTTTAAACATTATTTAGGCGACACGAGATTGCTTCCCAGTTAGCTGATGAAACCAGAGTAGGCGAAACGCACGTAGGCGAATAGAGACGCACCGAGTTAATATGGAGAATCAGCTGGTGCCCAGACAGCAGCCCCCCCCCCTCCCCTCTCCTCTCCACACTGATGATGGATCCAAAGGAACGACCAGGCCGATACAGTTTGGCACCAGCAATGTCGCAGACAGACATACATATAGACACATAGATAGATAGATGAATAGGTAGAGGGAGGCAGAGAGAGAGAGAGAGAGAGAGAGAGAGAGAGAGAGAGAGAGAGAGAGAGAGAGAGAGAGAGAGAGAGAGAGAGAGAGAGAGAGAGAGAGAGAGAGAGAGAGAGAGAGAGACGGACATATATAAATTGATAAATAAATAAATAAATAAAGAGAGAGAGAGAGAGAGAGAGAGAGAGAGAGAGAGAGAGAGAGAGAGAGAGAGAGAGAGAGAGAGAGAGTCATAGACAGAGAGAGACAGAGACAAAGACATACATTGTGGTTGGGGGGATAAAAAGAAAGAGAAAGACAGAAAGACAGGCAGAGTTAGCTAAGGTGCCTGGGGACCGTTCTCTCCATCAGTCTCTCCATCAATCTCTCCATCAATCTCGCTATACATCTCTCTCTCTCTATCTCTCTATCTATTTCTCTTATTTCGGCTAGTGTGCATTGCTGTAAAAGGCGGCAGGGCGGGTCAGTGGATGACTGTTATTGAGATGCGCCATGTGTCTATGGGTGATGTGTCACTGTCAGTGGACAGGCCGAGCCATCTTCCAATCTCTCTGTCTGTCTGTGTGTCTGTCTGTGTGTCTGTCTGTGTGTCTGTCTGTGTCAGTATATCTTCTCTCTATCTCGCCACCTGTCTACACGCCTGTCCGTTGTCTCTGTGTTATTTTATTTCTTTTCTCTTGTCTCCCTCCATCTTTCGATAACTGTCTGCTAGTTAATCACTCTCTCTCTCCCTCTCTGTGTGTCTGTCTATCTGTCTCTCTCTCTATCTCACTCTCTCTCTCTCTCTCTCTCTGTCTCTCTTTCTCTATCTCTCTTTCTGTCTATCTCTCTTTCTCTCTCTGTCTGTCTGTCTGTCTCTCTCTCTCTCTCTCTCTGTCTGTCTATCTGTCTCTGTCTCTCTCTCTCTCTCTGTCTCTCTCTCTCTCTCTCTCTCTCTCTCTCTCTCTCTCTCTCTCTCTCTCTCTCTCTCTGTCTCTCTGTCTCTCTCTCTATCTGTCTCTCTCTCTATCTCACTCTCTCTCTCTCTCTCTCTCTCTCTCTCTCTCTCTCTCCCTCCATCTTTTGGTCTCTGTTTCTGTTTCTCTCTTTGTCCTCTTAATGCTTGTATGCTAGAGGCATGGCATAAAACTGTGTGCAGTTGTGTCAAACTGTGTCCATTTATTCCAGTCTATGTGTCTCTGTCTGTCTGTCTGTCTGTCTGTCTGTCTGTCTGTCTGTCTGTCTGTCTGTCTGTCTGTCTGTCTCTCTCTCTCTCTCTCTCTCTCTCTCTCTCTCTCTCTCTCTCTCTCTCTCTCTCTCTCTCTCTCTCTCTCTCTCTCTCTCTCTCATCAACTCTCACGTATCTCCAGTAAAGATTCGGACACATGATTATTTCACGAACTGGAATTACCCGCACTCTTCCAATAAAAACCCCACAACCACTTCTAGTCACCTGCACGATGCACGCTGTGAAACATGTATTACATTGCAGTGGCTTCTCCCTTACTTTGCGGGTTCTTTTGATTTCAATTAGGCTGTGTTCACATTTGATGCAGCGCCTGATTCTTCTGTTGATTTGCGGACACAAAGCCACATTGGACACAAAGCCACATTGGAACACAAAGCCACATTGGAACACAAAGCCACATTGGAACACAAAGCCGTTAAGGGCCAGCCACACTGCATACGGTTCGATCCCAATGCGATCGGATTGTGACATTTGTGAGGCAGGATTCTCGTGACATTCTACTGTGTGAATGTATCTGATGAAATCCCACTAGTTGTGTTCACTATGTTTGTAGTCTCCCGTACAGGAATCTGATGAAGATCTGTATTGTTGTATCGGACATTTGATGTCGTTCGTGTGTGGGGGTCTACATGAGAATAGTGAACGAAAATACTAAGATTATTTTTAGACTGGAGTATTCCACGCGAATCATGACTTACAGACATCGTCACCATCGGATCGCAATCGCCTCGCATCGTATGCAGTGTGGCTGCCCTTTCGGGGCATGGTGTGCTCGTCAACCTACGACCTCCGAACAGCACAGGAGTCAGCCTGGACAGCTGGACCCGATGCTATCCATTATCCACAGTGGAGAAGCTTGCCAAAGATACTGCCCCACTCTCTGGGGCCTGAGGAATCCGGACCAATGGCTTTGGGACGTGCAAGGTCCCCAAAGACCAAGTAGACCCCCAGCTGCATCACAGAGCTTTGCAAACAGCAATGGATCACACATAGTTTAACTCTCCCACCTTTGATACAGTCCACGCCTTTCACGTAGCACAATATTACAGTCTGATTCAGTGATATATTGAGTTGCCCCACTTAACCTAGGGGAAGACGGGGTAAAAAGCGCATGGGCGGGTAAGAAGCCCACCCCAATTATCTCATGAAATGAAGCAAATTTCAGTCTCATTTTGCCCATGAGACGAGCGTTAATGTCTAGCATTCGTCTCATGGGCAAATTTGACTGAAATGTTCTTTATTTCGTGAGATAATTGGGGTGGGCTTCTTACCCGCCCATGCGCTTTTTACCCCGTCTTCCCCTAACTAAATTTATTCCCTTTTCTTCAGTTTTTATGATGAATTAATAGTTCTTAGAATCATTTTTCATGACCTTGATATTCATGTTTGATTATATTGTTCACTTTTCCCCGAAAGTCAGTTGCGTTGATCATCATTTAGTTTATCTTACAAAGTGTGACTGACTTCCATCAATGGTAAAATGTGACGCAGCCTTTCTATACGTGTTGAGTACTTTTATAAGCCTCGGCTTGTTATACTCCTGTCTATGTATATATTTTGTTGCTGCAAAAGTGTGTTAATAAAACATTTGTTGAAACCAATATGACATTGTCAGAGAAGGGGTTCCCGTTGTCGTGAAAAACCTTCCCTCACAGGCAAGGCACGCACGCCAGGTCTCGTAAAGTGACAGATCAGAGACAGGTGGACATTGCCGCAGGAAAACGTTCTGTGGCGTTTTATGGAGAACAGCCAGGCTAAGCCATACTCGCTTTAACCCTTTCACCGCCAGCCATATTTCAGCCAAAAAATGCTGTTAAATCTACCTAGGTAGAGAACAAAATCCATCTGCGGTATTGGGGATTCTTCTGTGACATATAAAATAAGGTCTATCCTTACTTCCTAAAAGTAAGACAGTAGGCTCTTTGGATAATAGACCCCAATTTGATGCCTTTGAGTGACATAGGTGTTAAATCACCGTGGTGCTAAAATGCAACTTTGGCGGTGAAAGGGTTAAAGCAGCGTTAGTAATCTACGCAAGCTTTTATGGCTACACTGGTTGGCTGCGGTGTGGCGGCAAAGTGGCCACACTCCTAAAGTCCATAGTTCACGTTTGAAAGCCAATGATTGTAATCACTGTTGAGGGGGTTATTTATCAGGATTAATTAAAGACCCACCACGCCGATGTGTAAAAATTAGCGTTTTCACGTGCTTTCCCTCTCTCGCTGGTAAGACATCTTAAAGACCCACCAGATCACGTGTCAAAATCACGGGTTTCACGTGTTTTTCCTCTTATAACTGAAAACAATCTTGTTTTGACCAGGTCTGACCCCAATGCAAATGCCCCCAAATTCAAACCGAAACATTTTAAAGAGCAGCCTCAATTTGAGGTTGGGGACATTTATACGTGGGTCACAGCTACCCAGAAAAAACAACAAGGGACTTAATCGTGGAGCGTCAGTGTGTCCTTAAGAAATATTCCGAGCAAGAGAGGGACGACATACACCGGTGTGGTGGGTATTTAGTTGCCCAAGTTTGAAGGTAATGTCAACCAATCATGAAAGACACAGACAGCTAAGCAGTCAGCTGATGAGCAGACACTGTTCCTTCTTTTTAACTGTGTCGTTTCTCAGAGAGGCTAATCTCCCTCCATCTCATGCATATTCATAAGCACAGGGACAGTATGGCGCAACGACCATGCTGAATAAGACCACGGTGTCCTGCCTTACTGTGTTTGTCCGTCCGTCCGTCTGTCTGTCCGTCTGTCTGTCTGTCAGTCTATCTGTCTGTCTATCAGCCTATTGAACGCCAAGAGGAACCCAAATGAAGTGTGCTGATGGATGATTTCTCGCTTGCCCTTTGGATGTTGATCAGTCAATGCATGGATGCTATATTGATAGTAGGGTCCATGGTCAATGCATGGATATTGATAGTAGGGTCCATGGAAGATGCATGGATATTGATAGTAGGGTCAATGGTCAATGCATGGATGCTATATTGATAGTAGGGTCAATGGTCAATGCATGGATATTGATTGTAGGGTCCATGGTTAATGCATGGATATTGATTGTAGGGTCCATGGTTAATGCATGGATATTGATAGTAGGGTCCATGGTTAATGCATGGATATTGATTGTAGGGTCCATGGTCAATGCATGGATGCTGTATTGATAGTAGGGTCCATGGTCAATGCATGGATATTGATAGTAGGGTCCATGGTCAATGCATGGATATTGATAGTAGGGTCCATGGTCAATGCATGGATATTGATAGTAGGGTCCATGGTCAATGAATGGATGCTATATTGATAGTAGGGTCCATGGTCAATGCATGGATGCTGTATTGATAGTAGGGTCCATGGTCAATGCATGTATGCTGTATTGATAGTAGGGTCCATGGTCAATGCATGGATATTGATAGTAGGGTCCATGGTCAATGCATGGATATTGATAGTAGGGTCCATGGTCAATGCATGGATGCTGTATTGATAGTAGGGTCCATGGTCAATGCATGGGTATTGATAGTAGGGTCCATGGTCAATGCATGGATGCTGTATTGATAGTAGGGTCCATGGTCAATGCATGGATGCTGTATTGATAGTAGGGTCCATGGTCAATGCATGGATATTGATTGTAGGGTCCATGGTTAATGCATGGATATTGATAGTAGGGTCCATGGTTAATGCATGGATATTGATTGTAGGGTCCATGGTCAATGCATGGATGCTATATTGATAGTAGGGTCCATGGTCAATGCAT
>CM065701.1:1472039-1474539 GCA_017654935.2 Phymorhynchus buccinoides | reverse complement strand
AGACTGCATGAAGTTAACGAAGACTGCATGAAGTTAACGAAGACTGTATGACGTTAACGAAGACTGCATGAAGTTAACGAAGACTGTATGAAGTTAACGAAGATTGTATGAAGTTAACGAAGATTGTATGAAGTTAACGAAGACTGTATGATCAATGAATGTGAAATGATGGGACACCTTCTTCTTCTTCTGCGTTATCAGGCCATATGGCCACAATGGGTAAGGTATGTATGTGCTCGTTTTCAGTTTTCGCTGGTCTCCCCGCTGCGTACAGCCGACACATTCCGATTTCGAAGGAGCTCAAAGGAAAATTTTTTTTTGGAAGATTTGTTTGAAAAAAAGAGAATGGGCCAATATGTTAGAAAGATAGTAGATGATAGAAAGCAGGACATGGGCAGAGTCAAAGAGAGTGGCAGATTAGAGGAAGTTACAAGCACAGAACTTACAGAAGGTGAGGGAACTATTTTTACGAAAGACCCGCCTCCCCCCCCACCCCCCGGTATCCCAACGGGGAGAGAGTCGTGGAGGGGGCGGCGGCGGGGTTGTCCAGCTCCCAGTATGGAGGCACGAGGCATCCACCCGCTGACACCACTGTGCAGCTTATTTGAAAGGCCATGATCCTTACACTAGGAGGCAGTCGCAGTGCTGCAGCCTTGGGGATAGCTGGCCTGCGAGACGATCCAAATCACAATGCAGTGGAACCCCCCTAACGGGCAGCTCAATATCGTGAACTCCCGGTAATCCGGACAGTTGTACCCACTCTCTTCTCTTCTGCTCTGTCACAAAGAGTCTCCGGTATAGCGACCACCTCGTAATATCCCGGACAGTTGTACCCACTCTCTTCTCTTCTTCTCTATCACCAATAGAGTCTCCGGTATAGCGACCACCTCGTAATATCCCGGACAGTTGTACCCACTCTCTTCTCTTCTGCTCTATCACCAATAGAGTCTCCGGTATAGCGACCACCTCGTAATATCCCGGACAGTTGTACCCACTTTCTTCTCTTCTGCTCTATCACCAATAGAGTCTCCGGTATAGCGACCACCTCGTAATATCCCGGACAGTTGTACCCACTTTCTTCTCTTCTGCTCTATCACCCAAAGAGTCTCCGGTATAGCGACCACCTCGTAATATTACGGACAGTTGTACCCACTTTCTTCTCTTCTGCTCTATCACCCAAAGAGTCTCCGGTATAGCGACCACCTCGTAATATCCCGGACAGTTGTACCCACTCTCTTCTCTTCTGCTCTATCACCCAAAGAGTCTCCGGTATAGCGACCACCTCGTAATATCCCGGACAGTTGTACCCACTTTCTTCTCTTCTGCTCTATCACCAATAGAGTCTCCGGTATAGCGACCACCTCGTAATATTACGGACAGTTGTACCCACTTTCTTCTCTTCTGCTCTATCACCAAAAGAGTCTCCGGTATAGCGACCACCTCGTAATATCCCGGACAGTTGTACCCACTCTCTTCTCTTCTGCTCTATCACCAATAGAGTCTCCGGTATAGCGACCACCTCGTAATATCCCGGACAGTTGTACCCACTCTCTTCTCTTCTGCTCTATCACCAATAGAGTCTCCGGTATAGCGACCACCTCGTAATATCCCGGACAGTTGTACCCACTTTCTTCTCTTCTGCTCTATCACCAATAGAGTCTCCGGTATAGCGACCACCTCGTAATATCCCGGACAGTTGTACCCACTTTCTTCTCTTCTGCTCTATCACCAATAGAGTCTCCGGTATAGCGACCACCTCGTAATATCCCGGACAGTTGTACCCACTTTCTTCTCTTCTGCTCTATCACCAATAGAGTCTCCGGTATAGCGACCACTTCGTAATATCCCGGACAGTTGTACCCACTCTCTTCTCTTCTGCTCTATCACCAAAAGAGTCTCCGGTATAGCGACCACCTCGTAATATCCCGGACAATTTTGGCCAGTCTGTAGGGTGGTCACATACCGAGGTTCGACTGTAGTAACGGTTTTGTTCAAGCCACAAACCTATAACTCACTTTGTCGGTCTGTCAGTCTGTCTGTCTGTCTGTCGGTCGGGTCGGTCCAAAATTGTCGCACTTCAAATCGAGGCGAATGAAATAATAGTGTTTTACGTCCTCTCGGCCCGGCAGGGCACATATGGGACATTATTTTTAAATCGAGGCTACACTTCAAATTCAGGCCGCTCTTTAAAATGATGTATTTTAAAAGCGTACAAAATAATAAACATACGTAATACAGACACTACAACAGACACGACCAGTATGCGGTGCTTCTTTTGATGGGAATAAGTAGGATACATAGTTTTAAATGTTTTCCAAAAGATATAAAAAGTTACGAAACGGTGCAGAGATAACATTCTGGTTTACAGAATAAAATTATTGAAAAGCCAGGGGAGGTGACTCATGATTGGAGTGATAAAAATAGACCGCGTGCCACAAATTATTGCGATTTCGCGCTTGTTTTAAGAACAAAACTCTTAGCATATACACCATTTCATTTA
>CM065701.1:1459539-1462039 GCA_017654935.2 Phymorhynchus buccinoides | reverse complement strand
ATCTAAATTTCATTAAACTTATAATATATTTATCAGGCACACACACACACACACACACACACACACACACACACACACACACACACACACACACGGACACTTGGCTTTTTATTATGTGATGATGCTTGTCATGACAGTTAGAGATAGATAGATAGAGAGATAGAGGGAGGGAAGAGAGAGAGACAGAGAGACAGAAACAGAGAGATAGGCAGACAGAGAAAGAGAGAGAGAGAGAGAGAGAGAGAGAGAGAGAGAGAGAGAGAGAGGGAGAGAGGGAGAGATAGAGAGAGAGAGAGAGAGAGAGAGAGAGAGAGAGAGAGAGAGAGAGAGAGAGAGAGAGAGAGAGAGAGAGAGAGAGAGAGAGAGAGAGAGAGAGAGAGAGAGAGAGAGAGAGAGAGAGAGAGAGAGAGAGAGAGAGAGAGAGAGAGAGAGACAGAAGGACAGACACACAGATTTGATTTGCCCTTCATCAAAATCAGGGGTTAAATTAATTGTTATGATTAATTTTAGAATATACGAGTCATTTTAAAAGTCTTGAATAATAGGAGTGCTTTGAAAAATGTACCTACCTTTGCTTTAGTTACACCAATCCTTCAACATACTCTCCTGTGACTTGAACACACTTTCTCAGTTTTGAAATCCATGTCCAAAATGCGGATTTTTAGGATTCTTTGGGGGTACCTTTCAGACACTGGAATACAGCATTTCGACTTCTTGACGACTTTCAAACAGGCGTCCACGTAGGGCTTCTTTGATAACGGGATTCAACCCAAAGTCACAGGGGCTAGGTCAGGACTGTAGGGAGGATACAACCCAAAGTCACAGGGGCTAGGTCAGGACTGTAGGGAGGATTCAACCCAAAGTCACAGGGGCTAGGTCAGGACTGTAGGGAGGATTCAACCCAAAGCGCCAGGGGCTAGGTCAGGACTGTAGGGAGGATTCAACCCAAAGTCACAGGGGCTAGGTCAGGACTGTAGAGAGGATTCAACCCAAAGGCACCAGGGGCTAGGTCAGGACTGTAGGGAGGATTCAACCCAAAGTCACAGGGGCTGGGTCAGGACTGTAGGGAGGATTCAACCCAAAGTCACAGGGGCTAGGTCAGGACTGTAGGGAGGATTCAACCCAAAGTCACAGGGGCTAGGTCAGGACTGTAGGGAGGATTCAACCCAAAGTCACAGGGGCTAGGTCAGGACTGTAGGGAGGATTCAACCCAAAGTCACAGGGGCTAGGTCAGGACTGTAGGGAGGATTCAACCCAAAGTCACCAGGGGCTAGGTCAGGACTGTAGGGATGATTCAACCCAAAGTCACAGGGGCTAGGTCAGGACTGTAGGGAGGATTCAACCCAAAGTCACAGGGGCTGGGTCAGGACTGTAGGGAGGATTCAACCCAAAGTCACAGGGGCTAGGTCAGGACTGTAGGGAGGATTCAACCCAAAGTCACAGGGGCTAGGTCAGGACTGTACGGAGGATTCAACCCAAAGTCACAAGGGGCTAGGTCAGGACTGTAGGGAGGATTCAACCCAAAGTCACAGGGGCTAGGTCAGGACTGTAGGGATGATTCAACCCAAAGGCACCAGGGGCTAGGTCAGGACTGTAGGGAGGATGTGGCAGAAGTCGCATGGGGCTAGTTCAGGACTGTAGGGAGGATGTGGCGAAACGACGATACCAGATTCCTTGAGGTGGTTGGTTACAGCGGTGGATTTATGTGTTGGCGCATTGCTATGGAGGAGCTTTATCCCTCTGGTACCAGTCGCCGGTCGGGCATTTATACAGTGTTCTACCACTCGAGATAACACATTTTCTATGTACAACTGACCAGTAACACTGGCATGCTCTGGAACCGCACCTTGACGACTTTCTTGACGTCATAATAATATAAAATCATAAAACAAGAGGCAAAGCCTTCAAGGCTCACGTCTGATTTGTATTACTATAATACTGTTATGTAGACACTTGTGCATCTGAGAACAGAATGAATTTTTATTTTACTGTGTAAATTAAATTATTTCTGTGCATTAAATTACCCCTACCCTCAGTGTCTCAATGTAAGTGGCGGTACCATAGCCGATGAGGTTTAACCGAGGCGTGGTTACTGCTACACCTATCTATATTGTTAAAAACTCGGGACTTTACTGGTGTTGCACTGCCTCCGGGCATTGTAGCCAGTATTATTCCCACTATCTTTGCATTTACAAATGTCCCATATGTGTCTATGACCGAGAGGACGTAAAACACCATTTTTCATTCAATTACCCCTACCCCTTTCCCTCTTTCTTTAAAATTTAATTATATGTATATTTATATATGCGCATGTAACATAGTAGAGCCCTATTTTTATTTTTGGCAAACAAGTAAAATTGAAAAGCATATTGACAAAGCTTTCAGAAAAACATAGTGACCCCCCCTCCTCCCCCGCCGGGGTAAGGGGGGTCTACGGACACCTGTAGGTCTAAGCCTCTTAGAAAATTAATAATTGAAGTTGCGGAATTCGTAAGGCCAT
>CM065701.1:1447039-1454539 GCA_017654935.2 Phymorhynchus buccinoides | reverse complement strand
CAGTGATATCCTTTATTGCACAGCTTGATTGCACGGTAACTACTATAGGTTGATATCAACCAGTGATATCCTTTATTGTACAGCTTGATTGCACGGTAACTACTATAGGTTGATATCAACCAGTGATATCCTTTATTGCACAGCTTGATTGCACGGTAACTACTATAGGTTGATATCAACCAGTGATATCCTTTATTGTACAGCTTGATTGCACGGTAACTACTATAGGTTGATATCAACCAGTGATATCCTTCATTGCACAGCTTGATTGCACGGTAACTACTATAGGTTGATATCAACCAGTGATATCCTTTATTGCACAGCTTGATTGCACGGTAACTACTATAGGTTGATATCAACCAGTGATCAACTCCTGTATTGTACAGCTTGATTGCACGGTAAGTACTATAGGTTGATATCAACCAGTGATATCCTTCATTGTACAGCTTGATTGCACGGTAACTACTATAGGTTGACATCAACCAGTGATATCCTTCATTGTACAGCTTGATTGCACGGTAACTACTATAGGTTGATATCAACCAGTGATCAACTCCTTTATTGCACAGCTTGATTGCACGGTAACTACTATAGGTTGATATCAACCAGTGATATCCTTTATTGTACAGCTTGATTGCACGGTAACTACTATAGGTTGACATAAACCAGTGATATCCTTTATTGCACAGCTTGATTGCACGGTAACTACTATAGGTTGACATCAACCAGTGATATCCTTTATTGTACAGCTTGATTGCACGGTAACTACTATAGGTTGATATCAACCAGTGATATCCTTTATTGCACAGCTTGATTGCACGGTAACTACTATAGGTTGATATCAACCAGTGATATCCTTTATTGTACAGCTTGATTGCACGGTAACTACTATAGGTTGATATCAACCAGTGATATCCTTCATTGCACAGCTTGATTGCACGGTAACTACTATAGGTTGATATCAACCAGTGATATCCTTTATTGCACAGCTTGATTGCACGGTAACTACTATAGGTTGATATCAACCAGTGATCAACTCCTGTATTGTACAGCTTGATTGCACGGCGACTACTATAGGTTGATATCAACCAGTGATCAAACCCTTTTGAGATAAAGGGCCTTATCACTCGTACCATGGAATCAATCAATCAATCAATCAATCAATCAATCAATCAATCAATCAATCGTTTTATTGACTTCGTTATAAAATGCATGGAAATGTGTCTTGCAGTCAATTACACGATTACAATAATTACAACACACACACACACACACACACACACACACACACACACACACACACACACACACACACACACACACAAAGCAAACCATTATTGCTTATTCAATGTTCCATCTGAAAATATTTTTTTTGACTTTGACACACACACACACACACACATACACACACACACACACACACACACACACACACACACACACACACACACGCGCACGCACACTCGCACACACACACACACACACACACACACACACACACACGGACACACACAAATGCACACTGCTCAGTACGGGACGCTAAGTTTCGCTATGTACCAGCCGCCGTGGCGTAGTGGTTAAGTTGCACAGAGTGAGTGGCTGTGGGCTCAATGGGAAGACTAAAACCACACAGTCGAGTTTCATCCGCTTAACGGATGCGATTCTGAGAGTGCTGCTCTAATTTCAAGACCAACACTGCAGGTGTCTGTAGTTTTCGGGCCTGGTTAACGCCGGGATATCATTATGAAAGGAAGCGTAGAATACAGCCCTGTCATGCAGTCTCAGACCAATACGGAACTCCATAGCATCATCATCATCATCATCATAACCATCCGCCTCATTTCTATCAATTATTAAAAAAAAAGGAAACAAGGTCAACTCGCAAGAAATGTCCACCATTCCAGCCTCCTCCAGCCTCCTGTGTGCACACCGTGCTGTGTTTGTCCTCTGTCAACATCTACAGTGATAGGATGTCCACACTGCTCTACCTACATCCTACTTCTCTGTCTGTCGGTCTCTTTCTCTGCCAGTCTGTTTGTCTCTCTTTCTCTCTCTCTCTCTCTCTCTCTCTCTCTCTCTCTCTCTCTCTCTCTCTCTCTCTCTCTCTCTCTCTCTCTCTCTCTCTCTCTCTCTCTCTCTCTCTCTCTCTCTCTCTCTCTCTCTCTCTCTCTCTCTCTCTCTCTCTCTCTCTCTCCCTATCTGTGTCTGTGTGTCTGTCTCCTTCTCTGTCTCAACCTGAGTTGAGTTGAGTTGAGTTGAGTCTCTGTCTATCTGTCTGTCTGTTTCTTTCTCTTTGTCTCTGTTTGTTTATCTGTCTCTCTGTGTGTCTCAACTTGAGTTGAGTTTGAATTGAGTCTATCTCTGTGTGTGTGTGTGTGTGTGTGTGTGTGTGTGTGTGTGTGTGTGTGTGTGTGTCTGTCTGTCTGTCTGTCTGTCTGTCTCTCTGTCTCTCTGTCTCTCTCTCTCTCTCTCTCTCTCTCTCTCTCTCTCTCTCTCTCTCTCTCTCTCTCTCTCTCTCTCTCTCTCTCTCTCTCTCTCTCTCTCGGGTCTATATTACGCAAAGGAAAACGTAAGCTACGGCCTTCGCCACGTCCCCAGGTAAAGCAACGATAAACTAATAGACCAAACCACTGTAGTCCTCAGGCTTAACAACTACAGACTGATGGACCAAACCACTGTAGTCTCCAAACCACTGACAACTAGAGACTAATGGACCAAACCACTGACAACTAGAGACTAATGGACCAAACCACTGACAACTAGAGACTAATGGACCAAACCACTGACAACTAGAGACTAATGGACCAAACCATTGACAACTAGAGACTAATGGACCAAACCATTGACAACTAGAGACTAATGGACCAAACCATTGACAACTAGAGACTAATGGACCAAACCACTGACAACTAGAGACTAATGGACCAAACCACTGACAACTAGAGACTAATGGACCAAACCACTGACAACTAGAGACTAATGGACCAAACCACTGACAACTAGAGACTAATGGACCAAACCACTGACAACTAGAGACTAATGGACCAAACCATTGACAACTAGAGACTAATGGACCAAACCATTGACAACTAGAGACTAATGGACCAAACCACTGACAACTAGAGACTAATGGACCAAACCATTGACAACTAGAGACTAATGGACCAAACCACTGACAACTAGAGACTAATGGACCAAACCACTGACAACTAGAGACTAATGGACCAAACCACTGACAACTAGAGACTAATGGACCAAACCACTGACAACTAGAGACTAATGGACCAAACCACTGACAACTAGAGACTAATGGACCAAACCACTGACAACTAGAGACTAATGGACCAAACCACTGTAGTCTCCAGGCTTAACAACTAGAGACTAATGGACCAAACCACTGTAGTCCCCAGGCTCAACAACTAGAGACTAATGGACCAAACCACTGACAACTAGAGACTACTAAACCAAACCACTGACAACTAGAGACTAATGGACCAAACCACTGACAACTAGAGACTAATGGACCAAACCACTGACAACTAGAGACTAATGGACCAAACCACTGACAACTAGAGACTAATGGACCAAACCATTGACAACTAGAGACTAATGGACCAAACCACTGTCGGCTCTGCTGGGTTGGTTGTGTGAGAGATACATCTTTTATTTGACTTCAATGCTCAGTGTTGTATTGTTTCATACGCAAACCGCAATGGTCAATGGGTAATTGATATACAATCCATTGACCCATTGGCCCCATTGGCCCCATTGACCCATTGGCCGCATTGACCCCATTGGACACATTGACCCCACTGACCCATTGGCCGCATTGACCCCATTGGACACATTGGCCCCATTGACCCCATTGGACACATTGACCCCATTGGACACATTGACCCCATTGGACACATTGGCCCCATTGGACACATTGACCCATTGGCCGCATTGACCCCATTGGACCCATTGAGTCAATGACCCATTGGACACATTGACCCCATTGGACAGATTGACCCCATTGGCCACATTGACCCATTGGCCGCATTGACCCCATTGGACACATTGACCCATTGGCCGCATTGGACACATTGGCCCCATTGGACACATTGTCCCCATTGGACACATTGGCCCCATTGAGTCATTGACCCATTGGACACATTGACCCCATTGGACACATTGGCCCCATTGGACACAATGACCCCATTGACCCATTGGCCGCATTGACCCCATTGGACACATTGACCCCATTGACCCCATTGGCCCCATTGGACACAATGACCCCATTGACCCATTGGCCGCATTGACCCCATTGGACACATTGACCCCATTGGACACATTGGCCCCATTGGACACAATGACCCCATTGGCCGCATTGGTCCATTGACCCCATTGGACACATTGACCCCATTGGCCCCATTGGACACATTGGCCGCATTGACCCCATTGGACACATTGACCCCATTGGACACATTGTCCCCATTGACCCCATTGGACACATTGACCCCATTGGACACATTGTCCCCATTGGACACATTGACCCCATTGGACACATTGGCCCCATTGGACACATTGGCCGCATTGACCCCATTGGACACATTGTCCCCATTGGACACATTGTCCCCATTGACCCATTGGCCGCATTGACCCCATTGGACACATTGGCCCCATTGGACACATTGGCCCCATTGGACACATTGGCCCCATTGGCCGCATTGACCCCATTGGACACATTGACCCCATTGGACACATTGACCCCATTGGCCGCATTGACCCCATTGACCCCATTGGACACATTGACCCCATTGGACACATTGACCCATTTGACCCCAAAGACGAGCAGTGTAGCGGATATTGCCTTTTCACTTTTCTAATGAAACATCCATGACTGAACCCGATACTGTAATCATGGGTGCGTTTTAGACAATTAACACGAGTAGTAGCACGTACATTAGACTAAACTGGCAACACGATTAGTTGTTTAGTCTAACGTACATACTACTACCCGTGTTAAGTGTCTAATACCCACTCACTGTTACAGAACCTGATTCCCGCGATAAGGAAATCAGAGGTGGAGAAGACATCCTTTTAACAATGACAGATGCCAATGTTTGCTGATCCAGTTCTCGCATTAAAACCATAATGCCCCCCCCACCCCCCCCCCCTCTCTCTCTCTCTCTCTCTCTCTCTCTCTCTCTCTCTCTCTCTCTCTCTCTCTCCCCCCCCCCCGTCTGTCTGGATTATCAAGTCATGGAAACAGAGAAGTTGCTTAAGCGCAGCGTTGTGTGCAAAACAACTACTCCAGCAAACCATTGCCTGTTCTCGGGTAGGTCCCGATTGACCCTTTCCCATCTCGCTCTTTCTTTGATCTATGCCGCATGTCTCCTCACGTGAGCTCCCGTTGGCGAACAGTGCCATTTCGCCCTTTCCTCACTCAAATGTACAACCTCTTGTACTTGGGTGTATGGGAGGGAAATAAGCAGAAGCATGGAAGCCCTGTGTGTGTGTGTGTGTGTGTGTGTGTGTGTGTGTGTGTGTGTGTGTGTGTGTGTGTGTGTGTGTGTGTGAGGGAGTGTATGTGCGCATGCGCACGCACATGCACACACACACACACACACACACACACACATACACACACACACTCACACACACACACACACACACATATATATATATATATATATACACACACACACACACACACACACACACACACACACACACACACACACACACACACACACACACACACACACACACACACACACACACACACACACACACACACACACACACACACACACACACACACACACACACAGGTACAAGGAGAGAGGAGACATGATCCTGAGAGACAGAGAGAAAGAGAGGGGAGGAGAGAGAAAGAGAGGGGAGGAGAGAAAAAGAGAGGAGAGGAGAGAGAAAGAGAGGGGAGGAGAGAGAAAGAGAGGGGAGGAGAGAGAAAGAGAGGGGATGAGAGAGAAAGAGAGGGGATGAGAGAGAAAGAGAGGGGAGGAGAGAGAAAGAGAGGGGAGAGAGAGAGAAAGAGAGGGGAGGAGAGAGAAAGAGAGAGGGAGGAGAGAGAAAGAGAGGGGAGGAGAGAGAAAGAGAGGGGAGGAGAGAGAAAGAGAGAGGGAGGAGAGAGAAAGAGAGGGGAGGAGAGAGAAAGAGAGGGGAGGAGAGAGAAAGAGAGGGGAGGAGAGAGAAAGAGAGGGGAGGAGAGAGAAAGAGAGAGGAAGAGAGAGAAAGAGAGGGGAGGAGAGAGAAAGAGAGGGGAGGAGAGAGAAAGAGAGGGGAGGAGAGAGAAAGAGAGGGGAGGAGAGAGAAAGAGAGGGGAGGAGAGAGAAAGAGAGGGGAGGAGAGAGAAAGAGAGGGGAGGAGAGAGAAAGAGAGGGGAGGAGAGAGAAAGAGAGGGGAGGAGAGAGAAAGAGAGGGGAGGAGAGAGAAAGAGAGGGGAGGAGAGAGAAAAAGAGAGGGGAGGAGAGAGAAAGAGAGGGGAGGAGAGAGAAAGAGAGGGGAGGAGAGAGAAAGAGAGGGGAGGAGAGAGAAAGAGAGGGGAGGAGAGAGAAAGAGAGGGGTCTTTGCAAAAGAAACAAAAGGGCAAAATGGCACTCCCATGTTCTTGGCATTACACAAAGGGCCAAGTGGGAAAGAGCCAAATGGGACGTCCCCCTGTCCTTGATGCGAGCAATCGGAACACCCCTTGAACACCCTTTAAACACCCCTTGAACACCTCTTGAGCACCATTTAAACACCATTTGAACACACTTTAAACACCCTTTGGAGGTTGTGTGCTGAGGATGGCAAAATGGTCAGTATGTTATGGGAATGTCGCGTTCAAGAGTGAATAAACAGGATTTAGTTGAGATTGTTTTTGTAAAGCAATATGACAACTCTGTGACTGATTGTCTTCTGGGATTCATTCATTATATTTGTTAATTGTAAAAAGAGGAAGAAAAATGGCGGTGGCTTATCAAAAACTTTAGACTTATATCAAATGGGATAAAGGATTCCAGTAAACTGTCGTTGCCTATAGCCGCTACGGCGCAGCGTTGTACTCACATAGAACGCCACATCCGCAGCAACTCCACTTTTCACACTCTCCGACTTTCCACAGTTGTTAATCCTTTCCCTCCCAGTCAATACCGTCACTCAAACACCCCCCACGATCCATCTCTCTGACATAACCACAGTGACTGTCGTCTGGCATTTTGTGGGTGTTTTCCACAGGCTCTCCATTATCAGCCCCCTGCCGGTCCACTCGTACACACCGTTAGCGGAACACTGCTGGCCTCTTGTCTGGCGTGTCAGCCATCTTATTGAAAGGTCGTCATCAAATCATGACCATGTGTTGCTTCCGACTTAACCATGTCAATGGTGTATTCGTCCAACTGTTTTCTGTTCAATTAGTCTCCCTCCGTTTGTCCCACCTCCATTCGCATCCAGTCCGCTCTGTCTGTCTCTCTCTGTCTGTCTCTGTGTGTCTGTGTCTGTCTCTCTCTGTCT
>CM065701.1:1437039-1439539 GCA_017654935.2 Phymorhynchus buccinoides | reverse complement strand
AGCGTCCAATCGGTCAGAGACCCTTATGGACGGTGCATAGGAAAGCTGTACCAATTCCTTTATAGTCCAAACTGCATGGATGACAGCCGACCACTGCCTAAGTTCTGGATCTGGATCTATACGTCGCAGACGCCACTTCTGACGCTAGACGCGACGGAACTAGGAGGGCGCATTCCTTATTAGAATTAAAAGAAAAAGATAGAAAGGAGAAAGACCTACTGCTTACCCTGGGTTAAGACCATTAAACCCCCCAGTTCAGCCGGAAGGGCCCAGGCCCCACTTGTTTCATTTGTGTCTTCCTTTGGATTTGTTTGTCTTGTTGAAACGTTTGTTGAAACTTTTACTGCTGGTATATTTCCTGGTTATACGTCTTTTTGTAAACCTTCAGTCAAATGATCTGATGCTGGTCCGTCTGGTGGTGTGGTGTGTCCGATTAAAAATGAGTGTCTACCTTATGTGAGAGAGATGAAAGTCGATAATGGATTGTTTTTGTTGTTTGTCATTGATAAACGCTTATTTGATTTAGATAAAGATGTTCTGTACGTGTGTGCTTACACACCACCTGAGGGATCGAGATATTATTCTTTGTTTGATGGTGATGGTGATGGTGATGGTGATGGTGATGGTGTGTCAAGGCTAGAAAATTGTATGATTGACAATGCTTTGTTGGATAATGATTATCATATTCTTGTCTCTGGTGACTTAAATGCCCGTACTTCGAATGTTTCACAAAATGATGCATCAGTAAATGATCTCTTTGACTCTATACACAGAAGCGAAAGTAATATTAATACAAATAGAAAATCGCTAGACAGTTATTAATAGTTTCGGGAAATCCCTGTTAAACATGTGCACTGCGTTAAGTCTGTATATCCTGAATGGTATGTGTTTGGGCGACCTTGAAGGACGCTACACGTACATATGTGATTTTGGTTGCAGTGCGATTGATTATTTTTTGATGTCGAGCGATTTGTTTGCTACTGTTAGAGACGATTGTCGTTTATATGTTTGTGATCGCACTGAAAGTTACCACATGCCTGTTGTTTTCTCTGTTAATTTTCCTGATAATCGTGTTATTTGCGATTATAATGAGAAAGTGTATATTGATAAGTTTACTTGGAACTCTGATCACGCATTTGTCTTTAATACTACATTGAATTCCGAATCAGTTAAAATGAAATTAGAAGCAGCAGTTCAGGCTGTTGATGTGAATGTTAATGAGGCTATTAATATGCTTAATGAAGGTCTGAAAGAAGCGGCAGATTGTATGAAGAAAAGAATTTGTGTGAATGGAAGAAAGGCGGCGCAAGATTGGTTTGACTGTGAATGTAGGAATGAAAGGAAGCGTGTGCGTAAGCTTTTGAAGAAATGTCGTCGTACTTTAGATGAACAGGATAGGTTTAACTTATGTCAGGCAAGACGAGAGTATAAAAATCTCCTTAAATATAAAAAGAAAGAACATAATAAGAGAATGGTTGAAAATCTGATGGATTCTATAAACAATCAAAAGGAGTTCTGGGTCTCGATTCATAAAATAATACCTAAAAGGAAATACGTCAAAAATCAGATAACTGTTGAACAATGGTTTGAACATTTTAAGATGCTTTTAGAGAAAGATGTAAATGTTGATGTTATTGATGATGCCACTGACGATGCTTACAATGACGATCTTGTCTTTAACCGCCCTATCTCTGAGGAGGAACTTTTGCTAGCATTACGTAAGTTAAAACCAAACAAAGCAAGTGGCCCAGATGGAATAATTGGAGAAATGTTGAAATATTCTGGTGACTATTTTGCCTTTCTTTGTTAAATTTGTCAATACTGTATTTAACAAAGGCGTGTATCCAGACAGCTGGGCAGAATCCATTATTCTACCATTGCACAAGAAAGGTGACGTAAACAACCCTGGTAACTATAGAGGTATTAGTCTGATTAATGTTTGCAGTAAAGTGTATGGCTCTGTTATAAACCAACGATTGCAGTCATGGGTTGAAGAAAATAATTTGACAGGTGAGTGCCAAGCAGGATTCAAAAAAGGCTACTCCACAATAGACCACTTATTTACATTATTAGCATGTGTGCAGAAGCAATTCAGTAGAATCCACAACCGCAAGCTTTATGTTGCTTTTGTTGATTTTCAGAAGTGTTTTGACACTATAAATAGAAACCTTCTGTGGCCTATTCTTTTGAAGAACGGCGTGAAAGGTAAGCTTTTTCGTTGCGTGCGAAGCATGTATGAAAGTGTAAAAGCACGTGTTAGATGTGGGGCTAAACTGACACAGTCTATAGTTTGTTCTTCAGGGGTTAAGCAGGGGGATGCGTGCAGTCCGATTTTATTTTCAATGTTTATTAATGAATTAGCTCTTGATGTAATTATAAATGGTAGGCATGGAGTTACGTTCCCACTGGATGCTTTTGAGTTGTGTATCCTATTATTAGCCGATGATGTTGTTTTGCTTTCAGAAACAGTTATTGGATTACAAAATCAACTGAACAGCTT
>CM065701.1:1417039-1429539 GCA_017654935.2 Phymorhynchus buccinoides | reverse complement strand
ACTTCAGAGTAGTTCTGCTATGGTAGCCCTTAAAGGGCCGGACACACGTCAACTAATACGGTACGACTGTATGATGCGATTCGATCACATGGTATCGAAACGCGAATCAAATTTGTTGTTCGAGACCACGTGATCGAATCGTATCGTACAGTCGTGCCGTATTAGTTGACGTGTAGCCGGCCCTTAAGAAATAGATTCTGACCCAGGGACCCACAGACAGATACAAACCACAAGGAGCAGAGATAGATTCTGACCCAGGGACCCACAGACAGATACAAACCACAAGGAGCAGAGAAAAGCAGCTCATTTCCCTGCAGAAGGTGAAACACACAATCACAGTCCTCCCCATCACAGCCAGGTGCTGCACCATTTTAATTAGGTAGTCCCAGAGAGACAGAGACAGACGAGAGATGATATACTGAACCAGAGAGGCAGGTAAAGACAGAGGAGATAGTAACTGTCTTACAGAAGGTAGAAAACACAATCGCAGTGTTCCCTCAGCACAGCTTACTGAAGCGCCGTTCTGCCCAGGAGGTGCCAGAGAAAGAGAGAGACAGAGACACAGACGGAGATTGTGAGACAGAGACAGAGACAGATAGACACATATCTAATTACCCGCAGAAGGTAGGACACACAGTTCCAATGTCCCCCCAGCACAGGTAACGGAAGATCTGTTCTGCGCAGGTAGTGCCAGAGAAAGAGAGAGACAGATATTTTGAGACAGAACCAGAGACAGAGACAGATAGACAGCATCGAATGACCTGCAGCAGATATGACGCACACTCGCAATGTCTCCCCAGCACAGATAACTGAAGATCTTATCTGTCCAGGTAGGACCAGAGAAAGACAGGGACAGACAGACAGATGGTGAAACAGAGACCACAGATCGAAACTATACAGACTGTGCAGAGAAGTCGAGACCAACGGATAGATAAAGAAAGGGAGAAGAGACAGACAATCCTACCTGCAGCAGAAAGGACACACAGTCATAGTGTCTCCCAGCACAACTAACTGAACATCTGTCCTGCCCAGGTAATCGCTTTATTATACTACTTTCTGGAATTTCATCCGACAACATTGCCATACTAGTAGGACACAGAAACCCTCCATTCACCTGTAGCAGGTAGGACACAGAAACCCTCCATTCACCTGTAGCAGGTAGGACACAGACACCCTCCATTCACCTGTAGCAGGTAGGACACAGAAACCCTCCATTCACCTGTAACAGGTAGGACACAGAACACCCTCCATTCACCTGTAGCAGGTAGGACACAGACACCCTCCATTCACCTGTAGCAGGTAGGACACAGAAACCCTCCATTCACCTGTAACAGGTAGGACACAGAAACCCTCCATTCACCTGTAGCAGGTAGGACACAGACACCCTCCATTCACCTGTAACAGGTAGGACACAGAAACCCTCCATTCACCTGTAACAGGTAGGACACAGAAACCCTCCATTCACCTGTAACAGGTAGGACACAGAAACCCTCCATTCACCTGTAACAGGTAGGACACAGAAACCCTCCATTCACCTGTAGCAGGTAGGACACAGACACCCTCCATTCACCTGTAACAGGTAGGACACAGAAACCCTCCATTCACCTATAACAGGTAGGACACAGAAACCCTCCATTCACCTGTAGCAGGTAGGACACAGACACCCTCCATTCACCTGTAGCAGGTAGGACACAGAAACCCTCCATTCACCTGTAACAGGTAGGACACAGAAACCCTCCATTCACCTGTAGCAGGTAGGACACAGAAACCCTCCATTCACCTGTAGCAGGTAGGACACAGACACCCTCCATTCACCTGTAACAGGTAGGACACAGACACCCTCCATTCACCTGTAACAGGTAGGACACAGACACCCTCCATTCACCTGTAGCAGGTAGGACACAGACACCCTCCATTCACCTGTAGCAGGTAGGACACAGACACCCTCCATTCACCTGTAGCAGGTAGGACACAGACACCCTCCATTCACCTGTAGCAGGTAGGACACAGAAACCCTCCATTCACCTGTAGCAGGTAGGACACAGACACCCTCCATTCACCTGTAGCAGGTAGGACACAGACACCCTCCATTCACCTGTAGCAGGTAGGACACAGACACCCTCCATTCACCTGTAGCAGGTAGGACACAGAAACCCTCCATTCACCTGTAGCAGGTAGGACACAGACACCCTCCATTCACCTGTAGCAGGTAGGACACAGAAACCCTCCATTCACCTGTAGCAGGTAGGACACAGACACCCTCCATTCACCTGTAACAGGTAGGACACAGAAACCCTCCATTCACCTGTAACAGGTAGGACACAGAAACCCTCCATTCACCTATAACAGGTAGGACACAGAAACCCTCCATTTACCTGTAGCAGGTAGGACACAGACACCCTCCATTCACCTGTAACAGGTAGGACACAGAAACCCTCCATTCACCTGTAACAGGTAGGACACAGACACCCTCCATTCACCTGTAGCAGGTAGGACACACAGTCGTAGTGTTCCCCCAGCACCGCCAGCTGCAGGGCCGTCCTGCCCAGGTAGTCCCTGCAGTTGACGTTCAGCTGGCCGTTCTCCTCCACGCACTGCTCCAGGGCGGCCTGGTGACCCGTCTCCGCCGAGGACAGGAACTTCCGCTCTGTGTCCGTGAGGGGAACATCCCCGAAGATGCCTCGCACCACCTGAAGATATAGAGACACATAGAGAGGAAGGATGGATGGATGAATGGATGGATAGGAGTGTGAATGGATAGATGTATAGATAGGAGAATGAATAGATGGATGGATATATATGAGAGTGAATGGATGGATGGATGCATGGATAGGAGAGTGAATGGATGGATAGGAGGGTGCATGGATGAATGGATAGATATGAGAGTGAATGGATGGATGGATAGGAGAGAATGGATGGATAGGAGGGTGCATGGATGAATGGATAGATAGGAGAGTGAATGGATGAATGGATAGATAGGAGAGTGAATGGATGGATAGGTAGGAGGGTGAATAGATGGATGGATGGATGCTGACAGAAATCGTCTTTCTGTGCCCGTGAGAAGAACCTCTACAAAGCTGCTTCCTACCACCAGAGGAACACAGGAGAGATTGAATACATAATGACACAGACAGACAGACAGAGAGAGAGAGAGAGAGAGAGAGAGAGAGAGGGAGAGGGAGAGGGAGAGAGAGAGAGAGAGAGAGAGAGAGAGAGAGAGAGAGAGAGAGAGAGAGAGAGAGAGAGAGAGAGAGACACACACACACACACATACACACACATTCACACACACACGTGATTTCCGCCCCAAACCCACCTCTCTCACTCACCCCTTGTCCTTTTTCACCCATACTCATATTTACACCCATCGTTATCCTACTCCCCAAGCACACACACACACACACACACACACACACACACACACACACACACACCTTCTCCACATCTTGGTTCTCCCTCCTGCTGTGCTGCCTCTTGTCCTGCAGGGAGTGTGTGGTGGGGGTGGTGAGGGGGGTGAGGGTGGGGGGAGGCGGAGGAGGGGTGGGCGTGGGGGGGAGGAACAGGCCCCATCGTTGGCGGATCCCTGGCCCTGGGGGAGGGGGGTGGGGTGGGGGTGCTGTTTGTTTTCCCTGGAGTTCTTGCGGCCAGCGTTGAAGGAAAACCGTCGAGTGAACGAAGTGCGACTCATGGCGGAAGTCTACAGACAACGGACAGGGCTGCAGCCTCCGGAGTTATGGTTCTTTGCGTTCTCCTCGACTTTCTTTAGACTTATTGGTGTTTGGTGATGATGGATTTAACGTCCAGTCGGCAGAGTCTTTAAAGACAGTCCCTGAAGGCTTGGTCTGCCCGTAGAAGGCATTGTTGAAACCGTTCTTTGTTGTTGTCCTTTGTCCTAGGCGAACGGCAAAGGGAGGTAATTTCAGGCGTGTGACGTCATCTAAATACTGTCTATAGGGGACTCAAGCTTCCACGTTCGAACACTGTCAAATAGGATGATCAATGTTCATGTTTTGTTGTCCATGTCCATCAAGTCGATCCACAGCGTGTTGTCAGTGTACAGAGCACAGTATGATAAGCCATATAGACTGCTTGATGCTCTGTTTCAGGGTTTGTATTGCTTGCTTTACATTAAATAGAGACACGCTTAATCCAACTTGTTCAAGTTATATTCAGAACTTCCAGCTTAGTGGGCCTGAATAGCAAGTTGGTTATTAAATGCAACACCACAAAAGTCGCCAAATATCACTTTAATGTTCACACACAAAGTTGCAAAATGCGATCACAAATGCAGAAATACTAGATGCTGTTAGGGGAACAATGAACTCCCATGTTGGGAAATTAATGTATGGAGACTGTCAGTAAGACTACAGCCAGCATGACGAACACCAGCCAGAAAGATGCTGTTAAGGGAACAATGAACTCCCATGTTGGGAAATTAATGTATGGAGACTGTCAGTAAGACTATAGCCAGCATGACGAACACCAGCCAGAAAGATGCTGTCTGAGCAGCATGGGATTCAACGACAGTTTCCTATTTTGTAATTATTCTCTTTAGGGAATGCCAGCTGAATGATGGATTCCACACCTCACATAGACGTTCTTTATGCATGTCCTCCTAGCGTTCCCTCAGCACAAACACTGATGTCCAGTTTGACATTCTGATCATGAACGGCGTTTCTTTCAGAAAGAAAAAAAGACGAATTTCGACATCTACAGAGAAAGACATATCGACAACAAAAAGCAAGGAAACACATGTGCATAAAAAAGAGAGATGACAACGGCTGCGTTTAAGCCAACAGTCAACGAAGACAGTCGACGGAATGTAGAGTAATATAACGTAGAGCAGGTAGTGGTCAGCACGGTCTGGTAGAATAACAGAATGACCAGGCTAGGGGTCAGCACAGGCAAGGAGTTCCACAGCTGGACTCTGCTATTGTTACTTAGGACACTGTGAAAGCATTTGCTCATTTGGTTGGTACACCTGCAAACAGACAAACATAAAGAAAAATAATAATTCACATTAAGATTTGGATTTTCTGGTATAAGTATATTGCATAGCAAAATATAAACAAGTATAAATAAGTTTGTTATGAGTGTCACGACTCGCTAAGGTCGGACGTAGAAAAAAACAAAATCCTACTAAAAAACAACAACCCCAGGAGAAAACTGCTGACACACACTCGCTCAACAATAAAAAAAACCCAAGTACGTACGAACTAAAAAACCTTTTATTTACATATATACATTGGCGCACAAATAACAAACAAGGGCGTCGCCGAGCGGCAGACATGTCCGTCACCAGCAATGCCACGCACTTGCGACACCCCGTAGAGTGTCACATCCTGACACAAAATTGGAAGGGATTCTGTCTTCACGAGATACAGCTTGAAGAAGAAACATATAGCGCAAAGGAAATTTCGGTTTTCAAGGTCACACTTCAAGGTCAAGGTCAGCATGGTGATAATTTATGCTCGGATGTTTTCTTCTCTAGGGTATACAGTACCACACACAATCTGAAGCGCTTCTGTCAAGTACCAATGTGGAAAATATGGCTTAAAACCCAATGTGTAGACCCCTACCACTTGCAAGGCCTACTGATCGCCCGGACCGTGACCTTGACCTTGATCGGTATGCCACCATCAAAACGGGCATAAGCCAAAGTACCTTCATGCCAAATTTGAAGACTAACACTAACGGTGTGGGAGTTATGGCCCCTGAAAGATTTTCGGTTTTCAAGGTCGTACGCCAAGGTCAAGGTCACGACGGCAAATTGGTTTGCGCGGATGCCTTCCTCTCATGGTGACACACCAGCACACAAAATTTGACGTGATTCTGTCAACCCGTTCGAAAGATATCCTTGGGACAGACAGAAGGAGAAAAAATGACCCTCCGATTTTCAGGCTCCAGCGATCTTTTTGACCTTGACCTTGATCGGTATGCCATCATCAGAATGGGCATAAGCCAAACCACCTTCATACCAAGTTTCAACATCCTATGTTGATAGGTGCCCGAAATATGGCTAAAAATAGATTTTCGGTTTTCAAGGTCGTACGTCAAGGTCAAGGTCACGACGGCAAAATGGTTTGCGCCGATCTCTTCCTATTAAGGAGACACACCTTCACACAAAATTTGACGCGATTCGGTCGAGCGGTTCGGGAGATATCCTTGGGACAGACAGAAAAACAACAACAACAAAACAACAACAAACAAACAATAAAAATACAAACCAGCCCATCGCAATAGTCCGATCACCTTTGGTGACGGACTAATGACATAATCCTCCATTTGCACATCATAATTACATAATAGCAGCACACAATCTCTCATTTTCTCAAACGTGCAAGCTTCAATTTCAGAGAGAGAGAGAGAAAATGGAGTTTTACGTCCTCTTGGTCTGAATCAGACACATATATGGGACATTTGTAAATACAAATATGGTTGGAACAATACTGGAGGCAATGCCCGGAGGCAGTACGAAACCAGTAAAGTCCCGATTTGTTTATTAATACAGATAGCTGTAGCGGTGACCACGCCTAGGTTAAACCTCATCGGCTATGGCACCGCCACCAGTAGTAACCGAAAGCTTCAATTTCACACCTCCGCACCCTCTCTCATACACCCAACCCAACCCCCCAGGAGCACTACGCGGCAAGATGAATACATCGCGCACACAGCTAAACAGCCTTCAGCTCAGAGACCTCTACACACACACGCGATGTGAAGAACAGAACTCCCACGCAGGCAAGGTACGGCGCCGACGCAAAGAATCACCTCCATCGCCGGTTACCGATGACCGACTGAGGACATAACCGGGCTGGCCAAGCCCAGACCACCTGCTCACTCAGCAAAATGGCCCCAAGGCCAACACCCGGCACCCCACGCCGACCGTCCGACGAAAGCCCACACACTGGGCCCACGCCCCAGCTGAAGAGAACGGAACGCCGAGCCGACCTCCGATGCCACACTGCCCTGTGCCAGCTCTACCGACGAGCAGTTCCCCACAGACGCACAGCTCCCAAAGTCATCCACGCCAAACAGCAACAAAGCACCCAAAACGCCAGTCCACAGCAAGCCCCAAATCCTAGATCCTAAGTACGAAATCAAAGAAAATCCCCTTTTATTTTAACTACTTAATTATTTCACTGAAACTGCTACTGTCATACTGTCTCAAACAACAGACAAATCACAGACCAAACAGTGTCACTATTAAACATTAATTTCCCCATATTATATCTCAGCATGCCAACAAATCACATTATCGACCAAGACAAACGTTACTGCTTTCAACTAAGCATTATATTTTGTTCTTCCTTTTTTAAACTTTAAGCCAATTATCCCAAAGACCAATCAGCCGGTTACAGGTCAGTCACCCATTAAACTCACATTAGTCATGTGTTTAACTGGAGAAAACAAAACATCAATTTAATTAAACTAGAAACATGCCAACAACTTAAACAATCCCATGAGACTCAAGAAACCCACTATGTGTATTGCAAAATAATTACTTAAACTTTTTAATTCCTACGCACAACTGCGTTTACCTTATTAAACTTTACCAATTTATTTCAATCTAAATCAAAACAGTATCAAACACAGCCGTGTCAATTTGTTGTAGCACTAACTAAGTACACATATGTAAACAATAATTTAGTTTCCACCTTTCCTATCAAACATAGGTAAAGTAAACCAAAAGAATGAATACACATGAATGCACAAATAGTACCCAGTACATATCAGTGCACAGAGCATCTGCATCACATGAATACCAGTTCAGTGAAAGCTTACTTCATCAAGAAGCAACTCTCCCGCTCTGACTGATTATACAACCAAAAATGAATTAGTTTAAATTTCTCTTGGCTGAACAAACCCAAACAGCCCACAAAAACACCTTTGCCAATTAATTATTTTCATAACAAAAATGTAGCTCTTAAACCAAAAGTAGAATTCCAACATACCTACTCACTGTGGCAGACTAACCCAGCGCATAGTCAACAACTACTGTATTTAGAACTCTACACCTAATAATATATGTTCCAATATTACAGTATTAACCACCCCCCCCCCCCAAACTCACCTTGCACCTTTTTAAATATCTGACATCCCTACTATGCTGAAACTACAATGAGTTTACATTTTATTCTTGCTGCACTACTTTTGACCAACATGTCGTCTGCTCTCTACACACGTTCAATCTGCATACGACAACACTATTCTTACCTGCGCCACGTGTTTGAACTGAAAGCACAGTTTTTTGACAAACAAACTAACTAAGAGCACATTTTAACGAGAATCAATTTACACAATAGCCATTCACAACATTCCTACAAAACTAAGCAAAAGGACCACCATTCTTTTCACACTACGCACATACCTTACGTCCACCAACAAAACACGGAACACGGGCCCACAGGACAGGACACTCAGGCCACTGGACAAACCAAGCATACTGCCTGAACGAAGAAACGAAGCATGAAGAACGGCCCAGCACCCATGACCTTCAATGTGCTGGCCAACCGGTTGAAACGAGTCAACCCGCCCCGAAGAACAAAACGGGTCCAAACGTTTATTAAGAAAGAGGGCCGAACAGGTGACGACAAAAGCAAAAGCTAGAGTGATTTGAGCTTGAATCGGAAAGTTAGAACTCCCAACATAACGGGACTATGTTTTTACTAACTCCACAGCCGAGCAAAGCTGCTAGCCAATCACACAAAGATTTACAAAACGAACAGCACAGAACAAGACTAAGCCATGGACGAAAGGAAATCTAGGACTGGTGCACAAAACGTGCATACAGACATTCACACGCTTTCGTACGAACCTTCAAGAATAAACTTAACACCAAAACTACGTGCAACACGAATTGCACAAAACAAACTATTGTATGCTAGACCAGCAAAATCTTTGTCGCTCACAAACACGCTGAGCTAAACACATTTCTACTGCCCACTGACAGGCTAAAACGAAACTTAAAAAGTACTGGCACAGTGCAGATGCTAAAAATACTCAAGGAATATGCCGTTTGTGACAATGAGTAAATTGAAATTTTAGGGCAGCTGACTATTTTGTGCTTTTATTTAAAACAACGAGAATGTCTTTATGAAAAACATATTTTGATGTGTGTGTGTGTGTGTGTGTGTGTGTGTGTGTGCGTGCGTGCGCGCGCGCGTGCGCGTGCGCGCGCGCGCGCGCGCGCGCGCGCGTGTGTGTGTGTGTGTGTGTGTGTGTGTGTGTGATTATGCTTGGTTTGTTAAAAATACTTGACGACATTATTAGGTATTAGGTACTTTATAGTCACAGAGGCGTCTCTGTGAAATTCGGGTTGCTCCCATCCGGAGAGCGCGTCCCAGCCAGAGGCGCGCCACCCAATGTTTTTAATTTTATTTTTTGCATGCGATTTTTGTCACTGATGAGGGGGGGGGGGGTAAATCTTTTTACCAAATGACAACTTTTTCGTTGCCACTGGGCTTAACGTATGCTAAGTGCATGGGCACACGGGACCTCGGTTTATAGTCTCATCCGAAAGACTCCACGTTCAGACCGTTAAGGCCTAGTGCAGAATGAGAGGGGGGACAAACCTGTACCCAGGTTCGAACTCGGGTTTACTTGACACGAAGCGAACGCGCTACCACTGTGCCACTCTACAGCATTATGCCATTTGTTGTTCATGCACAGACACAACCACACCCTCCTGCCAGCCACATTACGACGTTCACTGTACACAACCACACCCTCCTGCCAGCCACATTACGACGTTCACTGTACACAACCACACCCTCCTGCCAGCCACATTACGACGTTCACTGTACACAACCACACCCTCCTGCCAGCCACATTACGACGTTCACTGTACACAACCACACCCTCCTGCCAGCCACATTACGACGTTCACTGTATTTCTCAGACACGAGAACTTGGGCAGAACCTGGGCCTGTATTCACGTTGAGATAGCATGATGCTAACTTAGAAGCTCTTCCAATGTCCTATAGGATTTAATAAGACTTTTGGAAGAGCTTCTAAGTTAGCATGATGCTAAGTCTCATGCTATCTCAACGTGAATCAGGGCCTGTATTCACGTTGAGATAGCATGAGACTTAGCATGATGCTAACTTAGAAGCTCTTCCAATGTCCTATAGGATTTAATAGGACTTTTGGAAGAGCTTCTAAGTTAGCATCATGCTAAGTCTCATGCTATCTCAACGTGAATCAGGGCCTGTATTCACGTTGAGATAGCATGAGACTTAGCATGATGCTAACTTAGAAGCTCTTCCAATGTCCTATAGGATTTAATAGGACTTTTGGAAGAGCTTCTAAGTTAGCATGATGCTAAGTCTCATGCTATCTCAACGTGAATACAGGCCCTGGTTTATAAATGTGTTTAGCGCCTCAAGGAAGAAGGAAAAGACCTGGGATTCAGAAATAGGTTTATTAAGAAAGAACCACGGGAAGACAGCTACGTTTAAATCATCTACCAATACACAACGAACCGCCACATACAGTCATCTACCAATGAAACTGTGTGTGTACTTTCCCACGTGATTTTAAGAAAGACGCGCGCCGTATCAAACGCCTTATCCACAAGAATGTAAGGGGCATACAATAGAACCAATAGAGTTCTGCTCCAAACCAGTCATAAGGCATAGCTAAAATCTCATAAATATATAAAAAAAAGAATCGGGAATATCTTTGCTTTTGGTGATTTTACATAAAGAGATAAAAGAGAGTTTAACGTCCTCCTACCTGACACACGCTCATGTAGGACATTTCTAAAGATAGGTAACCCCAACCGGTAAGATGATGTTACAGAAATTCAAACTTTCATATTAACAAACTTCGTTATTCAACATAGGCCAAACACTGGTATGAAAGAAATCGTGTTGATTCTCTTTGTGGAGAATTAATTTTGTATTCAGAAATGAAACACACATGCATTGCTTGTGGAATAATATTTTCGCGTACGCCAAAATCCTATTAGGAATAGGGTTAGTGATATGGCGATAGTTGTCAGTGGTTTTAAAGTATATTTCACAGACAGACAGGCAGACAGACAGGCAGACAGACCAAGAATGAATGAAAGAACTACAAACAACCGAAGGGCTGAAAATGAAGCAAACAGAAAGAGAAGAAGACAGAAAGACCAAAGGAAAGAAAGCAAGGAAATCGTTGACGAAATGTCTCCAGGATCCACCTAAATCTGGCCCAATGTCACACACACGGCCCAACCTAAAATGGGTTTTCTATGGCGGACAGGCGACGCAAACAGTGGGATTCGATTTGGACCAAATAAAATGGCGAAATGGAACAGCCAACCGCCCTGCTGCCGGACCGTTATTGTTGCGCTGAGGATGATGACATGTGCAACATAAAATGACATCCACTGTCAGAATTACTATCATCATAGGCACGGGCGAGTGTGCAGGTGCATGGAAGCGTTCACACTTGCATGTACACACACATGCGTGCGCGTGCGCTCCCCACCCCACACAGTAATGCACATATAAACACAGACACAGACACAGACACAGACACGGACACATACACAATGCACACACAGACATGCAAACACACACTCACAAACAATCTCTGTCTCTCTCTCTCTCTCTCTGTCTCTCTCTCTCTCTCTCTCTCTCTCTCTCTCTCTCTCTCTCTCTCTCTCTCTCTCTCTCTCTCTCTCTCTCCTCTCTCTCTCTCTCTCTCTCTCTCTCTCTCTCTCTCTCTCTCTCTCTCTCTCTCTCTCTCTCTCTCTCTCTCTCTCTCTCTCTCCCTCCACTCCTCTATTCATCACGCTCTTCAGACAGGCAGACGTGCTGCAGCAAGTGCCAGCCAAATATCAACACTGGTAATAATATCATCGCCTGGAAAATCCACCTCCTCCAAGATTCTTAGCCCCCCCCCACCCCCACCTCTCCTTTTTCTACCCCCTCCACCCCAAGCAACCCCCCCCCCACTCTATTGCTAAATCTCCGCGAAGCGATGCTGGTTAATATTTTCACTGCTGTCTGCCTGTCTGTTTATGGCATTCTACGTGTAAAGAAAGTCATTTATTTTTCAATATCCTAAATAATGCATTATTTAGCTAAATAAAGCATTATTTAGCTAAATAATGCATTATTTAAGCATATAATGCATTATTTGCAAATATTATAAAAAAAATACTCCTTAAAAGAGTTTGCTACTTTTGACAATTAAATAAAGTATCGTATGCTACAAATAAGACTTATTTACTAAATAATGATTTTTGTCTGCAAATAATTGATTGTTTATAAATAATTTATTTTCTTCAAAAACATCCACTAAACAATTCATTATATGCTAAATAATGCAACATATCTACCAAAGGAATGATTGTTTACTAAATAATGATTATTTACAACAACATCGTCTAAATAATTCATTATTTAAAACAATGCGGGTACTGTGGCCTAAATAATTCATTATTTACAGATACGTCAACTAAAATACCAGCTCTCGCTTAGCTGGTCAACTTTGTTTTGTTTTTTTAA
>CM065701.1:1412039-1414539 GCA_017654935.2 Phymorhynchus buccinoides | reverse complement strand
ACAGTAAGCAAAAGGAAAAGGCAGTCAAAGAGAGTGATGGATTAGAGGAAGTTACAAGCACAAAACTTCCGGAAGGTGGGGGAACTATTTGTATAAAAGACCCCTCTCCCCGGTATCCCCACGGAGGCATACACAGACAGAAATACAGACAGAGAGATAGAGACAAAGTCAGAGACAGAGACAGCACACGACAGATTGAGAGATACAAGCAGACAGACATACAGACACACACACACACACACACACACACACGCGCGCGCGCGCGCGCACGCGCACATACACACACACACACACACACACACACACACACACACACATACACACACACACACACACACACACACGGTAGTGAGGGAAAATAGCCTGGGTTGTTTTTGCCACGAGAGGGTGAATAGCCATTGCCTAAAGTTTATCCCAGGTCGTTGACTGACGCTATAATTAGCAACAGCTATTTATAATTGAAGTTGAATAGTATTGATATGGCAATGTGTTTATTGTCAGTCTACTAGTTAAATAAATCTTTATTTCTTTTTTTTTTATAAACTGCTTGTCTGTTGTTTATGTTCTGGTTCCATTTATCTAAGAATTCTCCTTACTGTTCGCCTCTTCCCAGATTGGGAATTCCCACAGGCAAAGTACAAGGTTTGGTTCATCCTGACAGACGAAGCCTTGAGGCCGTTGTGCTCTGGCTGTGGGATGCCCGGGAGGTGATCAGGCTTGGGGGTACCCTACAATATGACAATGTGTTGAATTTTGTTAATAAAAACGTGATAACGTTTTTTAAAATTTATTTTCATATCGGTTATGGATGATTCAAGGCGGACAGTGAAGTAAAGAAGAAAGTATCTGGCGGAGCAGACGAAAAGCTAAGCGAGAGCTGGCATTTTAGTTGACGTATCTCTAAATAATGAATTTTTACGGAGCTAAATAATGAATTATTTAGGTGACAGAACCCCGATTGTTTAAATAATGAATTATTTAGACGATGTTGTTGTAAATAATCATTATTTAGTAAACAATCATTCCTTTGGTAGATATGTTGCATTATTTAGCATATAATGAATTGTTTAGTGGATGTTTTTGAAGAAAATAAATTATTTATAAACAATCAATTATTTGCAGACAAAAATCATTATTTAGTAAATAAGTCTTATTTGCAGCATACGATACTTTATTTAATTGTCAAAAGTAGCAAACTCTTTTAAGGAGCATATTTTCTTTAGTATTTGCAAATAATGCATTATATGCTTAAATAATGCATTATTTAGCTAAATAATGCTTTATTTAGCTAAATAATGCATTATTTAGGATATTGAAAAATAAATGACTTTCTTTACACGTAGAATGCCATAGTCTGTTTGCTCCTCCCTATGTGGCTGACTATGTTAACACGATAGCGTTTGAACGAGGGACCTAGGAGGATCACATTTTACGTACTAGTGTTAAGTGTTCAGATGAAGGTCATTAGTCAAAGGTCAAGGTCACTGAAGGTGAAAATGCTGCCGCGCGGCTGGTGATCTAGCGTCTTAACGCTCTTGGTCTTTAGCTGTGAGTGTGTTGACCAATGTGGCATTCTCAAAATGGATTTGTTCTCAACATGTCTGCGCATGTGCAAAGAGTTAGGGATAGGATTAGGGTTAGGGTTCGGATTAGGCATAGGGTTAGGGATAGGTTTAGGGATAGGTTTAGGGTCAATTTAGTGTCGAATACATAAAAGATAAAATTTGACGGTACGTCATGATCGATTTCGCACATGCGCAGACATGTTGAGAACAAATCCATTTTGAGAATGCCACAGCAAGGCACTCATTGAAGGGCCATCGACACGCACTTAGCCGTGCCTGAGCTCATGCACTCAATCGCAGGCGTGCACCACATAAACGAACCCAGGCGCGCATACATACGAGAGTAAACACGCACAAATACACGTGCATGCGCACACAGCATTCTACAAACACGGACAGAGGATCTCCATTCAGTTTCTAATGATCTGACACTGGTGAATGCTTTTGCTTTGAAAATTCTTTTGTGATGTTCGATTTAGGTATACTGCTTCTTAATATCTTATCTTTTGTATGTGTGATCCTAATATCTTATATGTAAATGTAATCAGTATCTACATTTTATTCATTGGACGACGTTAATGTATTTAGTGTTTTCCTCTGTCCTTATATCTTATATGTAAATGTAATCAATGTCTACATTTTATTCATTGGATGATGTTAAATGTTTTTGCTCTTTCCCTCTGTGATGTTTGAGTTATATATAATGTTGTATGTGTTAGTATTGTTTGTTTATCGAGCCTGTGAATGTGCTTTGTAATGTCCTCAGGGATCATCAAATTGATTGATTGATTGATTGAGGGTTGGCCAGGCCACCAAAGTAATGTGCACGGGGGAAGGAAGGGGGCAGGATAGTCAAGGCATTCGCCTGCCAATTCACTGCACGAGTGATCCGGGTTCGAATCCGGATCTGGACCTCGTCCTTTCTTTCCAGTTCG
>CM065701.1:1382039-1389539 GCA_017654935.2 Phymorhynchus buccinoides | reverse complement strand
GAGAGAGAGAGAGAGGGGAAGAGACACAGAAACAGAGAGACACAGACAAAGACGGGGATCGGGACCGAGAATAAATGAACGAATGAACGAATGTTTTTCATTGATGGAAAAGAATAAGCACAAGCTTTGTGTCATCTGGCGATCAGAACAGAGAACATGAACAACAAGAGCGACTGACATTGACTGACATTGACTGACATTGACAGGAATGGAGCGAAGCAGACGGAGACCTAGTGACAGATACAGTGGGGGACAGACATGATACCACGTGATAGAGACAGTGAGGACAATCACAGAGAGACAGAGAGGACAATCACAGAGAGACAGTGAGGACAATCACAGAGAGACAGAGAGGACAATCACAGAGAGACAGTGAGGACAATCACAGAGAGAGACAGTGAGGACAATCAGAGAGAGACAGAGAGGACAATCAGAGAGAGACAGTGAGGACAATCAGAGAGAGACAGAGAGGACAATCACAGAGAGACAGAGAGGACAATCACAGAGAGACAGAGAGGACAATCACAGAGAGACAGTGAGGACAATCACAGAGAGACAGAGAGGACAATCAGAGAGAGACAGAGAGGACAATCACAGAGAGACAGAGAGGACAATCACAGAGAGACAGAGAGGACAATCACAGAGAGACAGAGAGGACAATCACAGAGAGAGACAGTGAGGACAATCACAGAGAGACAGTGAGGACAATCACAGAGAGACAGAGAGGACAATCACAGAGAGAGACAGTGAGGACAATCACAGAGAGACAGTGAGGACAATCACAGAGAGACAGAGAGGACAATCACAGAGAGACAGTGAGGACAATCACAGAGAGACAGTGAGGACAATCAGAGAGAGACAGAGAGGACAATCACAGAGAGAGACAGTGAGGACAATCAGAGAGAGACAGTGAGGACAATCACAGAGAGACAGAGAGGACAATCACAGAGAGACAGAGAGGACAATCACAGAGAGACAGAGAGGACAATCACAGAGAGACAGAGAGGACAATCACAGAGAGACAGAGAGGACAATCACAGAGAGACAGAGAGGACAATCACAGAGAGACAGAGAGGACAATCACAGAGAGACAGTGAGGACAATCACAGAGAGACAGAGAGGACAATCACAGAGAGACAGTGAGGACAATCACAGAGAGACAGTGAGGACAATCACAGAGAGACAGAGAGGACAATCACAGAGAGAGACAGTGAGGACAATCACAGAGAGACAGAGAGGACAATCACAGAGAGACAGTGAGGACAATCACAGAGAGACAGAGAGGACAATCACAGAGAGACAGAGAGGACAATCACAGAGAGACAGTGAGGACAATCACAGAGAGACAGAGAGGACAATCACAGAGAGACAGTGAGGACAATCACAGAGAGACAGAGAGGACAATCACAGAGAGACAGTGAGGACAATCACAGAGAGACAGAGAGGACAATCACAGAGAGACAGTGAGGACAATCATCACAGAGAGACAGTGAGGACAATCACAGAGAGACAGTGAGGACAATCACAGAGAGACAGTGAGGACAATCAGAGAGAGACAGTGAGGACAATCACAGAGAGACAGAGAGGACAATCAATCACAGAGAGACAGAGAGGACAATCACACAGAGACAATCACAGACAGACAGTGAGGACAATCACAGAGAGACAGTGAGGACAACAGAGAGACAGTGAGGACAATCACAGAGAGAGACAGTGAGGACAATCACAGAGAGAGACAGTGAGGACAATCACAGAGAGGACAATCACAGAGAGACAGTGAGGACAATCACAGAGAGACAGTGAGGACAATCACAGAGAGACAGAGAGACAGAGAGGACAATCACAGAGAGACAGTGAGGACAATCACAGAGAGAGACAGTGAGGACAATCACAGAGAGAGACAGTGAGGACAATCACAGAGAGACAGAGAGACAGTGAGGACAATCACAGAGAGAGACAGTGAGGACAATCACAGAGAGAGACAGTGAGGACAATCACAGAGAGAGACAGTGAGGACAATCACAGAGAGACAGAGAGGACAATCACAGAGAGACAGTGAGGACAATCACAGAGAGACAGTGAGGACAATCACAGAGAGAGACAGTGAGGACAATCACAGAGAGAGACAGTGAGGACAATCACAGAGAGACAGAGAGACAGTGAGGACAATCACAGAGAGACAGTGAGGACAATCACAGAGAGACAGTGAGGACAATCACAGAGAGACAGAGAGGACAATCACAGAGAGACAGTGAGGACAATCACAGAGAGACAGAGAGGACAATCACAGAGAGACAGAGAGGACAATCACAGAGAGACAGAGAGGACAATCACAGAGAGACAGTGAGGACAATCACAGAGAGACAGTGAGGACAATCACAGAGAGAGACAGTGAGGACAATCACAGAGAGACAGTGAGGACAATCACAGAGAGACAATCACAGAGAGACAGTGAGGACAATCACAGAGAGACAGTGAGGACAATCACAGAGAGACAGTGAGGACAATCACAGAGAGACAGTGAGGACAATCACAGAGAGAGTGAGACAATCACAGAGAGACAGTGAGGACAATCACAGAGAGACAGTGAGGACAATCACAGAGAGACAGTGAGGACAATCACAGAGAGACAGAGAGGACAATCACAGAGAGACAGTGAGGACAATCAGAGAGAGACAGAGAGGACAATCACAGAGAGACAGAGGACAATCACACAGAGAGAGAGGACAATCACAGAGGACAATCACAGAGAGACAGAGAGGACAATCACAGAGAGAGACAGTGAGAGAGACAGGACAATCACAGAGAGACAGTGAGGACAATCACAGAGAGACAGAGAGGACAATCACAGAGAGACAGAGAGGACAATCACAGAGAGAGACAGTGAGGACAATCACAGAGAGAGACAGTGAGGACAATCAGAGAGAGACAGTGAGAGAGTGACAATCACAGAGAGACAGTGAGGACAATCACAGAGAGACACAGAGAGGACAATCACAGAGAGACAGTGAGGACAATCACAGAGAGACAGAGAGGACAATCACAGAGAGACAGTGAGGACAATCACAGAGAGACAGAGAGGACAATCACAGAGAGACAGAGAGGACAATCACAGAGAGACAGAGAGGACAATCACAGAGAGACAGAGAGGACAATCACAGAGAGAGACAGAGAGGACAATCACAGAGAGACAGTGAGGACAATCACAGAGAGAGAGACAATCACAGAGGACAATCACAATCACAGAGAGACAGAGAGACAGACAGTGAGGACAATCACAGAGAGACACAATCACAGAGAGACAGTGAGGACAATCAGAGAGAGACAGAGAGACAGTGAGGACAATCACAGAGAGACAGAGAGGACAATCACAGAGAGACAGAGAGGACAATCACAGAGAGACAGTGAGGACAATCACAGAGAGACAGTGAGGACAATCACAGAGAGACAGTGAGGACAATCAGAGAGAGACAGTGAGGACAATCACAGAGAGACAGTGAGGACAATCAGAGAGAGACAGTGAGGACAATCACAGAGAGACAGTGAGGACAATCACAGTGAGGACAATCACAGAGAGACAGAGAGACAGAGAGGACAATCACAGAGAGAGAGTGAGACAGACAGAGGACAATCACAGAGAGAGAGACAGTGAGGACAATCACAGAGAGACAGAGAGGACAATCACAGAGAGACAGTGAGGACAATCACAGAGAGACAGAGAGACAGGACAATCACAGAGAGACAGAGGACAATCACAGAGAGACAGTGAGGACAATCACAGAGAGACAGAGAGAGACAGAGAGAGAGACAGTGAGGACAATCACAGAGAGACAGTGAGGACAATCACAGAGAGAGACAGTGAGGACAATCACAGAGAGAGAGACAGTGAGGAGGAGGACAATCAGAGAGAGACAGTGAGGACAATCACAGAGAGACAGAGAGGACAATCACAGAGAGAGACAGACAGAGGACAATCACAGAGAGACAGTGAGGACAATCACAGAGAGACAGACAGAGAGACAATCACAGAGAGACAGAGAGACAGAGAGGACAATCAGAGAGAGACAGTGAGGACAATCACAGAGAGACAGTGAGACAATCACAGAGAGACAGAGACAATGAGGACAATCACAGAGAGACAGAGAGGACAATCACAGAGAGACAGTGAGGACAATCACAGAGAGACAGAGAGGACAATCACAGAGAGACAGAGAGAGGACAATCACAGAGAGACAGTGAGGACAATCACAGAGAGAGACAGAGAGGACAATCACAGAGAGACAGTGAGGACAATCACAGAGAGACAGAGGACAATCACAGAGAGACAGAGAGGACAATCACAGAGAGAGACAGTGAGGACAATCACAGAGAGACAGTGAGGACAATCACAGAGAGACAGTGAGGACAATCACAGACAGAGAGACAGAGAGGACAATCACAGAGAGACAGTGAGGACAATCAGGAGAGAGACAGTGAGGACAATCACAGAGAGACAGTGAGGACAATCAGGAGAGAGACAGTGAGGACAATCAGAGAGAGACAGAGAGGACAATCACAGAGAGAGACAGTGAGGACAATCACAGAGAGACAGTGAGGACAATCACAGAGAGACAGTGAGGACAATCACAGAGAGACAGAGAGGACAATCACAGAGAGACAGAGAGGACAATCACAGAGAGACAGTGAGGACAATCACAGAGAGACAGTGAGGACAATCACAGAGAGACAGTGAGGACAATCACAGAGAGACAGTGAGGACAATCACAGAGACAGTGAGGACAATCACAGAGAGACAGTGAGGACAATCACAGAGAGACAGTGAGGACAATCACAGAGAGACAGTGAGGACAATCACAGAGAGACAGTGAGGACAATCACAGAGAGACAGAGAGGACAATCACAGAGAGACAGAGAGGACAATCACAGAGAGACAGAGAGGACAATCACAGAGAGACAGAGAGGACAATCACAGAGAGACAGAGAGGACAATCACAGAGAGACAGTGAGGACAATCACACAGAGAGACAGACAATGAGGACAATCACAGAGAGACAGTGAGGACAATCACAGAGAGACAGAGAGACAATCACAGAGAGAGACAGTGAGGACAATCACAGAGAGACAGAGTGAGGACAATCACAGAGAGACAGTGAGGACAATCACAGAGAGAGACAGTGAGGACAATCACAGAGAGACAGTGAGAGAGAGACAGTGAGGACAATCACAGAGAGACAGAGAGGACAATCACAGAGAGACAGTGAGGACAATCACAGAGAGACAGTGAGGACAATCACAGAGAGACAGAGAGGACAATCACAGAGAGACAGTGAGGACAATCACAATCACAGAGAGACAGAGAGGACAATCACAGAGAGACAGAGAGGACAATCACAGAGAGACAGTGAGGACAATCACAGAGAGACAGAGAGGACAATCACAGAGAGACAGAGAGGACAATCACAGAGAGAGAGAGGACAATCACAGAGAGACAGTGAGGACAATCACAGAGAGACAGTGAGGACAATCACAGAGAGACAGTGAGGACAATCACAGAGAGACAGTGAGGACAATCACAGAGAGACAGTGAGGACAATCACAGAGAGACAGTGAGGACAATCACAGAGAGACAGTGAGGACAATCACAGAGAGACAGTGAGGACAATCACAGAGAGACAGTGAGGACAATCACAGAGAGACAGAGAGGACAATCACAGAGAGACAGTGAGGACAATCACAGAGAGACAGTGAGGACAACAGAGAGACAGTGAGGACAATCACAGAGAGACAGTGAGGACAATCACAGAGAGACAGAGAGGACAATCACAGAGAGACAGAGAGGACAATCACAGAGAGACAGAGAGGACAATCACAATCACAGAGAGACAGAGAGTGAGGACAATCACAGAGAGACAGAGAGGACAATCACAGAGAGACAGAGAGGACAATCACAGAGAGAGAGAGAGACAGACAATCACAGAGAGACAGAGGACAATCACAGAGAGACAGAGAGCCAACAATCACAGAGAGACAGAGAGGACAATCACAGAGAGACAGAGACCCAACAATCACAGAGAGACACAGAGAGACAATCACAGAGATCACAGAGAGACAGAGACAGAGAGACAGAGAGGACAATCACAGAGAGACAGAGACAATCCAACAATCACAGAGAGACAGAGAGCCAACAATCACAGAGAGACAGAGAGGACAATCACAGAGAGAGACAGAGAGGACAATCACAGAGAGAGACAGAGCCAACAATCACAGAGAGACAGAGGCCAACAATCACAGAGAGAGACAGAGAGACAGAGAGAGACAGAGAGCCAACAATCACAGAGAGAGAGACAGACAGAGAGCCAACAATCACAGAGAGACAGAGACCCAACAATCACAGAGAGACAGAGACCCAACAATCACAGAGAGACAGAGACCCAACAATCACAGAGAGACAGAGAGCCAACAATCACAGAGAGACAGAGAGCCAACAATCACAGAGAGACACAGAGACAATCCAACAATCACAGAGAGAGACAGAGACCCAACAATCACAGAGAGACAGAGAGCCAACAATCACAGAGAGACAGAGAGCCAACAATCACAGAGAGACAGAGAGCCAACAATCACAGAGAGACAGAGACCCAACAATCACAGAGAGACAGAGAGCCAACAATCACAGAGAGACAGAGACCCAACAATCACAGAGAGAGACAGAGACCCAACAATCACACAGAGAGAGACAGAGAGAGCCAACAATCACAGAGAGACAGAGACCCAACAATCACAGAGAGAGACAGAGACCCAACAATCACAGAGAGAGACAGAGAGCCAACAATCACAGAGAGACAGAGAGCCAACAATCACAGAGAGACAGAGACCCAACAATCACAGAGAGAGACAGAGACCCAACAATCACAGAGAGACAGAGAGCCAACAATCACAGAGAGACAGAGAGCCAACAATCACAGAGAGACAGAGAGCCAACAATCACAGAGAGACACAGAGAGCCAACAATCACAGAGAGACAGAGAGCCAACAATCACAGAGAGACAGAGAGCCAACAATCACAGAGAGAGACAGAGACCCAACAATCACAGAGAGACAGAGAGCCAGCAATCACAGAGAGACAGAGAGCCAACAATCACAGAGAGACAGAGAGCCAACAATCACAGAGAGAGACAGAGAGCCAACAATCACAGAGAGACAGAGAGCCAACAATCACAGAGAGACAGAGAGCCAACAATCACAGAGAGACAGAGAGCCAACAATCACAGAGAGAGACAGAGAGCCAACAATCACAGAGAGAGAGAGAGAGCCAACAATCACAGAGAGAGAGAGAGCCAACAATCACAGAGAGAGACAGAGAGCCAACAATCACAGAGAGACAGAGAGCCAACAATCACAGAGAGAGACAGAGAGCCAACAATCACAGAGAGACAGAGAGCCAACAATCACAGAGAGACAGAGAGCCAACAATCACAGAGAGAGAGACAGAGAGCAGAG
>CM065701.1:1372039-1374539 GCA_017654935.2 Phymorhynchus buccinoides | reverse complement strand
GATAGGCCCCTCCCTCTATTTGTAGATAAACAGGAGTGAGTTGTGGTCAGTGTGATAGGCCCCTCTATTTGTAGATAAACAGGAGTAGTTGTGGTAGTGTGATAGGCCCAGGAGTCTATTTGTTGATAAACAGGAGTGAGTTGTGGTCAGTGTGATAGGCCCCCCCTCTATTTGTAGATAAACAGGAGTGAGTTGTGGTCAGTGTGATAGGCCCCTCCCTCTATTTGTACATAAACAGGAGTGAGTTGTGGTCAGTGTGATAGGCCCCTCTATTTGTAGATAAACAGGAGTGAGTTGTGGTCAGTGTGATAGGCCCCTCCCTCTATTTGTAGATAAACAGGAGTGAGTTGTGGTCAGTGTGATAGGCCCCTCTATTTGTAAATAAACAGGAGTGAGTTGTGGTCAGTGTGATAGGCCCCTCTATTTGTAGATAAACAGGAGTGAGTTGTGGTCAGTGTGATAGGCCCCTCTATTTGTAAATAAACAGGAGTGAGTTGTGGTCAGTGTGATAGGCCCCTCTATTTGTAGATAAACAGGAGTGAGTTGTGGTTAGTGTGATAGGCCCCTCTATTTGTAAATAAACAGGAGTGAGTTGTGTCGGAGTGAATTTGTTACAAAATAATGGAATGATTGTGATCCTTTTTTTCTGCCTATGAATTGCTGGTATTTGATGTGCAAGTGCAGTCGATTGGTCATGGAGCCTGAGGAAGCATTGTAATAAATACGAAAGCTAGCAATGAACAGTGTTGTCTTTTGGGTGATCATCTTACATAAATGATAAATGAATTATTACAAAAATCCACAACACCGACTCACTCCAGTTACGGAAACTACCAATGCATGCTTTCCATTGTTCAGTGATTTCTTTGAATAATCTGTCCCCTTTTCCCAGTGTGTTTCTTTATGAACATTTTGTGGGGTGTGTTTTATGCGACCGGGTAATAAAGGCTTTGTCAGATTAATTTTCACCCCCCCCCACCCGAAACATCATTTTGGCTTGACTTGAGAAGGACACGGACACACACACTTGTCTAATATCACTTCTAAGTGAAAAGACGTTAAATTAAAGAACAACAACACGCGCACACGCACGCACACGCACACGCACACGCACACACACACACACACACGCACGCACACACACACACGTACACACACACACACACACACACACACACACACACACACACACACACACACACACACAGAGAGAGAGAGAGAGAGAGAGAGAGAGAGAGAGAGAGAGAGAGAGAGAGAGAGAGAGAGAGAGAGAGAGAGAGAGAGAGAGAGAGAGAGAGAGAGAGAGAGAGAGAGAGAGAGAGAGAGAGAGAGAGAGAGAGAGAGAGAGAGAGAGAGAGAGAGAGAGAGAGAGAGAGACAGAGAGAGACAATCACATCACATCACAAATCAAATTTTAAAGAATGATATTCTTACCCTTCACTTTGCATCTCGAATGCAAATGTATTGTGATATATTTACAGAGACAGACCAGGACACACGTGACAAACAACCACCATTAAAGCGACAATGTCGATCTCTGTTCATCAAAACACTCACCACGCCCACTGAAAACAATAACGACGTGAACGTCATTGTGACTTTAAATAAGAACTAACACCAACACGCCAACGACGGAGTCTGGGACCATCATGTCCACGCCCCTCTTCAACCTCTTTTCACGCAGAGTAGGGATGTACCTTGGGCAAGTCATCCCCACACTCAAAAAACAATCCCAGCCAAACTGTCCAGACTAACAATTTCCTCACGTGCTTATCTGGCTGTCATGTTCGGAAAGGGACGCAGTTCACTTCCAAAGGGCGTTAGTTAATAACCTGCATCTTTCCCCAAAACAGGAACTGGAAGCGTCCTGCGCGGCACATGAGCCACCCTTTCCCTACCCGGTGTGAGGAAGAATCTGGAAGATTCACAGAGAGAGAGAGAGAGAGAGAGAGAGAGAGAGAGAGAGAGAGAGAGAGAGAGAGAGAGAGAGAGAGAGAGAGGGGGGGGGGGAAGTGAGGATGAGATTTGTGCAGGCGACAGGCTGATACCAGGCACCACCAGCCAAGGAAACGCCGAACCAGCGGCAATAGACAGGACACAGCCAGCGCTGGTTGCCTTATATTAGCCGAGCGTAGCGCTACGTGGTCAATGGCATGTGTCCCCGTCTCTATGTGTCCCCGTTTCTATGTGTCCCCGTCTCTGTGTGTCCACGTCTCTATATGTCCACGTCTCTATGTGTTCACGTTTCTGTATGTACCCTGTCTCTATGTGTTCACGTCTCTATGTTTTCACGTTTCTATATGTCCCCGTCTCTATATGTCCCTGTCTCTATGTGTCCCATTTTCTATGTGTCCCCGTTTCTATGTGTCCCCGTCTGTGTGTCCCCGTCTCTATGTGTCCCCGTCTCTATGTGTCCCTGTCTCTATATGTCCACGTCTCTATGTGTCCCCGTCTCTATGTGTCCCCGTCTCTATGTGTCCCCGTCTCTATGTGTCCCCGT
>CM065701.1:1352039-1359539 GCA_017654935.2 Phymorhynchus buccinoides | reverse complement strand
GGAGAAACATGCAGAATGAGAGAGAGAGAGAGAGAGAGAGAGAGAGAGAGAGAGAGAGAGAGAAGAGGAGAGAGAGAGAGAGAGAGAGAGAGAGAGAGAGAGAGAGAGAGAGAGAAGAGAGAGAGAGAGAGAGACAGAGAGAGAGAGAGAGAGAGAGAGAGAGAGAGAGACACACACACACACAGAGAATACGAATACGAATACGAATGTTTAATGAGGGTAAACGGATAAGCTCAAGCTTCTTTACACCATGCCCTCGAGGGGAAAAAGAAAAGCCAAAAAACAAGAGAAGGAAAACAAAAAGAAAGTAAAAAATGCATAAAAAGAATAGAAAATAACAACAGGCATGTTCGCAGTAAATTGAAGAACATGCGAAAAAAATTCAAGCTCAAACGAAGAGCTCGTTCACGTACTCGCACACACACAAAAACATACAGCATATCCTATAACTATACCAAAACATGCATACCTAGTCTCTTGTGGTGTGTTCGAACACACAGGGGCAAATACGCTCATGGTCCAATGATAGAATACAATACACTAATAACCCCACGTTATAGAGAAACATTATATTTACGTAAAGTCATTATTATTTCTAAACAAACAGCGAATATTTCTAGGAAGTTAATAGCTTAAAACTTTTCTAAGAGGTGTTTGTGATATGTTCTTTTAAAGGATGAGACACTTATTAGGTTTTTATTGCAATTTTCTAATTCATTCCATAATTTGCTACCGGAGTATGTAAGGGAGGTCATAAACAGGTTTGTTCTAGGGCGAGGAATATAAATTATATTTTTGCTACGAATGTTAGTAATAGGAAATCGTTTGCATAGATAGGCCGGTGTCAGTTTATTCACAATTTTGTACATGAAAATAGCTTTGTTGAGGTAAAACTTGTAGTCTAATGGAAGAATGCCTAGTTCCTTATAATCGCTATTTTGAAGTGAAGATGGCTTAAGAAGAACAATTTTTAGAGCACGTTTGTAGAGTCTTTTCAGTGGCTTTAAGCAGTTTTCGCTAGCAAGATCCCAACAAGTAGAAGCATAATCTATTTCAGGCTGGATGTCGAGGAAGTGCTTTATTCTGTTTAGTTGGAATACTTTCTTCGCTATATTTTTACAGATGGCAGAAATGTGCTTGGACCATGATACATTATTGTCGATAGTTACACCTAGTAATTTACAGGAATCTATTTCTTCCAGAAAATTATTATAAATTTTGAGTGTGGGTAGGGTATCTTTTAAGTCTTGGCGTTTTTGCCGAGTAGTTATTAACATAAATTTAGATTTACTTGGATGAATTGCCATATTATTTTTTTTCTGTCCATGCTGTAAGATTATCTATGTCATTTTGAAGGAAGGAACAAACCTTATTAGGATTTTTGTCCTTAGTATGAAGGGTTGTGTCGTCAGCAAAGAGTTCACATTGAGATGTTAAGTGAAGGGGTAAATCATTAATGTAAATTGAGAATAAGATAGGCCCTAAGACAGATCCTTGGGGGACTCCATGTTTGATAGGCATAGAGGACGACATTATAAAATCTTGGGAAACAGTCTGTGTTCTATTGTGAAGGAAGGATGCTATCATGTTAACGGAGTTGGAATGTAGGCCATACAAAGTAAGTTTTCTTAAAAGAAGGGTGTGATCAATCGTGTCAAAGGCTTTGGCGAAATCGACAAAAAGTGAGCCAGTGAATAAGTCATTGTTAATGTTAAGATGCCATTCTTCTATAATGTTTGTGAGCATTGTGTGACAAGAATGCTTTTCCCTGAAACCATTTTGATTAGTGTAAAATAAGTCATACTTAGTGAAATGAGACTGAAGGTGTTGTTTGAGATGTCTTTCAAGGGGTTTTGACAGTATCGATAATATTGATATGGGCCGGTAATTTGAGGGATCAGATGGATCTCCAGATTTTAAAAAAGGAAGAACTTTGGCTTCTTTAAAGGCTTGTGGAAAGCAATTTGTATCTATGCAGAGGTTGTATATGTAGATGATGTGTTTTGTAATAATAGGTGCAGACAGCATCAAAATGTTGCTGTCTAGACCATCAAGACCATAAGAACGGGACTGCTTTAGTTTACATAGTTCCTTGTAAACATCATGCACACTAATAAAAGGGAAAGTCTGCTTAGATTGGACAACTTTATCATTACAAAACTGTTTTAACAGATGCATATCGTTAGACTGTGTTTTGTCAATTTTAATGGTTCTTTCTACAATTGAGGTAAAATGTTCATTTAGTAGCTGAGCAGTTAGATCATTACATACAGTAGCGGAAGACTTTGATTTCTTGCAGGAAAGTTCGTTGATCGCTTTCCATATAGACTTAGAATCTTTCTTTGATTTAATAAGTTCACTGAAATAATTCTTTAGGGCAGTCCGTTTCATAGTTGTAACCTTATTACGCTGTTTCCTAAATGTTTCGTCTTTCCCAGTTGTTGCTAGTAAGTTCTTACGGATTAAAATCTCGCCATCAATTTCCTTAGTTATCCACGGGGGTTTCGAAGTTAACTTAACTCGTTTTATCATTATTGGTGCGTGTTCATTAAAAATAGGCAGGAAAATATCATACCATGCTTGAAGAGCAGTGTCAGGGTCAGTATGTTGATAAAAGTCAGAAAAATCAGAACAACAAAGTTCAGATAGGAAGTCATCGGGATTAAAGTTCTTATAGTTGCGAAAAGATATACATTTATGAGAACAACGTGGGATTTTACGCCTTTCTTGGACCAAGTAAGGCAGATTGGAAAATGATCACTAAGACCAAATACTGGTACTGCATGTTCAACTATATTATTAGGACTAGTTACATACATATGATCTATCAATGTTTTAGACTGTGCTGTTACTTTTGTTGGGGTATAAATTATTTGATGTAAGTTACAGAGCTCGTAAGTCTGTTTCCAATTATCATTAGGTTTTAATAGATCGATATTAAAATCGCCTAAAAGAATGACTTCCATTGAGTGGCTTAAAACATCTTCCATCATAAGTGAAAATCGGTCAAACCACTCAACCCGTTCCTCTGGATTTCTATATAGAATGCCTACAAGAATCGGTTTAGTTCCCTTTAAACTTATTTCTAACCATATACATTCAATTTTATATTTATCCAAATTATTTATCTGTTTGTACTTTACAGATTTGTGTACATATGAGATTAGACCCGTTTCAAGTTTTGCTTTTGCATCTCTCCTAATGACATTGTAACCAGAAATCGTAATAGCATCGTCAGTAATAAGATCATTCAAACGAGATTCTGAAAATCCAAAAACGTGAAACAAAGAATTACAGTTTGACAATATGGATGAAACTTCCGACATTTTGTTCAATAAGTGACAAGCATTTAAATACCCCACCCTCAGCCCACATTTAGTGAGCCACTTTGGAGCCTCGCATTCATTATCCATATTAAAGAGCAAAGCAACACATAAATATATAAGCAGACATACAAAGCACAAGTCTATAGGTTTATATATCAGTACTAATTTAACTAACACAAAACGAAAATGTCAAAATTCAAAAGACACCCCAAAATGCAAAATATAATATAAGGTACAAATAAGAAAATGATATAAAATATAATAAACACTGCTTTTGCAGGTAATGAATATGATTTCCCACCACTGTTCTGCAAGCACCAATCGAAAGAACAGCGCGACGGCCATAGCCCTGTAAGGACACGAAATGCAAGGACAGGAAAAACACGACAAAACCCCAAACAGCCGAAATTGAATTATTTCAATACAAAAGCAATTAATGACAATTACCCAAACCAGCAACTCAGCGGGGCTGCTCAACACACACACACACACACACACACACACACACACACACACACACACACACACACACACACACACACACACACACACACACACACACACACACACACACACACACACACACACACACACACACACACACACACTGTGAGAGAGAGAGAGAGAGAGAGAGAGAGAGAGAGAGAGAGAGAGAGAGAGAGAGAGAGAGAGAGAGAGAGAGAGAGAGAGAGAGAGAGAGAGAGAGAGAGAGAGAGAGAGAGAGAGAGAGAGAGAGAGAGAGAGAGAGAGAGAGAGAGAGAGAGAGAGAGAGAGAGAGAGAGAGAGAGAGAGATGCGTGCTTTGGTTCAAATGACTATTATTGTTCAATGTCCATCTCAGCTTCTCATTCCAAATCGCATTAAAAGATACCCACTCCACCCCCACCCCCCAGCTTTCCCCACTCTTTAGTATTTTGTTTTCCTACGCGTCAATTGAGAGCCTACGACAAGACATGTGCCTATAATTGGTAAGCCAGAATGCTACAATTGTTACGCTAAATTGTATCAGTATGTGCACAACACACGAGGCTTGTGCTTTTTCTTAGAATCAACAGGCCAACACCATCACACCCATGATACATATTTGTTGATAGGTTGTTACTGATATTTTCGGCTAAGTTATACCTTTGTTCTTACAAATGTGTCTGTTTAGTCACCCAAACCACTCATCTACTTACACACACACACACACACACACACACACACACACACACACACACACACACACACACACACACACACACACACACACACACACACACACACACACACACACACACACACACACATTTCATTTTGTGCATTGTAAGAATAATGAAATAAAGCATGTTGCGAACTTCTTTGATTTAGAAGACACGTGGGCCGCATCTGTATGGGAAATAAGGCAACAGTAGACCATACATCAGCTCTGTGGAAATGGAAAGAGAAACGACGGTGACGGTGTTCAATGCAAATATACTTTTGGGATGGCCCCTCTGCATACAGATGAACAACATTTGACACTGTGGCCGCTTGGAAACAGAAAGGCCGTTCTGGGGAAAAGAGAACCAGAGGTTTCATCACAGTTGTGAAGTATTGCGTGTGAAAGGTAGTGCGTGAAAAGGCATAGGAATGTTGTAGTTATGTCCTTAAAATATTGCGTATAAAACAACAACAATAATAAGTAAAATATTTCAAAAATAGAAAATGTGTATGAAGCTTAATAACTTTGTTCAGATATGTTGTTGATTTGTTGTTGATGTACCCTGGCTAAAAGACACCAGGGATCATACAAACAGCGGAAGCACACTGGGGTACAAGTGCATCAGCTACGGAATAGAACATTACGTGTGTGACCGTTTTTGATTACCCCGCCACGTGGGCAGCCACACTCCGACTTTTTGCTTGTATGGTGATGTAGTAGTGATGTATGGTGATGTAATTGTGATGTACGGTGATGTATGGTGATGTAGGTGTGATGTAGGTGTGATGTAGCTGTGATGTAGTTGTGATGTCTTGTGATGTAGCTGTGATGTAGCTGTGATGTTGTGATGGTGATGTACGTGTGATGTATGGTGATGTAGTTGTGATGTAGATGTGATATATGGTGATGTATGGCGATGTAGTTGTGATGTATGGCGATGTAGTTGTGATGTATGGTGATGTAGTTGTGATATATGGCGATGTATCTGTGATATATGGTGATGTATGGCGATGTAGTTGTGATGTATGGCGATGTAGTTGTGATGTATGTTGATGTAGTTGTGATGTATGGTGATGTAGTTGTGATGCATGGTGATGTAGTTGTGATGTATGGTGATGTAGTTGTGATGTATGTTGATGTAGTTGTGATGCAGTTGTGATGAATGGTGATGTAGTTGTGATATATGGCGATGTAGTTGTGATGCAGTTGTGATGAATGGTGATGTAGTTGTGATATATGGCGATGTAGTTGTGATGTGTGGTGATGTAGTTGTTATGTACGGTGATGTAGCTATGATGTATGGTGATGTAGCTGTGATGTACGGTGATGTATCTATGATGTATGGTGATGTAGCTGTGATGTATGTTGATGTAGTTGTGATGCAGTTGTGATGAATGGTGATGTAGTTGTGATATATGGCGATGTAGTTGTGATGTGTGGTGATGTAGTTGTGATGTATGGTGATGTAGCTGCGATGCATGGTGATGTAGTTGTTATGTACGGTGATGTAGCTATGATGTATGGTGATGTAGCTATGATGTATGGTGATGTATCTATGATGTATGGTGATGTATCTATGATGTATGGTGATGTATCTATGATGTATGGTGATGTAGCTATGATGTATGGTGATGTAGCTGTGATGTATGGTGATGTAGTTGCGATGTATGTTGATGTAGTTGCGATGTATGGCGATGTATATGTGATGTATGTTGATGTACCTGTGATGCATGGTGATGTAGTTGTGATGTATGGTGATGTAGCTGTGACATAGCTGTGATGACCTCCAATAAATTAACTCATTGATAATAAGAGTGAGGCAATGATTGTTTCCACTCAGAGAAGTTCCACCTCTGTTCAGTTTCCTGACTCTCTTGTCATTGGCGATGCTACTGTCCCTTTCTGTCAATCAGCTAAAGACCTTGGTGTAACCCTCGACTGTCAGCTAACTATGATCACTCATGTCATGACTCTGATTCGCAATGCGAACTTTGAACTCTGTCGTATTAGTACCATTCGTCACTATCTCACAGTTGAAGCCACCAAGACTCTAGTATCAGCTTTTGTACTGTCTCGCGTCGATTATTGCAATTCCCTACTTGTAGGCTGTCCTCAAACCCTCCTCAACAAACTTCAGAAAGTTCAGAACAATGCAGCTCGATTAATCCTTAAAGTCCCTCGTACAGACCACATCAAACCCCACCTCAAGACCTTACACTGGCTTCCAGTCGAGGCAAGAATAAAGTATAAAATTGCGTGCCTCTGTTTCAATGCTGTCCATTCATCTAGTCCTGCCTACCTCTCTGATCTCGTTCACCTGTACTCACCCTCCAGGTCTCTCCGTTCCTCTTCTGACAAACTTATCCTTTCTGTTCCTCGTACTAACACTAGGACAAATGGTGAACGTTCATTTTCTTTCAGCGCCCCTTCTGTCTGGAACACCCTACCATATGAACTTCGTTCTGCTAAATCTTTCCAGTCTTTCAAAACCGCTCTTAAAACTCACCTCTTCCGGCAATACCTCTGATTTCTTCCTTGTCCTGTTTCCTGCCTTAAAATGATGTTCCCCACATTGTGGGTGGGTGGGTGTGCGCGCGTATGTGGGTGTGGGCGTGTGCATGCGTGCGTGTTGTGGCTGTGTGAATGTTTGTGATAGTAGCTTATTTATGATTTATGTATTTATTTAAACAATTGTGAAGCGCCGTGAGCTCAAGAGAGAAAGGGCGCTCTATCAATGTTATTTATTATTATTATTATTATGTAGCTGTGATATAGTTGTGATGCATGGCGATGTAGCTGTATGGTAGCTGTGATGCATGGTGATGTAGTTGTGATGCATGGTGATGCAGTTGTGATGTAGTTGTGATGTATGGTGATGCAGTTGTGATGTAGTCGTGATATAGCTGTGATGCATGGTGATGTAGCTGTGGTGTAGTGGTGATGTATGGTGATGTAGTTGTGATGCATGGTGATGCGGCTGTGATGCATGGTG
>CM065701.1:1339539-1342039 GCA_017654935.2 Phymorhynchus buccinoides | reverse complement strand
ACTTTTGAGTCTTGCTTTCAGTCCATAAAATCTTGGATGCTCAGTAACAAACTCAAATTAAATGACGAGAAGACTGAGGCCGTAGCTGTTGGCTCGCGCTCAGTCTTGGACCAAGTTAGCGTCGCGTCTGTGCAGGTTGGCACAAATACCATTCCCTTCAAAAACAGCGTGAAGGATCTGGGTGTCCATTTGGACAGTTCTTTGTCCATGGACGCCCAGATCAGCCACTTGTGCCGTTCCGCCTACCTCGCTCTGAGACAGATTGCTTCAATCCGTCCTTCACTCTCTGAAAAAGCCGCTACTCAACTAGTATGTTCGTTGGTCTTTTCCAAAGTTGACTATTGCAATGCAACTCTTGCCGGACTCCCCGCAGTTCAAATCAATCGTCTCCAAAGAATACAAAACAATGCAGCCAGACTCGTCCTGAGGAAATCTAAAAGAACCCATGTCACACCCCTTCTGATCAAACTACACTGGCTGCCAATTCATGCTCGCATTGAGTACAAACTAGCAATCCTCGCTTTCCGCCATTTTCAAAACACTTTGCCAACATACCTGTCCAACCATCTCATCACCTATCAACCATCCCGCACTCTCCGTTCTAGCAGCGAGAAACTCCTCAAAGTCCCCCGCATGAAACTTAAGTCCTTTGGTCACCGCTCTTTCAGCTATCAAGTACCCACCATCTGGAATTCGCTCCCCTTCTACCTCCGGTCCGCTCTGTCCCTGTCTGCATTCAAGTCTGGCCTTAAGACTCATCTGTTCAAAAAGTTCCTTTCCCCTTCATAATTTCAATCTCACACACAAACCCCGTGTAAAGTGTGCCTCTGTGTGTGTGTGTGTGTGTGTGTGTGTGTGTGTGTGTGTGTGTGTGTGTGTGTGTGTGTGTGTGTGTGTGTGTGTGTGTGTGTGTGTGTGTGTGTGTGTGTGTGTGTGTTCTTTCTCTCTGTCTCTCCCTCTCTCTTTCTCCATCTCTTTCTTTCTCCCCCCTCCCCCCCTATGCCCTTCATCCCCCCCCCCCCCCCCCCCCCCCCTCTGTCTCCCCCCCCCCCTCTCTCCTTCGCTCTCTCTGCCTTTCTCGTAATATTGTTTTACATTCACATATTGTTTTGGGAATTTGTGAGCTCGTATGACACCCCCCCCCTCCCTCCCCGAGAATTTGTGAGTGCATAAATGGCGTGCGTATTGAAAGGGTGAGGTGTGTGGGGGTCTGTTTGTCCATGCCTTTTTTTTTTTTTTTTTTTTATTTATTTATTTATCCCCTTCTTTGAAATTGTGTCAATAATGTGTATGTGAAATACTACATCCGTGGGATGAACGGCGTGAGTTGGTTTTTGTTTTTTTTTGGTTTTTTTCCCCCTCTCGTAATATTGTAAAGCGCTCTGAGGATGATTTTTTATCATCGAAGAGCGCTATAGAAGCTTTATTTATTATTATTATTATTCTTGAATCTTGAAACTTGAGTCTAGGCCATGTTGGAACACGAAGGTCATTGGTCAAAGGTCAAGGTCACTGGAGCCGAAAATTGCTGTCGCGCGGCTGCATGATCTAACGTTTTCACGTCGTAGTTTTCATGTTATTTTATTTTTATTTTTATTTTATTTGCGATTTGAGCAGATTCGTTTTTGGCACGAGGCGTTGGAAATGTTTCCACCTGATTGACGTGGGCCATGTGGCTGGGGGGGGGGGGGGGGTGACTGGTCGGTCTGTTGGGAATGTTTCCACCTGATTGACGTGGGCCATGTGGCTGGGATGGAAGGGGGTGACTGTTCGGTCTGGGTGTTTGTGTCAAACAAACACGGTGCTGTCTGTTGTTTCTGCTCTGCTCTGGAACCGGGAGAGAAAGGGAGTCAAAGGCACGGAGACGCAGGTTCTGAAGTTGTTTGAAGTTAGTTCACTGGTGTGTGCGCCACTGTTTCTTCTTGGTCTTCTTGTTCTTGGTCTTCTTCTTGTTAGTCCCCGAGCCGAAGGTTCGGGGAACTATTGTTTTTGTCCTGGTCCGTCCGGCGGCGTCCGGCGGCGTCCGTCCGGCGGCGTCCGTCCGGCGGCGTCCGGCGTGCCTCCGTCCGGCTATTCGTCCGTTTTTCTCAAAATCTATTCAGTCTATCATCATCAAATTTGGTATACTAGTTTGCCAAGATGCAAGCTATCCACTGATGTATTTAGTTTTACATTAAGGTCAAGGTCGCGCCAGTTACGGGGTTCAAATCCCGAAACACATAATCGCTAATATTTCGCGAAGTTTTGCATGTATTTCAATGCGGGTTTTTTCACAACATTTCTTGATGAATGGTCTATAACACAGTTGTCATGAATTTTTCTGTGCGCGCGTGTGCGCATGATCGCGCGCGCTCAAATCACGGGTCCGAATCCCAAGGCTATATATATAAAAACTATTCAGTTACGTGCTGTTTTCATGCGTTTTTATGTAGTTACGTGCTGTTTTGATGCGTTTTTATGTATGTGTACAGCCAACACATTCCGATTTCGGAGTAGCTCG
>CM065701.1:1322039-1327039 GCA_017654935.2 Phymorhynchus buccinoides | reverse complement strand
ATGCACACACACACACACACACACACACACACACACACACACACACGCACACGCACGCACACACACACACACACACACACACACACACACACACACACACACACACACACACTCGAATACGTTCCAGTGATAATGAACAACAGCCGTCATAATAACTTACAAACAAAGGGCCAATCACCGTCCTGCTTCCAACAAACGATATGCATCGTAATCACTGATTGGTAGCTGGATTGATGGCACCATGCACGTGGGTCTTCATAACTCTCGTTAATATCTGGAAGTTGGCAGGTCCGAGTTGTTTATGCACTGGGTGTTTGTTGGCTGTTTGGCCTGGTGCATCTGTCGTTCTGTCTGTCAGCCTATAAACAACTTTGCTAAAAACATCGTGCATGAGTTTTCTCTAGAAGAAATGTTCTATGGTCAGTGTCAAAGTATGTTGACACGTGACGTGTATTGCATACATAAAATATTAAAGAAAAGATTATTGACCTTAAACCCAGATCGAAACACGTAGAAATGTCCCACGTGAGTCCGTAGTGACCGGGAAGACGTGAATCAACTATTAATTCATTCATTCACGTTAACAACAGCCCAGACTGTCCCACTCATGGAGCAATTTGTGTTGTGAGGTTCGTGACGTTGCTTGTAGCGAAGGCCCTAGCACCTTATACGGAGAAAATATTAAACTGGAGCTTTATGACAAAATATGACCAGCCGCGTACCACATGTTCATCTTCAGTGACCTTGACCTTTGACCAATGACCTTCATATTCGAATTCGGCCTAGAAATCCTAACAACCCACGCGCATGCAAACTTGGAGGTTCCTACGTCCCTGCATTGAGCTGCTATCGTCACAACAACACACGCACACATATAGGAGCACACAGGCAGACAGCAGTGAAAACAATACCAGCTTCGCTCCCCGGCTAGTAAGCAGAGGTTGTGAACGCTTGAAATAAACTCAGAGTTTCCAAATCATTGAGGACTTATTCTCGTAAACAGTATTTGTTCGTGACGTTACGCCCTAAGCAAAAATGAAACCATGGTTTATAAGCAGGCCTGCTCTTGTGTTGGTAGGGCAGGTGATGCAAGTGCGTCTCTGGGTCCCATGGATTATGACTCTTTCATTCATTCCTCAGGGTTCTCGCTTCACCCGAAGACCCTCCCACATCCTTATCATTTCAACTTGTCCATAAAGATGCTTGCAACATATTGCATATCAAAGAAAGTTCAAACCATGAACAATAATGTATTAAGATTTTAAAGGGACAAGTGGTTATACGCATGGTGTGTACGTGTTCTTTATTGGTAAGTGCAGAGGAATAGGATATTTCTGCTTCAAATTATATTATGAAAACCAGGTTCCTAATGCTTAATTAGGTCCCATTTTAAAATACTTTGTGTTATGATAGTAATATGAGGCGAATGTTCTTTATCATTTTAAGGTATGTTCATATAAGTCTTGAAACTGATAAACATGAAACAACAGAAAGATAATGTAATAATGTTGCTTCAAGGAACAATGTAACAGAACTGTCAGAGAAACTTCAACTTCAACTGTGATAAATGTTGTCCTCAAACAAGGATAATTTTCAAAAGCAGCACTGTCCATAGAAACACAATAACATGCGTGCTTTGCCTTCGACTGGCGCTTGTTGCGTGCTATGATAGCTCATTGGAGTCTCTACACATCATAGAAACACAATAACACGCGTGCTTTGCCTTCGACTGGCGCTTGTTGCGTGCTATGATAGCTCATTGGAGTGTCTACACATCATGGAGGCTAGCTTAGCAACAGACGAGTATCAACGTACTACACAGGTCCAATTAACAAGTATTCAATAGGACCAGTCTTAATCAATATAAAACCGACGATTTTGAATTTTACCTTTCATGTTATCGTTACTGAAAGTAGAAAAAGCGAAGAAAGTGGACATTGTTTAATTAAAACCATTCGTTTTAGACATCCTTGAATGACACGTGTACTAATTAGGAGAGGTTCGAAGGGGAGGGGTAGGTTGGATAACAAAGAAGCCAAAGTTAATGTCTGACCATTCCTGTTCGTTTAACGACTTCATTAGCTTCCGGCGAAACACCGGCTTTAATTGGCTCTGGAATGTCCAGTTATATTACTGCACTGATTAACGATTCGGCCTGGAGCCAAAGTAATAGTAATTAGAGACACAGAGTGACACTTTTACAGCAGAACTAATCATTCCAATGTTATGAGGAATCAGAGACACAGAGTGACACTTACAGCAGAACTAACCATTCCAATGTTATGGCGAATCAGAGACACAGAGTGACACTTACAGGCAGAACTAACCATTCCAATGTTATGGGGAATCAGAGACACAGAGTGACACATTTACAGCAGAACTAATCATTCCAATGTTATGGGGAATCAGAGACACAGAGTGACACTTACAGGCAGAACTAACCATTCCAATGTTATGGCGAATCAGAGACACAGAGTGACACTTACAGGCAGAACTAACCATTCCAATGTTATGGGGAATCAGAGACACAGAGTGACACTTACAGGCAGAACTAACCATTCCAATGTTATGGGGAATCAGAGACACAGAGTGACACTTACAGCAGAACTAACCATTCCAATGTTATGAGGAATCAGAGACACAGAGTGACACTTACAGCAGAACTAACCATTCCAATGTTATGGGGAATCAGACACAGAGTGACACTTACAGGCAGAACTAACCATTCCAATGTTATGGGGAATCAGACACAGAGTGACACTTCAGCAGAACTAACCATTCCAATGTTATGGGGAATTAGAGACACAGAGTGACACTTACAGGCAGAACTAACCATTCCAATGTTATGGGGAATCAGAGACACAGAGTGACACTTACAGCAGAACTAACCATTCCAATGTTATGGGGAATCAGAGACACAGAGTGACACATTTACAGCAGAACTAACCATGTCAATGTTATGGCGAATCAGAGACACAGAGTGACACTTACAGGCAGAACTAACCATTCCAATGTTATGGGGAATCAGAGACACAGAGTGACACTTACAGCAGAACTAACCATGCCAATGTTATGGCGAATCAGAGACACAGAGTGACACTTACAGGCAGAACTAACCATTCCAATGTTATGGGGAATCAGAGACACAGAGTGACACTTACAGGCAGAACTAACCATTCCAATGTTATGGGGAATCAGAGACACAGAGTGACACTTACAGGCAGAACTAACCACTCCAATGTTATGGGGAATCAGAGACACAGAGTGACACTTACAGGCAGAACTAACCATTCCAATGTTATGGGGAATCAGAGACACAGAATTACACTTGCGTTTACAGGCAGAACTAGGCCCTAATCATTCCAATGTTATGGCGAATAGGCTGTGTCCTCAATTCCAATGTGCTGACATCAAACGATGGATGCTGAAGAGCACATGTTTTTCAGTTTTATCAATGAAGTATATGTTGTTTTTTGTTTTTGTTTTTTTGAAAATAAGGACATTACTCCGGGAGTAGTTCTAAATACTATGAATAAGCAATAGTATTATGGATGACTAAGTTTCTGACGTAGGAGGCATTCACACCACACAGGGGGTAGATTTAGGGGACGCACCCCAACATCAACTTTACTGACAATCCTCATGGCAAGGAGAGTGGGGATGCACACTGGGCAAGGCATGTCTACCATATGTCTTTCAACGCTAGCCATTCCTCAGTCAAAATTTACCATTAAACTTACCCGGGTAGAGAAAAGATTTCGTCTGCAATATTGGGGATTCCTCTGTGACATGCATAAAATAGGGCCTGTCCTTACCTCCCAAGCTTAAGAACATAAGGTCATTGGTCAGCAGACCCTCATTTGATGTCTTAACCCTTTCATCGCCACTGTCGCCTATTGGCACCACAATGATTTGACACCCATGTCACTGAAAGGGTTAAGACGTTCGCCTGCTAATTCAATAATGTGAGCGACCCGGGTCCGAATCCCGGCCTCGCCCTTTCTTTCTAGTTTGACGGAAAAATCGAACCGAACGTCGAGTTCTTCAGATGGGGATTTAAAGCAAGCCTGACCCGTGCGATTTATGCACATAGGAAAAAAAGTCAACACACCACAAAAAAATAAACAACAACAACAGCAAAAAACACACAACAAGAAACAAAACATTACAACAAAAAAGAACCAAACACGGCAGTCCATAAGAGCAGGAATAAATCCCGCTGCCTGGTACGAACGAAAATGACAGCTAAGTTTAGACCCCCTCCCCCTCCAGCCCGCCTCCTTTTCCATGTTGTTGTTGTTTTCGTTCCCCGGCTTAAGCGCTCTGGGGGCACACCCAGTGCAGTGTGAACATTCCACATGGCCTTGGGTGGGAAGATGACGTCTATGGCTGCTTTTAAAGGGCCCCGCCACATGGGCGGCCATACTCCGACTTCAGGAGACTTCTCTCCATATGGGAGCAGTCCACATTTCACAGAGAGCAGTCTCGCTGACTAGACAATACCAAACATACCCAATATGATGTCACGGGAAATTTTGGAATCCGGGAAAAATCGGAATCTTCCCGGAAAAATTCCGAATTGTCCCGAGTTTGGGAAATTTCGGAATCTTCCCGGGAAAAATTGGAATGCTGATTTTTCCCGGATTGGGCTCGGTAAAATTCAGAATTCTGATTTTCCCCGGGGAAATTCCGATTTTCCCCAAGCTTACATAGAAGTTACATGAATTGTGTGTGACAGGGAAACTTGAAACGTGAAATGTTGAATGTGGATGAACTGAATAAGCATTACATCATCAAGAATGACGACAGGAATATTAACAAACAAAAGTAATAATTATATGAGATAATAATTACAATGATAATAACCAATAATATCCAAATGATTCATAATGCTGTATATAAAAGTCAAATATAACAAAACCAAACAATATAAAACATAAATCAAAACACATGTTATAAATATAAGCTTACACCCAACCATACGCACTTACGCACGTGCA
>CM065701.1:1284539-1309539 GCA_017654935.2 Phymorhynchus buccinoides | reverse complement strand
GGGTGAAATAATTTGACTTCCAGCACCTCCGCCAAGGAGGAATCGCCGATTTCACGGTTTGATTTCTAGGAAACCAGAGCAAAGTGACTGTTGCAATCTCTGTAAAGAGTGTTTTCCTGGTGATCTCGACGTGTTTCTTACAAAAATACTCCTCCGTCAGGGTGCCCCTTTAACAAGCCGCCACGCGAAAGCTGTTAATGTTGTCAGAGAATTCTGTTTGTTCCTAAGTGTCTATATATCTATCTATTTTACCACGATAGCGTTTGAACAGAGGGACCTAGGAGACTCAAATGTTGCATGCTGATAGGTATTTAGGATATAGGCCAAGCTCGAAAATGAAGGTCATTAGTGAAAGGTCAAGGTCACTGGAAAATGTGCTGCCCTGCACCTGCTTTTATCCAGCTGTCAGTAGTGCGCGATGCTACAGTTGAGATCCTCGCTAGCGCAGGGTTTCTGTAAAGTGCAGTGTAGACTGTTTGACGTGACTTTAGTTTCAGGGGCGTTTGTTCCTGCAAGGTCACTGCTCCTGAAAATGCTGCCGCACGGCTGGCTGATCTAGCGTTTTGAAGCTGTAGTTTCGTTTTCCTACCAGAAGGAATAGTCTTTAACAGTTCTCATGGCTTAAAGGGGCACCCAGACGGATGCGTTTTTGCAAGAAACACGTCGAGTTCACCAGGAAGACAGCCTTTTCAAGGATAGGAACACTCTTTTTTTTTTCTTTTTTTTTTTTTGTAGGAGGTCAGAGTTGGATTTTTCCCTATGCGACCGCCTCATGAAAGGCAACGCGAGGCGAAGCCTCCCAATCCTGGGTAGTCCATAGAGTATCGTAGGGAATGAACACTTCAGCCTATAGGCTAATGTACATTTTTTTTTCATGCATTATTTGCTGACCTCTCTCTCTCTCTCTCTCTCTCTCTCTCTCTCTCTCTCTCTCTCTCTCTCTCTCTCTCTCTCTCTCTCTCTCTCTCTCTCCCTCCACGGAGTGGGTCCGCAGTTTGGCATTCTTCTTTTTTCTTGCTTCTGTTTGGGCGAATTTCTTGCTGCTTTCTGGCAGTGCTGGACTCTGCTTTTTGTCTCTGTAGGCTAGCCTACGTTCCCGCGGCACAATTTGGCCGGCTGCGATCAGAGGGTGTGCTGAGATGTTTTCTGTTGTCTTGCTACACTGCATTAGGCCTAGGCGGTCGTCTGCTCGCGTTGGTTTTCCATTTGGGTTGGGCTCCCTCTCGCTCTCTTGCTCTCTCGAGTGCGGGCTTCGTAGGGGTTGGCTGAACGGGTGTTATCTGACTTTGTCAGTAGGCGAGGCCTACTCTTCCCACACTCACACTTCACACCATGCACTAATGTGTTCAGACCCATCAAAGTTTTCATCATCCCTCCTTGATCTTCTCTTTTTTTCAGTGTGCCTTTTTGTTTTATTTATTTGGCTGCACACATTAATTTCTCTCTCTCTCTCTCTCTCTCTCTCTCTCTCTCTCTCTCCTCTGTCTCTCCCTCTCTCTCCTCTCTCTCTCCCCCCACTCCCCTCTCTCTCTCTCTCTCTCTCTCTCTCTCTCTCTCTCTCTCTCTCTCTCTCTCTCTCTCTCTCTCTCTCTCTCTCTTTAGCTCTTTAGCTGAAAAATAGTAAACATTAGTGGCATACATTTATAACCATTATAAAAACCGCGTGCTGTCTAGTGATACACACACACTCGCCTTCTCTCTATCTATTTCTCTCTCTTACTTTTCTCACTTTTTCTTCCCTAATTATTCGTTAAGCAGGTGTGATCTAAGTTTTAATTCCCTTTCCCAAATCAGTTCGATTTTTTGTCTTGCGCCATATCTGTATTTGCTGATACAGAGCTTTGCTAGTGTGATGAGGTGGTTTACCACCCGCCTGTGTTTTGCTATCAAGATTGAGGGTTCGTGGTAACCTAAGATTGCTATTTGTTCAGTAATATTTATAGTCCGATTACATCTGACTTGTATTTCGTTTGCGACTTGTGACCATACCGGTTTTATTTCTTTACATTGATAAAAGAAGTGTTCGATGTAGTCTTTTTCCCCATTTCTGCAGGCATCACACGTTTCACTTTGTGCTATGCCCATCTTTTTTAATAAGATGTTTGTGGGATAAATGTTGTGCATTATTTTCCATTGGAGGACTCGGAGACGAGTTTCTTTATAAGCTGTGAAGTTTGTTTCCCATTCCTTATGGTCTAGGTTGTAATCATATTTTCGTTTCCAAAAGTTTACCGAGCATGGCTGGATTTTGGGGGTTAAATATTTTCTCAGTTCCTGTGTTGTGTATATGTGTATTGGTTTTCTATTTATGCAAATGTCTCGTATGTCTTGTTCAATGATGGTGTTGAGATCTAGAACTCCTTTTGTGCGAGCTGATTCCAAAGCACTCTTCACTGCGTTGTATTCAAATTGCCTGTGTGGTGATTGTCCCAGTTTATTTTCCATTTCTTCAAAACTAATGATTTCTAGAGTTTCTGTTAGGATGTCTTTAATTCTAGTTATTCCTCCTGTTATCCAGTCTCTAATATGCAGATTCCTGTTTTTGAATTGGAGGTTTTGATTGTTCCAAATCAGAGAGTTTTGGTGTGTCTTTTCGGGGTAGCTCTGGGGATCTCTTTGTTTAAGGTTCAGCCAGAGTTTGAGTGTTTTGACCCAAAAAGTATTGTTGTTGCCTATTCCAGTTAATTTGTGTTCAAGACAAAAGGTGTGTAATATCTCTAGTCCTTCCCCAAGGTGGTCGTATTCTATGGTGGGGAATATTGTCCATTTCCCTTTATTGTGTACAATCAGTTTTACTATCCATCTTAAATATAAGGCTTCCTGGAATGTTTTCATGTCCATCATTTTAAGGCCACCCTGCTTGTACTCTTGGTTAATGACTTTGCGTTTGACTTTTTCAAAGGCTTTCCTATTGCTGGTTTTCTTCTTCCATATGAAGGAATATAAAATATGGTTTATATTATGTAGCACTCTATCTGGCAGACCAATTGATTGCATAATATAGATGAACTGAGACATAAGAAGGGTTTTTGAAACCAGAATTTTCCCAAATATGCTTAGGTTTCTCCTGTTCCATGTATTGATTGTTCTTTTTAAAACTTCGATTCTTTGCTGCCAGTTGCGATCATTTTCAGATGCTGTTGTTTTGTTGCTGAAGTATATTCCAAGGATTTTTATTTCATCAGTCCAGGTCAAATTGTAAGGTTTATCGTCCAGGTGTTTTGTTATCCCAAGCCACATTGCTTCTGTTTTTCTGAGCGACATTCGAAGGCCCGAAATGGCAGCAAAGGCATGGAAAATTTGTAGAGCTTTTGCTAAGTCGGGTTTGTCTTTAAGGTACAGTGTTGTATCATCTGCAAATTGCTGTATTTTAATTGTTTCTAAAAATTGTTTGTGCTCAATTCTGATTCCTTTTATTTCGCTATTTCTGATTTTAATAGCTAACAGTTCTACGGCTAGAACAAATAGTAGGGGTGATAAGGGGCATCCTTGCCTAATGCCCCGTTCTATTTGAAAAGGCCTGGATATCCAATTAAAGTGATTGATGCAGCTTTCAGATTTAGACATAATAGTGAGAATCCAATGGTGAAATTCTGGACCAAAATTGAAGTGTTTTAAACTGTCTAAAATAAGTTTTTTTGATATAGTATCAAATGCTTTAGTAAAGTCTACTGCTAAGAGCAATCCTGGTAATTTTTTCCTATTAAGGTAGCTGATTATATCGTCGGTTGTTCGTAGTATAGTTGCGATGTTTCTTCCTTTTATAAACCCACACTGGTCTTCATCTACTATGCCATGTATTACAGCTTTTAGCCTGTTCGACAAAAGTTTTGTTAAAATTTTGTAGTCTGTGTTTAAAAGGGTGATAGGTCTCCAATTATTAAGACGTTCACGGCTAAGGTTTTTTCCTTTGTGTAAAAGAGTAATGATTCCTCTTTGTTGTGTTTGTGAGATGTGTCCCCGCGTGTAGGAGTATGCAAATGACTGTAATAAATTATATTTAATTTTTATCCAAAAACATTTATAAAATTCTGTAGTAAGGCCATCACACCCTGGTGCTGATCCGTTTTTCATTTCTTTTAGGGCTTGGGCTGCTTCTTTCTCACCAATGTTGCCTTCGCATGATTGTTGTGCGTGCTCATCAAGTGTAGGGTGTTGTGCCTCTGACCCTAAGAACTCATCGATATATGACTCGTGTTCGTTGAGTAGATCATCATCTTGCTTATAGAGCGTTTCATAAAATAGGACTTGTTCTTCTATAATGTCTTTTTGTTGTGTTAGTTCTCTCCCATCATCAGTTATTAATAACTTAATACTGTTATTAGCTGCTCTGTGTTTTTCCAGTGCAAAAAAATACGCGGTATTCTTTTCTCCCTCCTCTATGAATTTTGTTCGTGATCGTATCTGTGCTCCACGTGCTTTTGCTAGACTTACTATCTCCAGTTCTGTTTTGATTTGATTTTTTTCTGCCTCCAGTTGACGATTGTTCGGGAGGTTCCCAAGTAGTTTCTCTATGTCGTTAAGCTTTTTTAAAAGAATTATTTCTTTTCTTTGTTTTTCTAATGCTTTTTGCTTACTATAATCTATTGTGTGTTCTTTTATTTTGATTTTCATTAACTCCCATTTGTCATGGGGAGAGAAGTTGTTAAGTGATTCGTCTAGGTTTTCTATGAAAGCGTTCATGTCCTCTACATATTTAACATCTTTAAGTAAACTGTTATTAAATTTCCAGTAAGATGGACCTCTTTTAAAATTATGAAATTTGAGTGTCATTTCAACAGCCCTATGATCACTAAGAGGGACCGAAATAATGTCGGTATTGTCAACAAAAGTTAGCAATGATGATGACACAAAGACATAGTCTATACGCCTGGCTATGAAAGGGTTGCTTCTATGCCACGTGTATTCTTTGATATCTGCATGCTGCAGACGCCATGTGTCGTGGATATCTGTATCTATGATCATTTGATTAAAGTCTTCAACTTCGTGTCTATTGTGTTTTTCGCCTGATATTATATCCAATGTATTATTTAATACAGAATTAAAGTCACCCATTATTATAACATCGGTTGTATTAGATTCATGAACATCAATTTTTCGACCCATAGAGGCAAAGAATTGCCGTTTGTCTACGTAATTGGTCGGTGCGTAAACATTCATAAAACACAAGTCCTTTCCTTCTAACTTTACTTTAACAACTAACACCCTTTCTTCTTCGTGTATGAGTTCTGCATCCTGCATTAGTTTTCTGCTCACTAACGTAACTTGCCCTTTACTGTGTTCTGTGCCTTTGGAGTAGAATAATTTTCCACCCCACTCTAGTTCCCACTGATCCGCTTCTTCTCTAGTTGTTATGTGAGTCTCTTGTAATGCTATAACATCGTAGTTTCCTTGTCTAACAAATTTAAATATCGAATATCGTTTTTTCTTATTCTTTAAACCTCTGGTGTTAATTGTAATCGCCCTGAGACGATCCATCCCGAAACATTAAGATCCTAATCGTTGATTAGTGTCTCGTTAGTCCATTGTCCGTGCGGCCGTTACCAGAAAGACACTGGGGAAGCCACGCCTCTAGGTTATGTCTGTGGCTTGCTCCGTGCCTTCCATTTGATCGTTTCCTCTCTCCTCTTGCGACGACTTTTTGGCATTCACCCTCTCCTTCTTGGGGGGAGTCTTGCGCGGTGGTGAAGGTGAGCGATTTCGTTTACTCGCTGGGGTGTGGGATCTGTTCCTACTGTCACGATGAAATGGCAGTGTGGCTTGTGTCAAACCCTGTGTAGATGGCTTAGCAGACGGCAGTGCTGTCTGCTGCTGCTGTGTAGGCCTAGTTTTATCAACTTCTGCCTCCTCGTTTGCTGGGGCGTCGCTCGCAGTATTGGATGCACTTGGCCTATTAGGCCTTTCGCCCGTTTCTTCCACCGTGTCGGGCGTGGCTTGTGGCGCGAGCTCACAAGTTGGGTCGCCCGCTTTGTGTCCGTCTCTGTAGCACTGCCTGCATTTCACTGCATTCGGGCAACTCGCGGCGAGGTGCCCTTGTTTTAAGCACTTGTTGCACACAGGGGTGCGTTGTTCTTTGTGGAATAGGCCTGCGGTGAAAATCCCGATCTTTGCCTGTTTGGGGAGAGGGCTGGCAGGTACATCAATGTATACAAATCGCCGGCCGGTCTTATAACGGCCCAGCTTTCCATTAATGTCCCGGTCCCTCTCCTCAATCACTCTCGATCTACATTTTATGGAAAGTTTCTTTTCTAAAGTTTCCGCTATATCGGAATTGGCAACAGAGAACGGCAAGTTGCTGACGAACAGTTTTGTTGCCGGAGTCTCTCTCTCGGAACCGTCGCTGTCCTTCACAATGAAAGGGTTTTTGTCTCTAGGCTGTACAGTCAGCCCCCGCAACTCAAACCCGTTTATTAATAAGTTTGTGCGTGCTTCGGTTGTTAGTGGGTACAACCTCCACAGTCCACCAATCCTTTGGGCGCCATCAATCGTTTCATAACCGGAACATTGTTCTGCTGAAGAGCACAATTCAGTCACGCTATATTCTTTCTGCTCTACAGCAGGCAAGTTTTTATTCAGCAGGAACAGGGGCGGCACGCGGTTAGGGGCCGGTGCCGCCATGTCTCTCCTTGCCGGCTGGCGTGCCAGCAAACACACACACTTTTTAGTCAATTACACTTCACATGACTGTTCCCTACAACCGTAAAAGTACACAATTGAAGAGTAAAGCACAGTCGCGAGTTGTAAGAAATGTTTACACGCCAGAGAGTTATTTATAAACGAAGAAAACCACTTTTAACATGAGACCAAATTATATGAGGCTGCTCGACTTCGAGCAGCAACCGGACTCCTTTAGAATAATCGGAAGTCGTCTTTTGAGACATGCATGTGTCCTTGGTGCACGAGGTCATGCTAATCCTACCCCCCCCTCCCCCCCCCCCCCCCCCCCCCCCCACCTTAAAGTCACAATCATTATGATCTCCATACTGTAAACTCCTTGTCGTGGCGTCTCATGAATATTCATCATCATCATCATCATCTTAATGAAAATTACAAAACGTTGTCTAAGCATCTCATGATGATTCATGATCATTATCATAATTATAACTGCTTGCCAGTTGCTCTGCCGTTTACTGCAGTGTGAGAGTGTGTGTGTGTGTGTGTGTTTCAGTTTCACTTTCTTTCTTTCGTGTGTGTGTCTGTTACCTTCGCTCTGACACAGGTAAGTCTTTTCTCTCTGCTTCTGACCAATACTAACATCATCTACAGCCCAGTCATTTCAAAACAAACCAATCTGTTGGGGGTGGGGGTGGAGGGGGGATGGTGTGGTGGGGGGCGTGTAAAGTATGTTGTCAATTTCATGCATAGCATAAGGCTTCGAACGAATTATAAAAAAAATGTATACAATATTAGTGAAGAGAGAAAGTTGTAGGTTTCCGATCATCTTTGAAAACGACAAAGTGGTGCGTTTCGGACATCGTCTTAAGCCAGCTGGAATTGTTCGAAATAATTAAGGGGAGTAATTTCATGGTGTGTGTGTGGGTGATCTTATCTAATTCAATCGGTCAAACAGGGGAAGTCACTCTACCATCAGGTAGATCCCCAGCTCTCGCCTCGTGTGTTTGAGCAGACATACAGCACTTAGAACACCGTGCGTCATTCTAAAATTCATGTCATTTATATTCTTTACGCCACATTTTGCAAGTGTTATCAGTTTGTGGCCACTGGCCACCCCTAATGTTTCTAAAAAAATGTTTGCAAGTCGCTGACTCGCATCCTGCGGTTTTAAGCTTCGACGCCATTGTTGCATTGTTCAACATTGTTATTTGACCGAGTAATGGAGGCAAACAACTCTAATTTTCACGAAATGCTCTACTCTAGTTCTCCCACCCCCCCTGCCTGAAAATCGTCTATTGCATAGCACAGGAATATGACCTTACCCACCTGTATAAGCTAGGTTTATGTGACATTCGACAAACGGTCATCACACGTATTGTTTTGCTAGTCACGTCGATCGGCTGTCAAATATCTATTGTCTATGCTTTGTGTTGCTACTCTCTTCTTCACAGTTTGTAATTGTGTGTATTGGTATTATATATGGAGAGAGAGAGAGAGAGAGAGAGAGAGAGAGAGAGAGAGAGAGAGAGAGAGAGAGAGAGAGTCATATCACAGCATATGAAAGCACAGTAAATGAAATATCCGTGCATCCGGCTTTGTTGACCTAACGAACACGTCATAGCCTTGTTCGGCTGTTCAACGATATAAATTGAAGGTTTTTTTTATATATAATATTATTTAAAAATAATATTGTTCGCACTCATTAAGTAGCAACTCGAAAGTAAAAGAACAGCGGTAGGGGCATGACTGACAATGGCTTCAGTGGTTCAGGAAGGGCTAGACCATAATCAACTAGTATCATTTTCACATTCAAAATGGCCGCCAGGTCGCATGCTGTTGGAAAAAGAATGTTGCTTAGTTTATGTCCTGCCCTCCAGTCCCTTCTCTATGAAGTACAATCGTTACAGTAGACCAAATCTTGAAGATAAAAATCGACCTCTAGGTAACATAAGCTGTATTTTATGAACCTTTTCAGCTAATTATCTTCATTAAATAATTAATCGCAGTCATGATAAAGTCCATTATCTAATAGGACCCCCCCCCCCTATGTAGTGCAGTACACACAACAGCCGCGGAGCATTTGTCACAGTCCTGGTTCACTGCGTTTTTCCGTCTTGCCTTTATCTTCTACTATTATTGAATGCATGTGTTTAATTATGTAAATGGATGAAAATTAGTGTTAAATATAGCAAACGATAGAGGATGAAGTACTCAATCTGCAGTAAGAAAGGCAAGACTGAAAAAGTGGAAAGAACCGAGAAATGGAGGAGGGGGGGGGGGGGCATCTTTACCTTTACCTTCAAAGTCTTGCCGTGTTTGTCATTTGGACATCGTTTGGTCAGCAAGATTTTAAATAAACTCAAAAAGCAACCACAGCGGTAACATTGTAGTTTAGACTTCACCTGCATGTCTACGACTGTCATTCTCAGAGTCTGGTTCTGTCAGTTTCATGACAATGACCCGAGGCTGATCCTACCCCTACCCCTTTCCTGATAACGGCAGAATGTTGCCTCTCAGGGAAAAGTTCCATGCAAAAAGAAAATAATGGGGGGGGGGGGGGGGGGGGGGGGCGAAGAATATTTGATTCATTACAAAGAATGTGTGTGTGTGTGTGTGTGTGTGTGTGTGTGTGTGTGTGTGTGTGTGTAAACTGCAACTTTGTCAATGTCGTGGTTTTAATAGGGCATTGTTTTCTTTGTTTCCAGGACCTGTATTCACATTGAGACAGTATGAGACTTTCCATCATGATATCTTTGAAGTCTTTCTAAAGTCTTATTATATCCTACCACTTTAGACAGACTTCTAAGATATGATAATAAGTCTCATACTGTCTCAATGTGAATACAGGCCCAGGTTTCTACAGTATAATGCAGAGTTATGTTTTCCAGCAGAATGCCTGGTATGTGTGGGTGCGGCCTGAGCCGCTGGGAGGCGCTGACCTACGTGTCCGTGTTCCTGTATTACTGCGGGGAAAACATGATGGTCAGCACGGCCCTGCCGCTGCTGGGATACAGCGCCTGTCGCCACGACTACCCCAACGTCTCCATCGAAGACTGTCGACACCTCCACCAGCATCCCAGCCTCGCCTTCAAAGTGCAGGTCAGCTGTTGGGTTGCAACCCCTCTGTTTACGACTCTCAATCTCAAAGCCTGGTTCGTTCAGTTTGATGAGAATACTCCTTGGCTGATCCTAACCCTACCCTTTCGCGCGAATGGCATAATGTTGTGTCGTGTCGTGTTGTATTATAATTGTGGCATTATTTCTAGCACAGGCTGACTAGTGCAGACTTGTCAAATTCGGAATGCTCCCACCTGGAGAGCGCGTTGTCGCTAGTGCAGCGTCTCCCTTTTTCTTGGGTGTGGGGCATGCAGGGACGGGGTGGTGTGGGGCATGCAGGGACGGGGTGGTGTGGGGCATGCAGGGACGGGGTGGTGTGGGGCATGCAGGGACGGGGTGGTGTGGGGCATGCAGGGACGGGGTGGTGTGGGGCATGCAGGGACGGGGTTGTGTGGGGCATGCAGGGACGGGGTGGTGTGGGGCATGCAGGGACGGGGTGGTGTGGGGCATGCAGGGACGGGGTGGTGTGGGGCATGCAGGGACGGGGTGGTGTGGGGCATGCAGGGACGGGGTGGTGTGGGGCATGCAGGGACGGGGTGGTGTGGGGCATGCAGGGACGGGGTGGTGTGGGGCATGCAGGGACGGGGTGGTGTGGGGCATGCAGGGACGGGGTGGTGTGGGGCATGCAGGGACGGGGTGGTGTGGGGCATGCAGGGACGGGGTGGTGTGGGGCATGCAGGGACGGGGTGGTGTGGGGCATGCAGGGACGGGGTGGTGTGGGGCATGCAGGGACGGGGTGGTGTGGGGCATGCAGGGACGGGGTGGTGTGGGGCATGCAGGGACGGGGTGGTGTGGGGCATGCAGGGACGGGGTGGTGTGGGGCATGCAGGGACGGGGTGGTGTGGGGCATGCAGGGACGGGGTGGTGTGGGGCATGCAGGGACGGGGTGGTGTGGGGCATGCAGGGACGGGGTGGTGTGGGGCATGCAGGGACGGGGTGGTGTGGGGCATGCAGGGACGGGGTGGTGTGGGGCATGCAGGGACGGGGTGGTGTGGGGCATGCAGGGACGGGGTGGTGTGGGGCATGCAGGGACGGGGTGGTGTGGGGCATGCAGGGACGGGGTGGTGTGGGGCATGCAGGGACGGGGTGGTGTGGGGCATGCAGGGACGGGGTGGTGTGGGGCATGCAGGGACGGGGTGGTGGACCCAGGAAGCATAACTATTAATTTGGTTCATATAAAGTATCGAGACTCTCCCTGTTCTTATCGACTTTTCACTGCCGTGTTTTTGGGGTTTTTTTGCGTGCGCAAAGTCACGGTCAGACTCGCTTCAAGTCTTCATCCGAAGGATTCCAAGTTCAGTTCCATTTTCCGTCGAACTGGACATAAACCCGTCCGCTTATTTCTGACTTTTGCGGATTGTGGACATGGGCTTCCGCGTGTAATGTGTACACGCCATTGCTATGCCCCCCCCCCCCACCCCACCCCCCCACCCCCCGGCGTGCTACAGAGGACCTCAACATTGTACTACATGATGGAGAGCTTCATTCCTCTGTTTCTGTCTGTTACAGTCTGTTGTTACAGAGGACCTCAGCATTGTACTACATGATGGAGAGCTTCATTCCTCTGTTACTGTCTGTTACTGCCTGTTACAGAGGACCTCAGCATTGTACTACATGATGGAGAGCTTCATCCCTCTGTTACAGTCTGTTGTTACAGAGGACCTCAGCATTGTACTACATGATGGAGAGCTTCATTCCTCTGTTACTGTCTGTTACAGTCTGTTGTTACAGAGGACCTCATCATTGTACTACATGATGGAGAGCTTCATTCCTCTGTTACTGCCTGTTACAGAGGACCTCAACATTGTACTACATGATGGAGAGCTTCATTCCTCTGTTACTGTCTGTTACTGCCTGTTACAGAGGACCTCAACATTGTACTACATGATGGAGAGCTTCATTCCTCTGTTACTGTCTGTTACTGCCTGTTACAGAGGACCTCAGCATTGTACTACATGATGGAGAGCTTCATTCCTCTGTTACTGTCTGTTACAGTCTGTTGTTACAGAGGACCTCAGCATTGTACTACATGATGGAGAGTTTCATTCCTCTGTTACTGTCTGTTACAGAGGACCTCAGCATTGTACTACAATCATGATGGAGAGCTTATTCCTCTGTTACTGCCTGTTACAAAGGACCTCAGCATTGTACTACATGATGGAGAGCTTCATTCCTCTGTTACTGTCTGTTACTGTCTGTTGTTACAGAGGACCTCAGCATTGTGCTACATGATGGAGATCTTCATTCCTCTGTTACTGTCTGTTACAGAGGACCTCAGCATTGTACTACATGATGGAGAGCTTCATTCCTCTGTTACTGCCTGTTACAGTCTGTTACTACATGAGGACCTCAGCATTGTACTACATGATGGAGAGCTTTCTCTGTTACTGTCTGTTACTGTCTGTTGTTACAGAGGACCTCAGCATTGTACTACATGATGGAGAGCTTCATCTCCTCTGTTACTGTCTGTTACAGAAGACCTCAACATTGTACTACATGATGGAGAGCTTCATCCCTCTGTTACTGTCTGTTACAGTTACAGAGACCTCAACATTGTACTACATGATGGAGAGCTTCATCCCTCTGTTACTGCCTGTTACAGAAGACCTCAACATTGTACTACATGATGGAGAGCTTCATCCCTCTGTTACTGTCTGTTACAGAAGACCTCAACATTGTACTACATGATGGAGAGCTTCATCCCTCTGTTACTGCCTGTTACAGAAGACCTCAACATTGTACTACATGATGGAGAGCTTCATCCCTCTGTTACTGTCTGTTACAGAGGACCTCAACATTGTACTACATGATGGAGAGCTTCATCCCTCTGTTACTGCCTGTTACAGAAGACCTCAACATTGTACTACATGATGGAGAGCTTCATCCCTCTGTTACTGCCTGTTACAGAAGACCTCAACATTGTACTACATGATGGAGAGCTTCATCCCTCTGTTACTGCCTGTTACAGAAGACCTCAACACTGTACTACATGATGGAGAGCTTCATCCCTCTGTTACTGCCTGTTACAGAAGACCTCAACATTGTACTACATGATGGAGAGCTTCATCCCTCTGTTACTGTCTGTTACAGAGGACCTCAACATTGTACTACATGATGGAGAGCTTCATCCCTCTGTTACTGCCTGTTACAGAAGACCTCAACATTGTACTACATGATGGAGAGCTTCATCCCTCTGTTACTGTCTGTTACAGAGGACCTCAACATTGTACTACATGATGGAGAGCTTCATCCCTCTGTTACTGCCTGTTACAGAAGACCTCAACATTGTACTACATGATGGAGAGCTTCATCCCTCTGTTACTGCCTGTTACAGAAGACCTCAACACTGTACTACATGATGGAGAGCTTCATCCCTCTGTTACTGCCTGTTACAGAAGACCTCAACACTGTACTACATGATGGAGAGCTTCATCCCTCTGTTACTGCCTGTTACAGAAGACCTCAACATTGTACTACATGATGGAGAGCTTCATCCCTCTGTTACTGCCTGTTACAGAAGACCTCAACATTGTACTACATGATGGAGAGCTTCATCCCTCTGTTACTGTCTGTTACAGAAGACCTCAACATTGTACTACATGATGGAGAGCTTCATCCCTCTGTTACTGTCTGTTACAGAAGACCTCAACATTGTACTACATGATGGAGAGCTTCATCCCTCTGTTACTGCCTGTTACAGAAGACCTCAACACTGTACTACATGATGGAGAGCTTCATCCCTCTGTTACTGCCTGTTACAGAAGACCTCAACACTGTACTACATGATGGAGAGCTTCATCCCTCTGTTACTGTCTGTTACAGAAGACCTCAACACTGTACTACATGATGGAGAGCTTCATCCCTCTGTTACTGCCTGTTACAGAAGACCTCAACACTGTACTACATGATGGAGAAGCTGATCAGCTTCATCCCCCCTCTGTTGTTGTCCGCCTTCTTCGGCCCCTGGAGTGACCGGCACGGCAGAAGGCTGCCCCTCCTCCTGCCCTTCTTTGGAAACATGGCCGCCATCGTCTTCTTCATGCTGAGTCTGTACTGCCACCAGGCTTCTGAGGTGGGCATGGGTTTTGTTTTTGTTTTCCAACATCAAAAGCACGCAGTCTTTAAAGAAAGGGCTGATGACAAGCATGGGACTTTTAAGCGCATTATCTGTATTCAGATAACTGAATCCCCCAGTGGGGATACCGGGGGGAGGGGTCGTTTGCATAAATAGTTTTCCCCCACCTTCTGGAAGTTCTGTGCTTGTAACTTCCTCTAATCTGTCACTCTCTTTGACTCGATCTTGCCTTTTTCTTTTTGCTGACCGTCATCTACTATCTTTCTGCCTTACAGGTCCATTCTCCTGCCTTTTTTCAAGAAACGCTTTCAAAAAGATTTCCTCTAGACGAAGTCGGACTTGCTGAGGCTAACTATTTCTTAGTTAGGCGCATAACGGCAGCATGACGCATCATCGCTCAAAATTGACAGGAAACTGTCTGAACGATCGAAGTAGAAGAAGAGAACTGAATGTAGGAAAACAAATGTCAGAAGGGGTTTTAAGCTTGAAGAATTGCCCTTTCCCCCATTTTACAAGTGTATATGTTCGTGTTCTAGAGGAACGCCCCCTGATCACCATCAAAGGCTCTGTACCTCTGGACCACACACAGAAGCACCTTCTGAACCCTCAACAGATGTTCAGGGAAAGTGGTTTCGTTCCTGTGCCACGCCAGACTGATGATTAAGCTTGTTCATATTCTGGCCACGACGTTAACATCGAGGACAGTAAGATGGAAACTTGATTTGAGAAAAACAAAAGAGGAATCGCAATAGGATGAGACTAACATGCCGGGTATTGGATGAAGGAAATATGTATTTATTTCTGTCTGTTTGTCTCTCTGTGTGTCTGTCTGTCCGTCTCTCAACTAATTGTGTTGAACCATGACTGTTGAAATTGTTATGAACAGATTCATAAAAAAAGTATGGTTCCCCCATAAAGCTTCAGGGTTCAGACGTTTAATGTACTTCGGCTATTGACCCATGTACAACAACATAATTATGCACAAACACACACACACGAAAATAACAGACAAATCAAGAACGAAACAAAATAAACATACATATACGTTACGCAAAATAACCCTCATAAAGCTGCGATTAGGTGTCTCTGAAATCATCGCAGGGTCTGTAATGTAAATTTGGGTTTTACGTCCTCTCGACCTGGGAAGGCACATATGGGACATACCGCAGGGTCTGTGCTGGGGCCGGTTCTTTTTATACTCTACTCTCAGCCCTTATCTGATGTAATATCTGCACATAAATGTGACTTTCAGAAGAACGCAGATAAATCAATCAATCAATCAAACAATCAATCAATCAATCCATTTATTGACTTTAAAGGATAAAGAAATTCGGTGTCTGGCATGCACATAAAACATATACATCCAAATCGAATGTGTCTTATCATAATCATAAGAATGATAAGACACATATTTCACAAACTTCCATCCATAAACAAACTTTCTGCACATGATACAGAGCTGTCCATGAGTGGTACTCATGACGAGTTTCAATCTGTTAATAAAGTCAGGTTTCTGAGTGTGTCAGCAGCGTTGAGGGGTGGATGACCAACAACAGGCTGAAACTGAACGGCGAAAAGACCGAAGTCCTGCTCCTAGTCAGCTCCTCCTCTTCCCCCTGGAAGACGGAGACAGAGTCCAGGACTCTCGCTGGACCTGAGTTGCCATTTCTGAAGACTGCAAAGTACTTAAGAACAACATGAATACTGCAAGAACAACATGAATATTGCAAGAACAACATGAATACTGCAAGAACAACATGAATACTGCAAGAACAACATGAATACTGCAAGAACAACATGAATACTGCAAGAACAACATGAATACTGCAAGAACAACATGAATACTGCAAGAAAAACATGAATATTGCAAGAACAACATGAATACTGCAAGAACAACATGAATACCAAGCGTTTGTCGTGCATCGTTGTTAAGGGTCTGCTACACTACATACGGTTCGCTGTCAATGCGATGCGATTGTGACGATGCCAGTCATGGTTCACGCGAAATTCAGGTCTTGGCTCTACTTGAGTACATAGAGCGAAAGGAGTAGAATTATTGTTAGACGGAACGCGAAGTTACAGTTTTACGTCCTCTCGGCCGAAGCCATACGGGACATAATTTAGAAGTATTTCACGTAAAACATGACCAACGTAGTCGCAATCGCATCGCATTGACAGCGAATCGTATGTAGTGTAGCAGAGTTGAGGCGCATCGCCTCCATCAGACCCTTCCTGTCCAGACATGGACACACACACACACACACACACTCTCTCTCTCTCTCTCTCTCTCTCTCTCTCTCTCTCTCTCTCTCTCTCTCTCTCTCTCTCTCTCTCTCTCTCTCTCTCTCTCTCTCTCTCTCTCCCCCTCTCTCTCTCTCTCTCTCTCTCTCCTCCCCCCTCTCTCTCTCTCTCTCTCTCTCTCCCCCCCTCTCTCTCTCTCTCTCTCTCTCTCTCTCTCTCTCTCTCTCTCTCTCTCTCTCTCTCTCTCTCTCTCTCTCTCTCTCTCTCTCTCTCTCTCTCTCTCTCAAGTTTTGATGTTGCCACTGGATATGACCATGTTGTTAGAGCCAAGAAATCCACATTTGAAATCCTGAAAACATTAAGAAAACTAGGTTATTTTTCTCCTAAGATTTTCTTCAGGCTCTTTGATGCCCAGGTTGTACCCTCACTCCTCTATGGATCAGAGTTGTGGGGTTTCAAACCCCGCGAATCTATTGACAAAGTACATTTAAAAGCATGTAAACTATTACTAAATGTTCCTTCTTTTACTCCAAATGACATGGTATATGGCGAACTGGGTCGACACCCATTATTTGTTATATCAGCAAGCAGATGCATACAATTTTGGTTTCGACTACTTAAACAGCCCTCAACAAGGTACTCCAGGAAAGCATATGATATGCTGTTTGTCTTGCAAGATAAAAACAAGAAAATTCAAAATTGGGTATCACATATAAAATATCTGCTGTGTGTGAATGGCTTTGGGTATGTTTGGATGTATCGTGAAGTCGGGGTTGATAATTAATTTCTTAAGATATTTAACGATCGCTTGATTAGTTGTTTCTGTCAGCGTTGGTATTCTCATATGTCAGAAAGTAACCGCTTTGAATTTTATTTTTCATTCAAGAATATTTTTGAGCGAGAAAGATAAGCTATCCACAAAAAGTTAAGGATCACTTGCAAACTAATTCATAACTTTCCAAATAAGAAAGCCAATGCGTTGAATTTTGGCCAACATTTAATTCAATGCTTTAGTGATAACGATGCACAATTGCCTTCAATTTCGAGCAATCGTTTGGTCTGTACATTTGATCAAAGTGGGTACGTATCGAAATTTGATTTCCCAAAGTCATTGAAATCACAAGACAGGGCATTCTGATGCTCCCAAAAGTTCAGTAATGCGTGTATCCGCCATGGCTGTTCTGGCACTCGACGCAGCGAGTCCTCATGGAGTTGACCAGGGTGGTGAAGATCCTCTGTGGAAGCGCCTGCCACTCAGCCTGCAGCATCTGGTAGAGGTGCTGGGCATCCCTGGGAGGGGGGTGGTTGCTCCTCACTTTGCGATCCAGCTCATCCCAGAGGTTCTCAGTCGGGTTGAGATCGGGACTGCATGCTGGCCACTCCATTCTGTTGACTCCAGACTGCTGCAGGAAGTCGTTGACCACCCTTGCCCTGTGGGGGCGAGCGTTGTCATCCTGGTAGACAGCCGGCGGTCCCATCTGCTGCAGTGTAGGCACAGCCAGCGGTCGAAGGATCTCATCCCGGTATCGGAGGCCAGTCAGGTTACCCTGTACATGATACAAGGGTGTTCTGTGGTGAAGGCTGAAGGCCCCCCAGACCATTACAGAACCTCCACCAAAGGCCACCTTTTCTTGGACAGTGGCGTCAATAAAGCGTTCCCCTGGGCGCCTCCAGACCCTCAGTCGGCCGTCGTTGTGGTTCAGGGTGAAGCGTGATTCATCACTGAACAGGACCTGGGACCATTGCTGACGTGTCCACCTCACGTGACGTCTGCAGAAGGCGCGGCGTGCTGCCCTATGGGCTGGAGTTAAGCGTGGCCGTACAGCTGGGCGACGAGAACGGAGGTTAAACCCATGAAGGCGGTTCCGTATGGTCTGCTGGCTGATGTTGATGTTAGTAGCCACCCTCAGCTGCCTTCGAATGATGCTGGAAGAGGCTGTTCTTGTCTGCAGGGCTTGTCGTTCAATGAGACGATCTTCACGTGGAGTTGTCTTCTTCGGTCGACCAGATCTGCGTCTTTCATGGACCCTCCCAGTGGCTGTGAAGCGTTGAATCAGTCTGACAATGACCGAGATGGACACCTGAAGTCGCCTGGCCACTTCTCGCTTGGGAACACCATCTTGGAACCATGCAACAGCTCGTCCCCTATCCAACTCGCTCAATTTTCGTCGTGGAGGCATTGTCAAATCAGGCCTAATACTGGTGGTATGTCTTCTTATAAAGCCAAGCAAGAGACAGCATCTCACACATAAACAGTAGTGCTTGCACGTGCATAATGGTTTTTCCATCTGGCTTGTGCAATGTGTTCATGCAGAACGATCCAAAACAAGGTCCTTTTTCGCAAGTTTCCGCTTTTTCTTTTGCTGCCAAGCTCAGTAATAGAGAATCACGTGCAATGTTTCCACTAACACAACATCGCCCACTTACAGCTGAACAAGAATTCATAACAATTTGGCTTGACTGAGAAATAAATAACAGGAGCGAACGGAGTTTATTGCGCACCTGTTTTCTCATAGTGATCCTTAACTTTTTGTGAGTAGTTTATATCGAATTCATCAACAATAGGGTATTCTTCACTACATTGGTGCGTTTCAGGATGGGCGTTTCAACTGTAAATAGTCACACTTTTCGTGTTTCTTTCTCAGAGCAACCTGGTTGTCCTTTGTGTCATGCTGTCTGTGAGGACGCATTTCATGTACTATTTGAGTGTGTGCGCTACAGCGATCTAAGATATAAATATTCCATTAAGAGTCCAGGGAGTTATTTGTCCAGGCAGGACCAGTGTGTAAGAATTTTTAACCGTGATCTTGACAGCCAACTAAATTTGTCAAAATATCTTTTTCTGGCGTTGAAACGTAGAGCTAATCACTAATCCTGCAAACTTAGAGTAATGACATTTTCGACTATTTTATGCTATGATGCTTGAGTATTTTTGTGTGTGTGCGTGTGGTTATGTTTCCTTCTGTTTGTTTGTTTGCACCCATGAGTGTGTGTATGCATTTTGTTTCATTCATCATTCACGCAATATTTTGTGATCTAATCTTATGTTTATTATTTGCTTATTCCTCGCTTGATTTTGTGCTGTTGTAACCGAGTTGTAACGGGTCACGGGCCTATGCACAATTAAACAGTTGTCATTTGTCATTTCTCTCTCTCTCTCTCTCTCTCTCTCTCTCTCTCTCTCTCTCTCTCTCTCTCTCTCTCTCTCTCTCTCTCTCTCTCTCTCTCTCTCTCTCTCTCTCTCTCTCTCTCTCTCTCTCTCTCTCTCTCTCTGAGCTCCTCGTCTCTCCGACCTCTCTCCCTTTGACCCCCCTCTCTCTCTTGTATTGGTATTGCTTTTTAGGCACAAAGACTCCTCTCTGTGAAATTCGGGCTGATCCCACATGGAGAGCGCATCGACGTCAGTGCAGTACCACACCCCCTCCTCTGTCTATTCCTTTTTTCCCAGGTGGGTCTGGTGATGGCGGGGTTCGCCCTGCGGTCCCTGAGCGGCCACTTCATCCTGCTGCACGTGGTCTCCTTCAGCTATATCGCGGACCTCGTCAGATGCTCCGGCACCTACGCGGAAATCGTGCCGGACAGAGGAGGAGGGGGAGGAGGGGACGGGCTGGGGGAGAGCTTCAGTCTGCGGCAGGACAGGGGGAGGAGGGTGGTGCCCGTGGAGGTGGCGGGGAAGAGGGAGGGCAGCGAGGACCAGAACGAGTTCCTCTCCAGCATGTGTCGGCTCCAGGTGTGTGTGTGTGTGTGTGTGTGTGTGTGTGTGTGTGTGCGTGTGTGCGTGTGCGTGTGCGTGCGCGTGTGCGTGTGCGCGCGCGAGTGTGCGTGCATGTGCATGTGCATATGTGTCTGTGCGAATTACAGAAGAAAACAATTCAAGAAATGAGCCAATACAACAGGTTCTAACATTTAATGAACAAAATTGAAAAGCATACCACACAACCACCCCCTCCAAAAACAACAACAACAACAACAACAACAACAACAACACACAAGCATGTATCTATGGAACTGCAACGTAAGTTAACAGAACAACATAACTTAGGGACAGTTAGTTGAAAGGACACTAGTAGGTCACACAATGCTATTTTGCAACAGAACCAGAATAAACGTGTTCATGCCATTAACCGACATCAAAAAATATGGCGAGGTAGTGTATTGGTACTTCATGCGTCTTACGTATTTTGCTTGGTTTCGTAGGGATGTGCACGTGTCTCTATGTGTCACCCTGTCCCTCTCTTTCTGTCCTCGTGTTTGTGTCCCTGTCTTATGATTATCTCTCAGGGCTATCTTGCATTTACTCAACCACCCACCCTCACATTTTGGCATTGAATCTGTTGACTTAGAAGCAACATTCAACCATTCTATGCAAAGGGAATTGGTTCGCATCAGCCTAGGAGTATAACGTTTTCGTCAAACTGAAAGAAGCAGACTTTGACATGGATGGTGATGTAATGCCACAGTGGTTCTTTCAACTGTAATCAAGATGAAGAAGAAGAACTTGAGGGGAGGGGGAGGGGGGGGGGGGTCTAAAGCAGAAGTTTGCCTCTCTCCGTCTTTGACACCAGACCCTAAGCTTAACGCGAAACACTAACCCTACCTCTCACCCTGTCTCTGACCCGAGAGGGGACATAGAGACGGAGCATCGGAGCACAAGGAGACGGGGGGCACAATGAGGGTCACACACAGACACGGGGTACACCGATATGATCCCTTTCGGTTGTGTTTCCCCCCCCCCCTGCCAGGTGGCGGAGTCTTTGGGCATGGTGGTGGGGTCGACGTTGTCGTGGGCGCTCCAGCAGGCGGGGGGACCTGTGCTGTCTCTGGGCACGGCTGGAGGGGTGCTGCTGACGGGGGCCCTCCTGATGCTGGGCTGGTTCAGGGAGTTCAGGTACATCTCGGTGGAGGAACACTCCCGCAGCGTCATGGACATCCTTGGAGAAAAGGTACGATTTTGTATGATCAGGTATTAGGATTTTGGAATGGGATATTGCTTTTATCCTATCTCGAGAGCCTTGCTGTTTATCACACGAGGTCGGAGACCAAAGTCCTAATAACGGATATATACCGATATGTATCAACAGAAAAGCAAGAAAAAAAAACAGGCTCAGATCTGCAGCAAAATGAAAACGCATCCATTTTCACAACAATGGTCGCAGCACACACACTGTAACACGCATTCTTGCGCAAAGAATATAGTTCAACACAAATGTGGTGACAAAATGTAACGTTTAAAGATAAACACAAACAGAAGCAATGAACTGAAACACTAACGACAATTGCTGTTATTTTAACTTGTAAACACCAACAATAAAACGTACACTCTTAACGAGAGAAAAAGAGGGGAGTCAGCTTTGACAAGAACGTCAATCACAGGCCCGGAAAACACATTTCTTTTTTTTTTAAACCGAGGTGCGGTAGCTCTTCGCACAGGTTCAGTCGGCTCATTTTTATTTCCGGACTGAAGATGAATTCGAGCTGTACTTGGGACAGTACTACGTCTACATTATCAACATGGACTCTCCCTGTGACAAACTTGCATAGCTCGAATCGTCTGCTAATATCGACGCGCATAGAGCTGAGTAACCTAGGCCTAGATCCGCGGCTAGACGTTCCAAGTGGCACGCACAGAATGGTTTGTGTAGATCTGTGACAGCTGGCACTGTTGATTCAGTCGAGCCATGAATCTTCTTGAGAGTGGCTTCATTGTGTACCAGCATTAAATTGTGTCGTCAGCGCTGAATGAATCCTAGGGGTAGCACTGCATAGCTTGTCAAATTCTGGGTCCAGCTTTGGTAGACCTGTAGAGCTCGCGTTGACAGGACGGTAATGTAATAATGCTATGTGAAAATAAATAACTGTGACGTCAAGTTTCTAATAGCAACGGTGTATTCTTACACCTTTTTCTCACATGCGTTTACACTAAGCCTATACGCAAATGATATGTCAAGTTATGATTTTATATCCCACGCTTGGCAGCCTTCTTTGGCTCTCTTGGAGATCGGTATATTGTGTTGTATTGTATTGTATTGTATTGCATTGTATTGCATTGCATTGCATTGCATTGTATTGTGTTGTGTTGTATTGTATTGTATTGTATTGTGTTGTATTGTATTGTATTGTATTGTATTGTATTGTGTTGTATTGTATTGAATTACATTATATCGTATCGTAATCGTAGCATTTCCTATCGTATTGTATCGTATGATATTGCATCGTCTCGTATCGTATCGTATTGTCTCGTCTCGTATTTTATCATCGTATCATATCGTATCGATCGTATTGTATTGCATTGTATCACATCGTATCTCATCATATCGTCTCGTCTCATATCATCTCGTCTCGTCTCATATCATCTCGTCTCATCTCATATTATATCGTATCGCTTCGTATCGTAGCGTATCATCTCCTCGTTATCTCCTCGTATCGTATTGCATAATCGTCTCGTCTCGTCTCATATCGTACCGTATCGTATCATATTACATCGTATCACATTGTATCCTATAGTCTTGTCTCATATCGTCTCGTATTGTGTCGTATTGTATCGTATCCTAGCATATTGTATTCTATCGTATTGTATCATCTCGAACAGTCTCGTCTCGTCTGATATCGTATTGCATGCATATCGTTTAGTGTTGCATCGTACCATAGCGGATTGCATCGTATTGTATTGCATCACTTCGCATTGTGTTGCATTGTATTGTATCGTATGATATTGTATCGTATGATATTGCATCGTATGGTATTGTATTGTATTGTGTTGCATTATATCGTATCGCATCGCATCGTATCATATCGTATTGTATCGTATTATATCGTATCGTATTGTACCGTATCGTATCGTATCATATTGTGTTATCTGTTTGTACCCGTACCCACGCAGACTCATCTCAGTAAAATTGGGACATCTTCCACGCAGAATACAAAACGCATGTCCGCTAGTAGCAGAACCACTCTTCTTTTTCTCAATGTCAGGTGCGCAGGGTGTTTCTCTCAATGTTTCAGGTGCGTAGGGTGTTTCTATCTCAATGTCAGGTGCGCAGGGTGTTTCTCTCAATGTTTCAGGTGCGTAGGGTGTTTCTCTCTCAATGTCAGGTGCGCAGGGTGTTTCTCTCAATGTTTCAGGTGCGCACGGTGTTTTCTCTCAATGTTTCAGGTGCGCACGGTGTTTATCTCAATGTTTCAGGTGCGCATGGTGTTTCTCTCTCAATGTTTCAGGTGCGCACGGTGTTTCTCTCTCAATGTTTCAGGTGCGCACTGTGTTTCTCTCTCAATGTTTCAGGTGCGCACGGTGTTTCTCTCTCAATGTTTCAGGTGCGCACTGTGTTTCTCTCTCAATGTTTCAGGTGCGCACAGTGTTTCTCTCTCAATGTTTCAGGTGCGCACAGTGTTTCTCTCTCAATGTTTCAGGTGCGCAGGGTGTTTCTCTCTCAATGTTTCAGGTGCGCAGGGTGTTTCTCTCTCAATGTTTCAGGTGCGCACAGTGTTTCTCTCTCAATGTTTCAGGTGCGCACGGTGTTTCTCTCTCAATGTTTCAGGTGCGCACAGTGTTTCTCTCTCAATGTTTCAGGTGCGCAGGGTGTTTCTCTCTCAATGTTTCAGGTGCGCACAGTGTTTCTCTCTCAATGTTTCAGGTGCGCACAGTGTTTCTCTCTCAATGTTTCAGGTGCGCACGGTGTTTCTCTCTCAATGTTTCAGGTGCGCACGGTGTTTCTCTCTCAATGTTTCAGGTGCGCACAGTGTTTCTCTCTCAATGTTTCAGGTGCGCACAGTGTTTCTCTCTCAATGTTTCAGGTGCGCACGGTGTTTCTCTCTCAATGTTTCAGGTGCGCACAGTGTTTCTCTCTCAATGTTTCAGGTGCGCAGGGTGTTTCTCTCTCAATGTTTCAGGTGCGCACAGTGTTTCTCTCTCAATGTTTCAGGTGCGCACAGTGTTTCTCTCTCAATGTTTCAGGTGCGCACAGTGTTTCTCTCTCAATGTTTCAGGTGCGCACGGTGTTTCTCTCTCAATGTTTCAGGTGCGCACAGTGTTTCTCTCTCAATGTTTCAGGTGCGCACAGTGTTTCTCTCTCAATGTTTCAGGTGCGCACGGTGTTTCTCTCTCAATGTTTCAGGTGCGCACGGTGTTTCTCTCTCAATGTTTCAGGTGCGCACTGTGTTTCTCTCAATGTTTCAGGTGCGCACAGTGTTTCTCTCTCAATGTTTCAGGTGCGCACAGTGTTTCTCTCTCAATGTTTCAGGTGCGCACTGTGTTTCTCTCTCAATGTTTCAGGTGCGCACTGTGTTTCTCTCAATGTTTCAGGTGCGCACGGTGTTTCTCTCTCAATGTTTCAGGTGCGCACAGTGTTTCTCTCTCAATGTTTCAGGTGCGCACGGTGTTTCTCTCTCAATGTTTCAGGTGCGCACGGTGTTTCTCTCTCAATGTTTCAGGTGCGCACTGTGTTTCTCTCAATGTTTCAGGTGCGCACGGTGTTTCTCTCAATGTTTCAGGTGTGCACGGTGTTTCTCTATCTTCAATGTTACAAGTGCGCATGGTGTTTCTCTCTCAATGTTTCAGGTCCGCACAGTGTTTATCTCAATGTTTCAGGTCCGCACAGTGTTTATCTCAATGTTTCAGGTGCGCATGGTGTTTCTCTCTCAATGTTTCAGGTCCGCACAGTGTTTATTTCAATGTTTCAGGTGCGCACGGTGTTTATCTCAATGTTTCAGGTGCGCACAGTGTTTATCTCAATGTTTCAGGTGCGCATGGTGTTTCTGTCTCAATGTTTCAGGTCCGCACAGTGTTTATTTCAATGTTTCAGGTGCGCACGGTGTTCCGCTGCAGCCGTGTCCCGGACCTGGCCCCTCGCCAGCTGTGGGGGTGCGTGCTGGTGGCCTTCCTGATGACGGCCTGCATGGAGGGCAGGGACACCGTGGTGCTGCCCTTCGTTCAAAACGAACCCCTGTCCTGGCCCA